>CM060686.1:138712744-139164430 GCA_030686995.1 Artemisia argyi
CCCACGTGCAGGAATTGTTGTCCATAGGCCAGCTTTCTCTCAACTCTAAACCCCTACAAGGTATTGAAAATATGAATGCCACATCCCGTATCATATACCCATGAATTCAATTTAGGAGTAAGAGTGAATAATTCAATCATAAAGAACACACCTGATGAATTGGGGTTACCAGTTTCATTCCCCTGCTTCTTGAGTCGTAAGTCATGAATGTAGAGAGGACAATTGCGCTTCCAATGGCCTTTTTCATGACAACGGTGACAAGTATGATCCTTCTTGTTTGGCGGATTCACCTTGTTCTGCTTAGGCTGATGCTTCTTCACCTTGGGTTGAGGTTGATAGGCCATGACCTGCTTGCCTTTATCACCTTTCCCCTTGCCTTTGTTCACATGCAATTTCTTCTGGATTCTCCCCCCATGAATTTCCAACACTTGCGGGGTAGGAGCCTTGACCTTGGCTGGTAGACTTTTCTCATAATCAACAAGCAATGCGAGTAATTCTGAGACTGTCTTCCCCGAGCAGTGCATGTTGAAATTCTGCACAAAACTAGCAAAGTCCTTGTTAAGGGCCCTGTTGATCAAGTGCACTTGCACATTTTCGAGGTAACCAAATCCAATTCTGTGAAGCTGATCAAAAGATTCCTTCATCTCAGTCACATAATCTTCAACTGGTTTACCATCACCATGCTTGCAGTTGTGTAGCTTGTCAAGTTCATCATACAATTCAATTGCGGGAGGTTTCTCATAAGATTGCTGAAGTACTTCAAGCATATCTTTTGGGAAAAAGTACTCAAACTTATTTTGTAACTGAGCACTCATGCTAGTGAGCATTAAACAAGCAACCTCATTAAACTTAGCATGTTTCTCTCTCCACTCAGCCTTAACTGCTTCTGTTGCATTAGCAGCAGGCTCAGCTGGACATTCTTCGGTCAAGAAATTGAGCTTACCGGCCGCCCTCAAGACAATTCTGAGCGAATGGTGCCAATCATTGAAATTCTTTCCAGTCAATTTTTCTCTCTCAAGATGACTCTTGAAATCAGAAATCAGAAATCACAGTTGGGTTATCGGGTTGAGCCATATCTACAGATAAAAGTTCAAACATTAGTATTTTCGATAATAAATATCTTCAAGAAAATAAAATACCCATAGCTATATTCATATAACCACCAAAATTTTCTTGAAAACCTAGGATCCAACTTTACATAGTTCCACCACATCAGTTGATCTGCTAGTGGTGAAAGTACAAAAGATGGTAATCTGTCGAACAATAATTGGCAAACAAGATTTCCAATTCCTAGATTATTATGGGATTTACATCAAATTGATTCATCAATTTTCCTTGTAAGCATGTTTCATCCCATCTCATGTCTTAAGTTCTAGGTCTCACGCACAACTTAATTAAGTCGTCTACCTTAGAAACTGTAAAATTGCAATTATGGTCTCACGCGCTAAAAGAATTTTACCTTGTTATAATAATTTAGCCTAGGTCTCACGTTTACTAAATTAAAATTCCAAGTGTCCCTTATAGATAGATGGCATGTGACTTAAATTTTAAAGGTATTCAATTTTGATATGTAAATCAAAATATGTATAAAGATGCATGCACTCATCTTTATAGCATAAGTTTTCAAAACCTTTTTATTACCAATTCGTGAAATTAATACACAAAGTTTTACTTGAGGTTTTTTTTTTAAAAAAAAAAAAAAAAAAACCCTAAGATGACTTTCTACAATTATGATTTTAAAAGTAATTCTTTTTAAGACATATTCAAGATTGTGATAACCAAGGCAGACTCTAAGGCTCTTTTCTAAGCCTTCATATCACGGTTATGAATCAAGTCTTAAAAGAGTTAGTTTTAAAACCATATTTGTACAAAACATCAATCAAGCAAAAGTTTATGGATTCAATCTCAAAACATGTAATAAAGTATGAATCTTGCTAGTCTTGCCTTGGAGTGAATTACCGTGCGAAGCGAACCGTTGTTGGCATCTAAGACACCGCAAGATTCAATCTTTATCACTTATGATTTCACCATTATTAGTCCGTATTATTTTCTTTATGAAAATCACCCTTTTTATTGCTTACAACTAGTCCAACAATTAAGAAACAATAAAAAGACATGTAATTTAAAGAAAAACATAACAACTAATAATAATTAAAGTGAAACAATTAGCCACATGCAAACCTTATTAAAAAGATCCTAATAAAATCAATTCTAGGTATAATTATGCATGTAATCAACTAAGGCCTTCTCCTCTTGATGGAGGAGAGCCACATACATTGACGAATCAATTGCGTAGGACAAAGTCAATATACACACCACATAGCATATAAATTGATTTTTAATATATATGAATTGGAGTCTTCCCCAATTATAGATCTATCATGTGACAATAAAAAAAAACAACAAGATCCATGACTAACATGCATGTTTCGTCATGGATTAAACCTAACAATTAGCACATAGGTCACAAGTATGTTCACATAACCGGTTAAAGACCTAGGGTTTCTAGTGATAACAATTTAATCAAGTAAACCACAAACCCTAATTAGGGTTTTATGTGGAAAATCGACCCCCCCCCCCCCATAAATTAGGGTTAGAGTTTCAAATTTTATAAAAAAAATTTAAAGATAAACCCTAGATAAAAACTATGTATCTAAAACAATTAAAGATCCGATTTTTAGTACGTTTTAGTAATCAATTACATGTTATACATGGCTCGTGATGCCACTGTTAGAGTTTGACAATCAAAGTACACAAATATGCGGAAGCTAAGATCAAGTATAACACGTATAAAGATTAACTAAAACATAAATAGTAACGTACCCGTTGCACTTCAATAAATCTTGAATCTTGTGTAAACTAGATCAATGATAAACCCCTTACCGTTTTTGTTTATCGATCTCTTGATAATTACTATAGTGAGTAATTACCTCATTCTTGTACACACAAACTACCAACGAATAAAGGTTTATGCAAGTAAACGAAAACACTTGTTTTGCTTAACAAAAAATCGACCCAAAACCCTAGGTGGGGTTGTGTGCCGATCGGCCAAAAAAGAAAAGGGAAAAGAAAAGCTTTTAGGGTTTTGTGTGTGTGCACAAAAGATGTGAAAGCTTAACCCTTGGCCTTGTATTTATACTAGAGTATTCTTGGGGAGCAAGGAAGGCATGGGTCGATACCCATGGGCCTTGGATCGACCGGCCATGCACCCACAAGGGTGTTCCGGATCCTTCTTGCTTTCCAAATTACATTCTAGTCCTTTTCTTTTATTACTAATGATAGTTAGTACTTACATTTAATATTTAACGATCATTAAGTCCCTCAAGTGTTTACATAAATATATATACACGATACATATATCATATATATATTTAATATACTTTATTCTTGTTTGTAATGTGTGCAATCCCGAGGTCTCGGGTTCGATATTAGTCATTTACATATTAATATTTATACGTAACTTTTAACAATTTGTACCTTGGTCACACGCATGAAAAACTCAAAATACTTAAAAATTATACTAAGTTATTTCCAATAAAATTTGTCCCAAGTCGCTATATAAATGGCCTTGTAAAACTCAAATTCATTTAACGACCCATCTATATTTTTACATGAACTCATAGACGCCATGACTAGCTACAACTTTCGTATAGATAACTTGTAAAAATGATCACATCTCGACCTTCTAAAATGACCAAAGTAAATCAACCAACTCGTATATACCATCAACACTTAGAATTTTTCCAAGTCTTTTTACCCAGAAAAATGCTCCAAATTGCGACTAAAATGACCCCATAAAACCAAATCCGACTTAACAACCACCCATTATTTTTACACAAACTGTTTCTCTTTATTACAAACTAAAAGTTTCATGTTTATAAATTGTAATGATAAGCTCGTTTAAACCCTTTAAATTGGCCAAAGTAAAGTGATTGAATCCATTTTCAAAAACTAGTTATAAAAGCTTAATGGACTGAAAAGCCCAATAAGCTGAAAATAAGCACTCCGTATAAGCTGGACCAAAAAGCTCTTTTGATATGATTTTATAACATTAAAAATGAGTCTAGGGATAGGCCCAACTTGTCTCAACGCTCACGGATCGTTAAACGCTAACGGGCCTTTAATTTAGCTCGTTAAAGCCCATTTATTGAAAAATAAGCTATTTTTGTAAATAAGCAGTAGAAATAAGTTTTAATAAGCTTAAATAAGCTCCAGAAATTTTCATATAATTTTTCCCACTTTTTCTTACATATTTGGACTAAAAACGTAACGCATTTCACGTTAAAGGACTAAAACTATCAAACCTTTAAAACAAGGACTGAAACTGTCAAAACAGAAAGTTTATGATAGAAATTGATATTATTTGATATTCCAAGCTCAGATTGTAATATTGGACATGTAGTGGACTATAAATGAAAATTATTATATAAAAAGGACTAACGGTGTAACGCTAACGCCGTTAGAGTAAAAAGTGTAAAATTGTAAAAAGGACAAGGAACCACATATTATATTTGATATTCTTATTTTATTTTCTATTTTACGTCACTCTATCACGCCATATGCATTTTCATTACATTTTATTTATATATTAGTTAGTTTTACGTCAATAATATAAATAACGATATTTTAACTAATTATCTTTACGTACTATTATCATCATGGTTAAAAAGGGAAAACTTTAGAAATAATAACATATCTCGTTATACTATTATAAACATAAGAATTTCATTCGCATATCATCTTTTCATCATAACGATTAATCGTTATTCATTTACCAAATAGTATTTGGTTAGATTCTTAGATAAATTTATTTATCAGGTTCCGTATTAAAGACGTTTAAATAATCATTCTCATAATCTCATCCGACTTTACTTTTCATCATTCCAGTATCAATCAAGGTGAGTTCTTAGCCCCACTTTTCGCGTTTTATAATTGTTTTATAAATGTTTTGGAGGAGATACATGCTCAAACTACATTTATTTACTTTTGCAAATGCTCAAAACTCTTATGACATTGATACATATTTCTATACACATCTGTTCTAGTTATAGTACCTGAGAAAGATACATAATTGACATACTATATTCAATATATATGAGCCCTACTGTGTGATTAATACTATGTGACTATTATTGCCTGGTTGCTAGTGGTTAAGATGCATGTACAGTTATCTTTGGGTAGTGGCACCCAGTTGTTTTTATCTTTGGGTAGTGGCACACAGTTATCTTTATCTTTGGGTAGTGGCACCCAGTTATCTTTATCTTTGGGTAGTGGCACCCAGTTGTTTTTATCTTTGGGTAGTGGCACCCAATTGTCTTTATCTTTGGGAAATGACACCCAATTTTCTTTATCTTTGGGAAGTGGCTCCCAGTATTTGTGAGTTGTGCATGAGATTTAACTGTGTGACATATTCAAGTGCTCGTATATACATATGACTTGCTTATACTATACTTTAGCAGTGGGTTGTAAACACACGGGTTGCAAGTCTTGTATGGGCGGGATTTGCAACTGAGTGGATTTACAATTCCTTTGTTGTGGAAAACATTCTCTAAAGGCTTTTTGACTGTTTTAAAACAAACTCTATGAACTCACCAACCTTTGTGTTGACACTTTTAGCATGTGTTTATCTCAGGTCCATAATGAGCAAGGATGGTACGGAGGAGCACGAATTCTTACGAAGGCTATAAATTTTACTATCATTCGAAAACTTATTTAACAAACTTTGAAACTACTGGGACCTCATTTTGAAAACTCTGATATTTATAAAATTCGAATGGTAAATCTTTTAAACGACTAAAATAATGATCGTTTTCTACTATTAAACTGTTGTTTCATGAAGTAACACCCAATCTTTATTCCGCTGCAAATATTTTAAAATTGAGGGTGTTACAACTAATGTCTGTATCAAAATGGACTGAAAGTGAAACCAAACTATCGATTTTGGACTAAAGCCACAACTTTTTGAAAAAATGGACCAAAAATGAAATCCGCACTAACCACAAGGACCAAAAATGTAGTTAACTCTAAACTTTATAGGCCATGTTTTAATTTATGCTAGAATATACATAAGGAAACCATTAGTCCTTGAGGACTATGCTGAGGGTGTTTGCCTAAACTTATTTGATGGATTTATAAACTTATTGAAATTTGATATAAGCTTGTAAGCGTTTTTTTAAAGTTCATATACTTGACATGAGGTTTATGAGTTATCTACCCTCAGATAAGCTTATCAAATTTTCAAAAAGCGTATAAGCCAGATAAGCTTATCAAATTTTCAAAAAGCTTATAAGCCCATCAGATAACGAACTGATTTAGCTAAGTTGGCTATATTAGTTCCTTTTGGAGCTTGGGGAGAGGTTTTATCCGAGTTAGAGTCTCGCAAGTGACAAAGAAAATCCGGATTTTTCGTCTTAGTGTGAAGCCGGAGTTCTAGGAGTTTTCATTCGCGGGTCTCGGGGCTTACCTATTTGGATGGTGTAACTTAGGGGTCGGTTTTCAAGTGTTGTGCTGTTCTAAAAAAAAATCATATAAGCTTATACAAACTCCCCTAAGTCTTTAATTATAGGAATATTAGGCCATTAAGGTTGTCTACAAACGAACCACCAATGACAGCAACAGACAAAATGCTATACAAATCGCATAACCAAGAAGGCCACAACATGGGACCAAGTCACCAAACACACTGATCCACCTTTGAAGGATAATTGACACTAAAGTACAATAACTACTAGTAATAGACACCGACTAAACCAAAATATAACTGAATATGTTGTACTCAAACATGACATACACCTTATGAAAAGCTATAATTTGCAAGCCTTGATCGGGTTAGAACACCACTCTATCCACGATGAAATAGTTTCTTTTGCTCTATTAGAGATCCAGTGAAATGAGAGAACTTGAATCTCATCACAAATTGTCGACAAATTAGACGCTCTATTTTCAAAAACTCTTATTTCTAGCATTCCAAATCAAATACAACATCACCCAACAAACCGCTTGCCAAACCGTTCTTTATTTTTTATGAAAATTTGGCAAGCCTTTGTGCTCAATAATATCTTGAATCGACCCAATATTAAAAGTACCCATATTCCACCACTTAAAAAGAGTTTACCCAAGACTCTATTACCCGAGAGCACCCTAAGAGTTTACCCCAATAACTGAATAGTATATATGTCTTCTTTTTTTAAAACAATTCAAAAAATTCAACATAATCAAAGTACTAGAGTATATAATTTGTATTTAGCTTCCAGCACAAGTGAAGCATATGTAAAGCACATGATGATCATATATGTTGTGTTTATATTCCTACCAACCGAACATAAATGATCAACAAGTACAAATAGTACTTCAAAGCAGATTACCAAAAAAAGTGATGAAACATTTCATTATAGGTGTATGAAATATCTATTATACTCCAGAAATAATTGAGCAGCTTGTATTCAATGGTTCCCTTCAGCAAATCTAACAGCCTGCACAACAATAAGATTTGAGAAATTAGTATGTTCTTTTTTTGTTTTTAAGCTCATTGTCAATATCCACACACACACAAATTTAAGAAAAGTACAAATGACAAGTGGAAATATATGAATTCACATGTACCATCATTCAAGTATATAATGTGTTCCACCATCCAAATTTACCAATAAAAGATCTTAGAAAGATTTTCTAATAGTTTAATCAGTTAATGTCATAAAATAGCAATGTACTTTTTTCAATAGATCATATTTGTAAGTAAACTTTTCTTTTGACAGTTTTAGTTATTATGCCTACTTTGGAGTACTAATATAGTTATCATTTGTCCACTTTTCAACCTGTATGGACATAACCGATCAAATTATCTAACATGACATAAGTTAACTTGAATGTTGATGTTTTCTGCTAATATGTTAAAGAAACGGAACAAAAAAGTAAGTACGAGAACATACAATTTACCCCTTTAGCTTAACATGTGAGCAAGAAAAGTAAGTGTTTAAGTATAACTTATGCCACGGTATAGATTTTGATCGGTTATGTCGCTATGGGTTCAAAATCGAAAAAATAGTAGTAACTTTTTTAATTCATCAAAAGTACCATAATAACAATAACGGTCCAAAATCCAGTTTAATTACTAAAGAGATCCAATGAAAGAAGAACATGTCTAATCGCTCTAACTTCATTCATCTCTTTATATTTAGGTCTTAACAGTAACACAACAATACGCAAATGTGACATGTTTATAATAGGCACCTTATGATAAAAAAAAAGGTTGATCTAGTAACAAAAAAAAAAATGCAGAAACACTTTTCTAGGAAGTTACATTGTCAAGTGGAGCATTCACACAAAGTAAGAACGATGATCTAATATAGACAATATTATAATGTTTTATTTAGTGAACTGGATAAAAGAATTTCTTTATACCTGCAGTGATCGAAAGCCTATTCGGTAGCATGAGTATGTATCTTCAAAAGTGATTACTTATATATGTAGCTTGGGAACTGCTTCTTCACTGAGAACCAAGAAAATGAAAATAATCAGCATAAAAGTTATAAATTGCTAAGGAACCACATTTGCGAAAACTACATGCAATAGAGACAACATTGACACAATACAAATGCGTTGCCACTTTCTTATAAGGACCACAAAAGAATCTGTTCCTATAAGTTAG
This sequence comes from Artemisia argyi, assembly GCA_030686995.1. Lineage (NCBI taxonomy): Eukaryota > Viridiplantae > Streptophyta > Magnoliopsida > Asterales > Asteraceae > Artemisia > Artemisia argyi. The sequence goes on from CM060686.1 coordinate 138,721,392, forward strand.
TAATTCTTTAGTGATGTAACTAATAGAAGGTATTTGTTTTATATGATAGTTTCTTGCCAATAAAGTGTGTATAGATCCAACTTTTTGGTGAAGTTTGTAATTATAAGTTTTATACACGTATCTTACTCCAAAACATGCAACTTCAATTATTTCTAATTCCATTTAATTATTCCAAAACTACACACACCCTAGATACAATCAAACATTTTCTCTCCCTTTTTTCAGAAAGCTATACTCGTTCTTAAATAAAGTCCACATCTCCACCTCAAGTTATTGGTTTATCCTTCGTCCTCACAATCCCAAACTGCAATACAATCCTAGTTGTAACATATATACATATACTAAACTTCCAACTAGTAGCAGGCTTCTAATTAGATGTTGCGAGTAATCCTATTATGCATTTGATTATTCTAATCAAAAGAAAATCAAGCTAGTTACCAGCAGCCATAACATAAAGAAAATACAGATTGAAGCCTATAAACAGCTCCTATTTCCTAATTTAGCCTAGCTGAACAGAATATTTACATATATCTGATTATAAAAACATATATTCTGTTGAGACTATTTGTTGCATGTAATCTTGTGGTTATTAATGGTCAGCTAATATCTTCAACATACTTACGAGTAACGCTTCTGTCCTTTTTCCAGTTATGATCATATCGTTCTCTAGGTTGTGGTTTTCAGTAGTGTTGTAATGAGGCTCTATCACATCAGCGTTTCAATTTAATTAAAAGAAATTTATATTAAAATCTAAGAACATAAAGTCACTTTATTCCGATAAACTTAAGACTTGGTTAACTTTAAATTAGTGCATTATAAGTTCAAAAAATATGCATAACGAATTTTGATAAGCATAATACTTGATAGCTAATTTGCATGATGAAAAAGGCTGATGCATAAAAATTGATAACCTTAAAATTCAGACGCGAGGAACACCGAGTGACAACTCCATCATGTTCAACAATTTGTGCGCCCAGTAATTTTGTGCTTCTTAAAATTCTTTCATGAGATTGAGTATGAATGTTATCACTATTATGGCAAGGTTTCTTTCTTTTAGACCCCTCGTCAGATGCTGGCGTCATCATCAATGCATTCTCTTCTCTGATGTTTCATAAAAGAAAAAAAATATATACATAATAACTAAAGGAATACTTAGATATACCATAACAAAGAAAAATCTGAATATTAATTTACCGTGACACTGCCGTTTCTTCACTGGAATTAATCTTTTCCTGTACACATGAAAGATATAAATTAGGGGATGTTTGGTTATTGCTAATCACTTCAAAACATACATCCAATTATCCAAACACCACCTTAGTAACTTGCATATATCTACCATGTTTAACAAGTAAATAGAATAAAAGTACCCAACACTATTTACGAAAAGTAAAAACACAAATATCAAGAGTTATGAAGTCAGCATACCTTATTTTCAGTGATTGCCCGTCTATGATCATCACCTGCTTCTTGATTGACCTTAGTAGTGCTTCTTAAAATTCTTTCATGAGAGTGACTATGAATTTTATCACTATTATGGCAAGGTTTCTTTCTGTTAGACCCCTTGTCAGATGCTGGCGTCATCATCAATGCATTCTCTTCTCTGATGTTTCAAAAAAGAAAAAAATATATATAACTAAAAGAATACTTAGATATACCATAACAAAGAAAAATCTGAATATTAATTTACCGTGACACTGCCGTTTCTTCACTGGAATTAATCTTTTTCTGTACACATGAAAGATATAAATTAGGGGATGTTTGGTTATTGCTAATCACTTCAAAACATACATCCAATTATCCAAACACCACCTTAGTAACTTGCATATATCTACCATGTTTAACAAGTGAATAGAATAAAAGTAGAAAAGTAAAAACACAAATATCAAGAGTTATGAAGTCAGCATACCTTATTTTCAGCGATTGCCCGTCTATGATCATCACCTGCTTCTTGATTGACCTTAGTAGTGCTTCTTAAAATTCTTTCATGAGATTGACTATGAATTTTATCACTATTATGGCAAGGTTGCTTTCTTTTAGACCCCTTGTCAGATGCTGGCGTCATCATCAATGCATTCTCTTCTCTGATGTTTCAAAAAAGAAAAAAATATATATATAACTAAAAGAATACTTAGATATACCATAACAAAGAAAAATCTGAATATTAGTTTACTGTGACACTGCTGTTTCTTCACTGGAATTAATCTTTTCCTGTCCACATGAAAGATATAAATTAGGGGATGTTTGGTTATTGCTAATCACTTCAAAACATACATCCAATTATCCAAACACCACCTTGGTTGCATATACTAATTACGAAAAAGTAAAAACACAAATATCAAGAGACAAGAGTTATGAAGTCAGCATACCTTATTTTCAGCGATCGCCAGTCTATGATCACCACCTGCTTCTTGATTGACCATAGTAGTGCTAGTTAACGAATCATTTGGGTAACTTATAATATCTGATAACTGAACTTCCGGCATTTTTGTATTTTGAGAATCTTCATCTATAAGCTCTGACTTCTGGTCAACCTTTGACCCGCTAGATTTTGAACTACTTACAGTAATAACTTTCTTCTGTGCATAAGAATTCATGCTAGCATCCTTAGCTGCGGTAATGTCAGGTGAAATAATCTTATGACTATTTCTAACTCTTAAACTTTCCACCTCCTTCCGGAAGCTATCAAAGTCAGGCTTGGGATAATTTGGGCATACACAAACCTCTTTTGCCATATTTTTTATCCAATCAGATGTTTTTAAATTCAAATCAACAACAAGTTGCATTCTGTCGTCTCCCTGAACATGATATATATAAGATGGAACTGCTGAAGAAGATTTCACAGAAACAATATTTGCTGAAGGTACATCATTATTGTCATTTTCTGAGGATTTAAGTACATCTTTTGAGCCTGATGACGATTTTATCTTGCCTTGTAAACGGGCTGACCTTCTCGTAGAGGGTTGAGGAACTTCAGTATCAGCATCCTGCATTTCCAAAGATTGAATCAATGGACAAAAATATAGACATCTGGTTTGGTATTATTCATAGAGGTGGGTTGGGGGGGGGGGGGGGGGGGGGGGGGTGGAGTAACTAGGAAAAAAAAAACTTTGGTGCGAGGTACAACAGTCACTTGGGTCAACCCGAAACACATTTGAACCAAAAGTGTAAATAAATATGATGACAATACAAAAATTAAAGAAAATGATTTACGAGTTTATAAGTATAATAAATACACTCTAAGAGACTTTCTAGTTTCTACCCGTCTTCTTTGAAGCTAAATTTGCCCCTAGAACTTATAACTCCTTGATTGCATGTGATGCATGAAAAGATCACAATACATTTATATATGGTCAATATGGTTAATAGGGTTGACTCTGTAAAAGTTACGTTTTTGTTAGGAGAATTATGATGAAGTCACGTCAATTAACCTTTGAGAAATGATTGGCACACCTAAAACTTGTGCCTAATTTTGTGCCTAAACATGTGTGGCATCAACTCATTGGTTGTATAAACCGGACCCACTTCTTCACAATCCAATCAAGTAATGACACATAAGTTAGGCACAAAATTAGTCATCTAAATTAATCTCATGATTACCTTCTGTCTGTATTTGCTTTGGCTCCAAGAAAGTGGGATGCAATTCTTTATTTATTTATTTATTTATTTTTTGTGCACAGATTCCTTATGTTTCTATGTGTGGAAAAGCATCTAAGTGGTTATCATGCATAACTATATAACCTCTCCACGCATTGATGTGGTAATATTTATAAAACGTTGTGTGTCTATTTATATACCAGACTGAATATACTAACGGACAAGAATCCCTGCATGTTAAACCCGCAGTATAAGCCACAGCCCTCATGTAGATTATAAAATTGTGAGCAACGAGCGAGACAATACCTCAACATAACCTTCATTTACCTTATGAAACTTTCGTTTATGGCCACCAGTTGGAGAGTTAACTTTTAGATGATCTTTGTCCATAAGTTGGCTGATGTTCTGGTAGATACCTGAAATAACACACATCAACATTAGTAGTGTGACTATCTGCAATTATAAATGACTTGTGATGCTACAGCTTTTTATTTCATAACTAATCATTATCATATGGTTACATACTTCAAGAAATCGGTACTATTCCATGGTTACGTTCAGCTTTCGGATAAATACATTTATATATGGTAAATGTTTAGGGTTAACTTAATGCTTGTATTGGATAGAAATTGGGGATATCTAGATACTTTAGATGTCACTGGCCTAAAGATATCTACATAAGAAAATCTTATGTTAGTTCCATTTTGTGATGTTGATACTCAAGTTGGGAACAAATATCAACCATCCCCTACTTGAAAAGAAAACGTAATAACTCTTGAAAATGAAATTCCGACAAAAACCAAAAACAATGCTCATGTCATGTCAATCAAGTACACATAAATACGAACTTCAAAATGTGAACAGAGCAAAAAAAATTTAGATCATACAGTTAATTGTGCACAGAACTACCAGCAAACTCCTTTGCGTTCATTGAGTCTTAACATGGCCCATGAGTGTTCTGCTCTAAAATTTCACTATACTCAAACACAAATTAAAGACGACCCGTAATATGACATACGTCTTTATTTATGTTCTTTAAGAAAATAAGTTTGCAATCTACAAGTATGTATGCAAATTCAAGGTGCATCAATCATCAAAAGATTAAGTTCGAGTCATATAGAGAAACTTTAGGATAAGAGTAGCTAATAAGGAAGAAAAAGAGGAACATGAGCACTGAGCACAAAGTATGCCACAAACATATTTCTTGCCATATCAAACAGGGATTATTTCTAAATAACTGAGAGATTAACGTAGGAAGAATTTAGTTTATGAAATGATGAGAAGCCGCAGAACTATGGAAAGTTACAGTGTGGAATTAAATAAACAGGGATCATAATATCTTCTGAACCAGGGTGTAAGTTATTATGTTTGGTATTGTTTCATGTCCTTATAATTATGCATTGGTGTATTCATAACAAGCCCCAATAACTTTGCGATAAAAGGCCTATGTATCAGGTAAAAATGAAATCGGTCAAATAATAAAAGTTCCATTATTGAGTAATAATGGATACATTTAGATTCGGTAGATTAACTCAATATTGGGTCAAACTTCAATTTATGACATTGGTGGTGAATATAAACTCAATATTCAGTCAAACAGTCCAAATCAATACTGTTTGCCACATAGATTTGACTTGAAAATTAGTTTCAAGACTTGTTTATCATTTCGGACTTGAAAGACTTTACTGCATCACATAAACATGATAACCCCTCTAAACAGATACGATGTAGAAACCAAAATCTGATATCTATATACCTAATTACCTACCATGAGAACAAGCTATAAACTGACCTAAATCTCACTCCAACTATGTACATCATTTTCAAAATAGTAAATACCTCACATGTAATTCAGACAGGATGCTTTCAAAACAAAGATGTAGCATTTCAAGTTCGAATCAAGATCATATACAAACAAACCTAATTAACCTTTTAGGTCTTAGATACTAGATAACTCGAGATGTAAAAAGTCTAAAAACGAACACTAAATAATATGAAAAAAGTCAAAAAAAAAACTATATATCCGTCAAATAGAAAATGGCAAAAATAGATTCTTACGGATCTAATTCGCATCAACCAAACACGACTTTCACATTTCACGTCATAGTTAATGACAACATATACTCCACATTTACGTAACCCTTTCAATTCACAAAGACATTTATTTCAACGAATCCAACACTAACACAAGTCATCCCAATTCCCAAACATGTTTCCAACAAATCCAAAAATCAAAACATATAACCCTATCACTTATATCCTTAAATTTCAATCCTATCACATAGAAAATGCAATCTAATTCGCATTAACCAAACATGAATTTCACATTTCAAGTATTTTCAGTCACAAGGGATATCAGTTAACGACAACGTATACTCATCCGTCACGTGACCCAATTGACTTACAACAGCATTTATTTCAACGAATCCAACACTTAAATAAATCACACCAAATTGTTTCCAACAAATCCAAAACTCAAACATATAACCCTATATTATCCTATCACTTATATCCTTAAATTTAACCACCACCAAACAGCCTAGTGGTAAGGTCCTTGGTTTCCTCATAAGAGGTCAAGGTTTCAAACCTTGCTAGGTGTGTACATTTGATGGATCGGAAACGGTCTCAGAATTAACCCAGTGAGGCCGCGTACATCTGAATAAAAAAAAAAAAAAAAAGGCTCGCCCTCCCCAGGTAACCTAAACAAGAAAAAGTCATCCTATGACTTATATCCTTAAATTTCAATCAAAATTCAAGATTCTTCACAAAAACTAAAAATAAAATGAATCAAACACAAACCCACATGCTAAAATGTTAAAATCTATAAAACCCACAAATCTTTTTGTCATTACATTGAATTTAATTATAAACAAAAAGTATATATATAACAGTTTATAAGTGGTGTGAAGCTGAGCGAATGTTACCGGAAATGGAAGTGGTGGCAGAGAATGACGGCCGGAAAGAGAGGAGCCTTGGGTTTCTGTGCAACGGCTAAAATGGCTCTACTGTTTAAATAGAGCCAAAATTTTGGATTTTTATTTTGAAATCCATTTCCCAAACACTACCCAATTTTGATTTTAGGAAAGATTTGCATTTGGGGTCCTTTGACTTTTGGGTTTTGTATATTGTATGAGTTGTTTTGGAAATTGAAATGATTAACCTTTTCCTTTTGTAGACATTAACTTTTAATTTTCCTAAAATATACAAATATTTTCTTAATTTTTCTATTGTAATCATATAACGCAGGGGATTTGATGTAGCGCTGCTTAATGACTTTTTTTCTGTTATTTTTTTGCTATAATAGGAATATTAAGAAAGTTTGGGGCTACAATATGATTTTTGGCCCATTTTCCATTTTACACACAACCCAATATTATACCAATATTACAAACCCGTTTTCCATTTTACACACAATCTATTACCTACTCTACTCCCCCAAACTGAAAGTTTATACCAAAATCTTCACTTAATCCAATCTTTACAAAGAACCGTAATTGTTCATTGTAATTGCTGGTATCAAATCCCCCGACTTCACATCCCCTAATCCGCACGAAACCCCTATTTCATTGAAAAACATAATTTTCAAAAGTGTTTAAGTAATCAAATTCAGTTTTGCAACTTTAATGGATATCCAAGAAGAAGTTATTTTCAACATACACATAGAAGGGAAGTTTAAATTTTCATTGAAAAACATAATTTTCAAAAGTGTTTAAGTAATCAAATTCAGTTTTGCAGCTTTAATGGATATCCAAGAAGAAGTTATTTTCAACATACACATAGAAGGAAAGTTTAAATTTGGTCCATTAAGGCATGAAAAAAGCTCGGTTACGAAAATTTATGCTTTTTCCAATGATAAGGGTTGTTTTAGTCCAGGTTTAAATTGGGTTGTTGGCAAGCCAAAGTGAAATATATGTTTGTTTTTTTTAATTCCTCGACAATCATTAAAAAATGGTTTAAAGTTAGTTCATAGTGATGTTGATCGTGATATAATGTATGACATGGCTGTAAGACATGATTCAACTGATTTGTTTGCTTGTCATAAGCCATAAAAGTTAGCATTGTATTGTTTAAAAAACTTAAGTTTAGAGGGGTATGATGAGGAGCTTGTGGCTTGGTCTGAGGCAGACGTTAGCTTGTGTTGCTTAACTTCAACACCTTTTAAATCTATACCTCATTATGTGGTTAACAATATGGTCAAAATGTGGTTAAGAATGAGGTTAAAAACAAAGGTTTATCTAGGAAGGTTGTTCAAAAAAGGAAGAAAATGAAGGGTCTTGATAAAGGAAAAGGTGTCATGATTGAATATGATAGTGTTTTAGCCAAGAAAAGGAAGCGTTTTGATAAAGGAAACGGTCTCATCATTGAATATGACAGTGTTTTAGCCAAGAAAAAGGAATGGAAAAGGGGGTCTAGCTGATCATGATGAGGTTACTGAGCATGAAGAATCGGAGGAGGATATAGAAGCAGGGGTGTGGCTGATCAAAGATCCACTCATAAGGGAGGAAGGGAAGAGCAGTGAAGGAAGTACGGTTGGAACAAGAAATGGTAAGAAAAGGGATAATTTGCCAAAATTTAGAAGCAATGTCAAAATCACAAATTGTGCATTGGGAGTCTTTTCGAAAAGGTAACATATACATCATTTTTTGTTTTGACAATAAGCCATCAACTCGTGTTTGTTCTCAAATCAACACTCTACCAAAGACATCTTTGTCGGCAAGTCTTAGGTTAATAGGAAATCTTATTGACAAAGATAAATATACACCGTTAGAGGAGAGCAACAAAACTGAAAAAACGAACCAAAACCAAAAAACCAAAAAAAATCACCCCAAAAAAATGAACCAATTCTAAAACCGATGGTGCGCTTTTGGTTTTTAAAAAGACCGAAAGTTTTGGTTCGGTTTTTGGTTTTATATGAAGACCCAAACCGAAAAAACTGAACCGGCACATACCAATATTCATAAAACTAATAAACAAAATGTATAAGTATTAGTTTTGATACAAGTAATCACCAAAGTCCAAAAACTAAGAGATTATATATTTGTAATATGTGCTAACACTGTAATAAATTCGTAAAGTTAATTTTCTTTATTTCATATGGTTTGCACATCTCATATATATATATATATATATATATATATATATATATATATATATATATATATATATATATATATATATATATATATATATATATATATATATATATGTTATGTAATCTTATTATTTTACGACAACATATTCAACTTACATTCTAGGATTTCTTAGTTTAGGTTTTTGATGTTCAAAAATATCAGTATTCGGATATCTGAAAAACTGATCAAAATTTATTAAAAGGTTGGGTTTTATGATACGTCAGTTTTGGAACTTATATAAAAGTTTTTCGAAAATTATAGATATTTTGTTAGGAATATAAATATTCATATAAAAGACTCGGTCACCCCGTGTATCTAATAGCATCAAGTTAGCTCGTAGTTATTACTATCATAAGTTAGTATTAGTTTAGTTTAAGTAACATCGTGGAGTCGGGTCGGGTCTTTACCCACTGTCAGCCCGCTTCACAGCCCGTTTTAGGGGCGTATTGCTTGTACTATATAAAGCCCTTCCCACCCATGGGAAGGGTTGGACCTTTCATACACATTAATCTAATCTCTTGTGTTTCTCTCTCTAGAAAGGCTCTCTCCATCTCTTACTTTCTCTCTCTAGAATCATTACATAATTCGAACCATACACAAGATCCATATATGTTATGATTATGAGTATCTTACAATTTGAATCAAGAGCCAAGGTTTCATCTTAGGGATATAGTATACTCGAATTTTCTTAGTTGGTTTTGTATCTCTTTGGTTCGAATGGTTTTTCATTGATAACACCTTTGATTGATCTTTTTCGTGGCTAGAATTGTTATATTGTTGTACTTTTGTGCTTAGGGAAGTGATATGTACTGAGTTGAGTTGCTTGAGAGCTTAGTTTATTCATTTGGTAGTGATTTTGGTCAATTCAAGTTGTGATTCATAGTAGCGAGTTGCCTCTCATTAAGTGTTTCTTAGTAGCGATTTGTGGTGTTTATTGGCAGCGATTTGTTTGATTTCTGTTAGCGATTTGCTATTTTTCTATATTTGGAAAAGAAGACAAATCGCTAGAAGCGACTGTTTTGTCTCCTTGTGCTAGCGAGTTGTCAGATTCTGTACTTATGTGGATCTAGCTAGTTGGTGCTTAGCGAGTTGGCATTCAGCGATTTGGTTATTAGCGAGTTGGCATTCAGCGAGTTGGTGTTTAGCGAGTTGGCATTTAGCGAATTGGTCATCTAGTGATTTGGTTTCTAGCGATTTGAGAATAGCAATTTGGTTGTTAGCGATTTGGTGTGTAGCGATTTGCTTATCTGTGATTTGTCTAATAGCGATTTGCTTTCCAGCGATTTGTCCCTAGCCATTTGCCAAAGTTGTAGTTTGACCAAAGTTGACTTTTTACGTCAAAACTTTAAACAGCCATAACTTTTGAACCGTAACTCTGTTTTCAGTGAAATAGCTGTCAAAACGACCGGAACAGGCTGAATATTGTGATGTTTCACCACAAAGTTGTGAAACGAATTTTTCGAGGCCCAAAATCACCTCTGAAGTGAAGTTATTGAGGTTTTAAGTTTTAAGACTAAAATTTCACCGTAACAACTTGCATTAACTAAACCAAATCACAACTATACAACATATCACAGTCCATCAGACGACCATCATGTTTATCACACAATCTCTAATCATTGTTTCGATCCAACAGTTGTCATAACACATTCAAGCTGTCATCATTTCACGATTTCTTCTTGATTTTGTAAAATCCCGCGAAAGAATCTATTTATCAGTTTAAATCATAGAAGTGTAAAATCCCGTGCACGTCCACATTTACATATGACTTCCAACCCTGTACAACAAATGGAATCGCCGTGCTCAAATCCTCAAGAGAATGAGGTTCATCAGCCACTTAATCATTTGCCCAATAATGCAAAGGAAAGTTGCATTGAATGTTTTCGATTACTTCATTCACGTCTCAAGGTTCTCTTTGCACAACCTGGATACTTAAGAGGATACAATCGTGCATTCAAAACACTCTTTGGTAAAGATGTTGAGACCTTCACAGTCAAAATGATTCTGTACTGATGCGTGGGAATTGCACCAGGCTTTACCTCTCGAGGGATCTCGAGAAGCTTACAACCCCCACCAGGCAGTGACCTGATCGTTGTAGTATAGTATAGTGACAAGTACCGGGGGATTGATCGTTCAACTCAGGAATAGTGTCGCTAGGATTAGAAAACCTAAAAACTAGGTCTAGAGGTGAGGGATGATTCTTTTTGTATTTTTATATTTTTATAAAAGTAATTAAAATCTCGGGTTTTGGAAGAGTGGGCGGAATTAGTTGCTAGTCAACTAACCCAATAACTAAAGATGTAATCAAAATAAAATAACAGAAATATAAATAAAGCTAATTAAACTAGTGGTGTGAACCATAAATGGGAAAATTGTGTTTACTTAGATTTCATTACTCCCTAGATATCTTTTACAGGTTGATAGTTTGTTAGAGTTGCGTGGATGACGGTTTATATTCCTTAATACCAATCGTGGGGTGGCGTACGTACTTCCCCAACTCTATAAGCTCCTACTTCACTCCTATGTCGAGCCTGCAAGAAGCTCCTAACATGGGATCATTAGAATTCGCTCATGCATTAAATACAACCATAAAAACCTAGTACGCATTGGTTCATGTTTCTTAAGACGTTCAAGAAAGTTACCCTATGAAAGTCTGCCAGTTTTCTTAAGCCTAACATCGAAATCATTCATCCGTAACAACTATAAACAAGCAATCAACCTATAATCAACATCTAGGTTTCACTACATCTAAGCAAACACACAAGAGATCTAGCCTAGCATGTTAAAATCAAGACAAGCGTGAGATATATTCAAACAACACATAGAAATATTGAATGAATTGAGAGGATACTTATCTTAATTGAACATGAAAGGTTTCAAAGGGTGAAAACCCTTGAAAATACTGATAAAATCATGTTAGGGTTTCTCCAAGTTATCCCTAAAATTGTCCTCTTCTAATGAATGAAAATTACAAAACTATATATAGATTTTCCAATGTGACGGCGTCAAGAAGAGAATTCTGACGCCGTCAACCCGCCGCCCATAATAGTATCAGATTGCCTAGATCCAGATCTGACGTTGTCAAGAGCAATTTTCCTCTGGGCCGTCACGTATAAAGGGACCATGACGGCCTATGGTGACGCCGTCATGCCCTAGTGTAAAAACATTTGGATCGTCATGGACTCTATCCTCTTCACCTCTTGTTTTCCTCTTGACTCCGTCATTAAGAACTTGGTGACGCCGTCAGGTACTGTTCCCAGGAAGGGAAATTAAGACTTTGCAGTTTTCTTCATTTTTATGCTCCAAAAACGTCCAAAATATTTCCTTTTCTAGAATTCACTCCAAAATTACCTAAAATCACAAAAGGAACGATTTAGGGCAATATTTGATTAAATAAATTCAATTTCGGGCTCAAATGACCCCCTAAAAACGGATCATTTTCGCCTCATCATATACCCTTACACTTGAGATTTGCTTGTCCTCAAGCAAATGTGCTTTTATTCTAATCAAAATACAAGTTAGGGGTCATTTAACACTAATATAAAAGTAATTACAACAAATAATCGTTCCACTAAAGACCAAAGACAAGCACGGAGGTCATACACTAGCACCTCACAAGTAGTGTTTAGATACTCACATCTCTCGGGTGTAATAAAGTATATATTACAATATGGAAATGGAAAACATCTCTCACTACCTGTCATAGCAAAATAGATTACCATAGGCTTGGGAAAGGATCAAACCTCTACCACATGGCATAAGTACCTAGGATAAACTATCAAAGAGGTCTTTCAAAGGGTTATAACGTTAGGTGTAGGGATATGGAATACACGGTTTTGTTGGATATAGGCAATCTTTACTGGTGGCGAGTTAATAATCTTGGTTAATTACATGTACAATATGGCGTTGCTAAGCCAAGACTAGACTCGACTTAAGCTAATAAATCAAAAATAACAAAAACATAAAACAAGCATAGAATGAAACGGGATGGTAATCCGTATGTTTTTTTTTTTTTTTTTTTTTTTTTTTTTTTTTTTTTTTTTTTTTTTTGCATACACTCTTACCCTACCATCCAAAATAATACATTATAGGGAATGAACATACCCCTTACACTTGAATTTTTACATACTTTACAATAAACTAATCTAATGATTCGAATCAAGATAATCAAAACACTTGGAGTACTTTTAAGATTAACGCACATATGGGGGTAATAATATTATGTTCTTCCCCATTACTCCATAACACAAGTACTTTACCCATGAGTCCCAATCGTCCCAAAACAATATGTACACGGATATGACTCGACTTAGTAACCATGTAATCAATTAGAGTAAATGCTTTTCCTATCAAATCTAAAGGCGAACCTCACATATTTGGGTGGAAAATTTTTCTGAATATACGGTTTTGTGCTAGTCATACGACTCCTATCCATGAGACGCTTGCTCAGGCTAAAGTTTCACTCCTAAATGTTGTAAAAAATTTTAAATTTGGCGCTAAAATTACACTAACAAGTACTTCTCATAGTTTTATTACACATCTACCATCAAACAAACAAACTCAAGTGAAAGTGTATCCTATAAGGTATCATTATTTACCCTCCCCTTACACTTAGGATGAACATTGTCCCCAATGTTCAATTAAAGAATGTAAAAGTGAAATAGATAAAAGAATGAAATCAAATACTCCCCTGATTCACTCGGTGTGGATAGTGTGTCAACAAGGTTAGATCTTCCTCCAAGAAAATGAACAATCAAAGCTTCCCTTCCAGAATATAAATCATCTTCTTGTCATACATAACCTGTTAAACCTGAGAAAACAAACAAGGAAACCTCACGTAAAATCGGCGGCAATCTATATATACTAACAAATCCTAGAAAGCAATGTAAGATATAATGCTTGTGGAATGAATGTTTGCAGATTTCCTGGAGTTTATAAAACTAAAGAATTAACAAAAAACTTTAAGACTCCGTTAGAAAAACAAAACTAGCAAAATTTCCAGAATTTTACACATGACGCCGTCAGGAATTAACTCCTGACGCCGTCAGAAGTGACCTGCAGAAATCTTTACATTAAGTTTCCGGAAAATTTCTGGAAAAACTTATGTCCTACTTCCTGGAAAATCCTGCAAAACATCATCATGACTCGATACAAGCATTTGACTCTAACAAATACGAATATACATGTCCATTAAATATTGTGGAGAATCATGATCAATTTTGTTTCTTAAAAACATATTTGGGGGTTTTCCCTTACACTTATCTTTTGCGAAATACCTTTGGATGAAGTTAGGACTAAGTCAAACGACAAAATAAAGTATTTTCACCATTTTAGTTTTGAAACATGATCTACCAACAATAAAAATAAAGCATGCATACGGAAACAAATAAAAATCACACAAAGCATGGGTTGCCTCCCAAGAAGCGCTTTTCTTTATTTACGAGTCTTGTAGCTAGACTCAAAGTCATGGGCTATTACGTGACCTTGTCCTTGGTCTCATCCACCGATTGTAAATGTTCTTTATAGAGACCAAACACCTTCTGCTAAATTGCTCCTATGATTCTATTGGAAAATTCGTTATCAACTCTACATTTTGGTCCTAGAGTCAAGCAATCCTTATAGAAAAGGCTCTTCTTCTCCCATACATAGTTCATGCCCTTTTGCTTATCCTCTTCATTGATGTCCTCGAAAGCACCAATGTTATCCATGTCAAATCGAGGCACAAAACGAAATTCTTTCATTCTATTAGGCATCCTATAAGTGATCCTATCGGTGTTACTAGCAAATCGGATTGTCCCTTCTATCTCATCATATTCTAACTTGGACTCTTCAATAAATGGTTTACCAAACACAACATGGGACAAGCGACAATCAATAACACTAGCCATATCTTCAACAACCATAAAGTCAGTGATATAAGTAAAATTCCCAACAAAGACATGTAGACCTTTAATTCTCCCGACAAAGTTACAAACTCCATTGGGGTATTTGGGATCTCTTCTAGGTCCAAGTCTTGTTTTCACAATATCATTATAGACACTTGAGGACATAATGTTGATTGGGGATTTAAAATCAATGTAAGCATTGTCAATATGTTTATACCCAATCATACATGGTATCTTAGCATTCTTAGGATCGCCTCTCTTTATCTTAGGTTCGATTCTAGTGAAAGGAGGTCGAGGATTATCAATAAGATTATTATAGTACGCAATCTCCTCCTTAGTGGGGTATAGATTAAAATAATCATCTAGCTTTGGATCAATCTCCCCTTCTTCAAGTTCCTCAACAACATCCTCAAAATCTTTAGTCCCTAGGTCCTTATTTGAATACAAGGAAGTCGCTAGGTCACTACATGCATGGTCGAGCTCAACATTAATCAACCTATTAAGCTCCCTAAGTTCCCTAATCTCACTCTCAATTTGTTCACGTAACAAAGCCACTTCTCTAGGGGAAAGGGGTGGATTCGCGTTTTTAATAATGGTCAACGGAATAGTCAATGAATTTATTTTACTAACAAAGGCACGAAGAAAAAGATAGACTAAAGAAATCCTAAAAAAAATAAAATAAAAAAAAAGTCTTACTAGAAAGGAATCTAGCAAGTAGACCTAATAAAAAGAAATCATAACCTAGATAATAACTATTCCCCGGGCTGCGGCGCCAAAAACTTGGTGCGTGGGAATTGCACCAGGCTTTACCTCTCGAGGGATCTCGAGAAGCTTACAACCCCCACCAGGCAGTGACCTGATCGTTGTAGTATAGTATAGTGACAAGTACTAGGGGATTGATCATTCAACTCAGGAATAGTGTCGCTAGGATTAGAAAGCCTAAAAACTAGGTCTAGAGGTGAGGGATGATTCTTTTTGTATTTTTATATTTTTATATTTTTATATTTTTATAAAAGCAATTAAAATCTCAGGTTTTGGAAGAGTGGGCGGAATTAGTTGCTAGTCAACTAACCCAATAACTAAAGATGTAATCAAAATAAAATAACAGAAATGTAAATAAAGCTAATTAAACTAGTGTTGTGAACAATAAATGGGAAAATTGTGTTTACTTAGATTTCATTACTCCCTAGATATCTTTTACAGGTTGATAGTTTGTTAGAGTTGCGTGGATGACGGGTTATATTCCTTAATACCAATCGTGGGGTGGCGTACGTACTTCCCCAACTCTATAAGCTCCTACTTCACTCCTATGTCGAGCCTGCAAGAAGCTCCTAACATGGGATCATTAGAATTTGCTCATGCATTAAATACAACCATAAAAACCTCGTACGCATTGGTTCACGTTTCTTAAGACGTTCAAGCAAGTTACCTGATTCGCCTTAAACTAGTTATCTTTTATTTCTCAACCACTTGTGAATGGTTAATAGTAAAGTCAAACTAATCAAAGCAAATGCTTCCGTGAAATACAGTGTTTTCCCGGGTCGTAATGTCCCAACGAGGTTGTGATGGTATTAAAAACGAATCTGTGATCAGTGAATGTGAACAGGAAAGGTATAAAGTGTGTGTGAGTGATTTAAACTAGGGTTTTATAACTTAAATAAACTATTAAAATGATTACGTAAAACCTAGATACCTAAAACGTATAAACGTAGACCAATTTAAAATCAGACGCGATTGCGTACTGAGAAAAATGTGAGTTTTAAGAAAAATAAACTACAGGGGTTAAAAATAACAATTCTATAAACTTAAACTTAAAATAAAATTAAACTAAAAAGAAAACTATATTTTTGATTATTTTATTATTTAATATTAATTATTTAATTAAAAACTATTTAACTATTTAATTAAAACTAATTTAATTAAAACTAAAAATGATAAATACTAAAAATTAAACTAAAAACTTATAAAAATAATTTTTAAAACTTAAAATGAACTTGAAGAAAGTATAAAAAATAAAAATAAATCTTTTTGTCTTTTTATAGATTTTTTTATAAATTAAAAACTATTTATATTATTTATACTAATTAAACTATTTTAAATTACAAATAATACTAAATCAATTTAGAAAATTATGAAAAAATTTATAAAACTATTTTATGACTTATAAAATCTATAAAAACTAGGTATTAAATTATAAAAATTAATTATGCTATTTATAACTTATTTATTGATTAATTACTAAATAGACTAATATTAATTATAATAAATACTAAATGACAAAACAAAAATCTGAGAAAATTATGAAAAATACTTTAACCTAAAAGGAAATTATTAAAAATATAAAATTACAAATTACTTAATAAAAATCTAAAAATGAAAATTAAAATTAAATTAAATTAAATAGAAACTATCACTTAATTTTATATTTGTTTTTCTTGAATTTTCTTTTTCCAACCTATATTATACTTAAAAATAAACAACTTTTGTAAAAACAAATATTTTATAAGCTAATATTAAGCACTGTGGAAGCTTATTGCTACCACAGTTGACTTTTGTTGACTGAAATGAGAAATAAGCTCAAATGAGCTTATGTGGGACCCACCTTGGTTTATTCTGATCTAAATAAGTTAGTTGGACTTGTCAAAGCTCAATTTGGCCAAATAAGCTCAGTAGATAAGCTGATAAGCACAAATAAGCTATTCCAAAACTTAAATTCAACTCAGAATTGGGACAAAGTTTATGGCTTATTCTAGGTGGGGTCCATTGAGGCACAGGTCAAACAAAAGGTCAATCCTAAGAGTCTACTAGGAGGGGGGTTCAATGGAACAAGAAGTGAGGTCTGGGACCCACTGAGGTGGTCACAAACCACCACCAAAGGTGGTGGTGTTGGCCTGAGCTGCTGATGCAGGGCACACCTTTGCCCTGCAAGTGAGTTTAGGGTTGAGTGGGGCCCACAACAAAAATCACAAAAATGTAAAACTTGTTGGAACTTAAAGATGGTCCGGTAGAGTATTACTACAACAAATTTCAAGTCCTAGATCCTTTTCCTAAATTCTAAACAAATCCTTGAAGATTTGAGAAAATCTGAGTTGTGCAAAAGTTGACTTTTGATGAAACTTGCTAAATTGACTTTGTTGAGATTCTAAACTATCTTACTTACTGATTAAGTTATAATAAGCTACTGTAAGACTAGAATAAGCTATATGAATCACTTATGAGCTATTGTGATTAATTTTAAGACCCAAATCCCTCACAGTTAACTGTGAGGGGAATTTTTCTATGATATTGACTTTTTAGTGTATAAGGCCTGAGTTTTAAAGTTACTACAACCTAATATGACCTAAAGTAGTATAATTAAACTAACCTAGATAACTAATACTACCCAATACACTCAGTAACAAGCTGAGCCAAACACCCCTAATGATTGACTGATTTTATGATTTCAAAGCAAATGACTATTTTAAACCATGAAACTGAATAACTAGTCCTAAAATGATATTATGAACTTAAATAAACATGTAAAAACAGATTACAAACTATTCTTTAATAAAAAAACAAAAATCACAAAACTAACTTACAATGGGTATGTGACTGAGGTGATGGAACCAAGAACCAAGAACAAGTAACTAACCTATAACCTCCCAAAAGGTTCTAAACCAGCAACATATCCAAATAACACCCTGCTCCAATCTTCTTCCTCTCTTTCCTCTATTTTTTTTATTTTTCTTTATTTAATTTATTATTTTTGGTATTTTCTTATTTATAGCTAAACAGATAATTAAAGTTTTCTAAAACTTATATGAGCTTTGTCAGAGCTTATATGAGCTTATGCAAAGCTTTAACAACAACTAACAACAACAGTTGAGCTTTTTGTAATTTTTGAAATAAAGAAAAAATTGCATAACTGAGATACACAATGAAACTTGAAATTAACTTTAATTAAAGAGTGAATTACATGAAACTAACTGAGAACAAGTGTTTCAAACTGAAAATAACAACTACAGACTATTCTACACTACATACGATTAAATTAAGCTAAAACTAAACTAATAATTCATCTTTTCTGCTTCCTTTCCCTTTTGTAGAGTTTTTCTGAGTTTGTGGGACCCACGGAGATATTTCCCACCACATCTTAGCCATTGAAATGGTCTATTCAATCCAGGCCGTTTAAATTAGTTTCTTGGCGCCAAAGTCTCAAACTGTCAGGTTTTTTGCGTGGAGAGGTTTTCAAAGCATTTGGAAGGTTGTGTGAGGTGGAGAGACATGTGGGGGAGCAATTCAGTGGGTAGAATGGTGGTATTGGTGGCCTGTGAGGTGAGGGTGGTATTGGAAGGGATGGTGAACAGTGGGTGGTGTTTGACTGTGTTTGACCCCGCGTTTTATTATTTAGGGTGGACTGGGCTGTGGAATGGGCTTGAGTAATTAAAAAGGTGGGGTGGGCTTGGATTAGGTAATGGATTGGATTGTTGGTTTGGTTTTATAATAATAAGGGTCCGTTTGTATATTAACTAACAAGGACCATTTTTGTAGTTTGGTGAAAGTTAAGGGTTTGGTTTTGTAAGTTTATCAAAGTTCTCATAGGGACCAAACTTGACAAGGGTGAATAGTACAAGGGTATTTTTGATGTTTTTCATTTTTTTTTAAAATACCCGGGGACTATAATTGACAAAACTGAAACTCTAGGGACTTAACATGTAATTTCTCCAAACTTTTCATCCAGGGACTAATAGTGACAATTATGAATTCCCTAGGACCCTTAATGATAATTTTCCCATTTTGAACACCCAGGGACTAAAACTGTCAAGTTTGAAACTTTGAGGGACCTGTTTTGCCAAACTGTGAAACTTCAGGGACCAATCATGTAAATTCACCAAACTTACCACCAAGGACCATTCCTACAAAAGATTATTAGTACAAGGACCAAAATTAATTTTTCTCAAAGTTTTTAACATCCCAGGGACCATTTATGTCAAATTCCAAAGTATAGGGACTAAACTTGTAATTTTGTGAAACTTTGCACCAAAGGACTAAATATGTAACTTTATGATTAAAAAGGACCTTTGATGACTTTTTCAAGTTTTTAGAATAACCAGGGACTAGTTTTGCCAATTTATGAAACTTGAGGGACTGACACTGCCAATTATGCAAACTTTGTACGTTTTTCATCAGTTTTTGCATATTTTGCATTTAAAACATATAAAACACACTTCTAAGATATTTTAAGTATTTTCATACATATTTGAGTGTTTTTGTATGTTTTGGCAGCTCAGATTGGTATAAAATGATGAGTATTTAGACACTCATCAATCCCCCACACTAAACTATTGCTAGTCCCTAGCAATCTTTTGAGAAAAACTTAATGGGTTTGAAAAACTCTTTACCAAAAGCCATCACTTCTGGAGTAGCCAGATGTAAGAACTGTGGCACACCTGATAACCATGTGATTTTGAGCAAACCACCAGCTGTCAACGGATTTGATTAGTCTTTACCAAAAGCCGTTTGCTTCTGGACTAGCCAACTCTTGATGGAATAGTCAACATCTTGGTGAGCTGATTACCAATTATGGTTTTTCCACAGGCTTTACCACAAGCCATAATCTTGCGGGCTAGCCAACTCATTCGCTTTATGGGATATGGCGAGTTGAGGTACTATACAATTTTTGGCAAATTGCAAGCCATAAACGGGTTTGAGTTATCTTTACCAAGAACCGTTTGCTCCTGGATTAGCCAATCCTTATGTGGGTTAGACATGGCGGACTGATAACCATTTATTGCGTTCTAAGTGAGAAAAAATTTTAAAATTTTGGCTAAAATGGGGGTTCTTGATGGAACATGTGTTTAAATTCGTTAGAATAACGAATCTCCCCCCACACTTAGAACTGAATATTGTCCTCAATATTCAAAGTACCGGGTGTTAAACCGACACTTAGAACGTAAAAAGAAAATATTCCATAGCCTTTATTTAAGATGTATATACATACAATTATTTTGTTTAGATAAAACTTCTTAAATAGAAGCTATCACTATATTTACATTTTTTTTGAATATATATATATATATATACAACATGTGGGGCATCTCCCCCACACTAGGGTGAAACATGGGTGAAAACCTATGTACATGCTACTGTTTTTTATTTTTGAGTCGCTAACTTGACTCGACCCCGAATTTATTTGTCCATGGGGAAGTAAGTGGAAGAGACAATCTCAATCGGACTTTCATTCAAGAGGTTTGGATAAACATTTGAAGCATGTGAAAGTTCCACACCGATGAGATAAGTACCCGGCTCATAATTTATAAATGAGAATGCCGGGGTCAAAGATAATGTCTTCATTCCCGAAGGAGTGAAGAACAAGATAGGGAACAGGATATATGAAGAAAAGAAAGAAAGTCATGATGAAAATCATAATTAACTCCTCATCTTCAATAGGAGAATTCATTGTTTCATGAATCTCCTCTTTAAAGCTTGTTTGATCAAGACATATTATGGGTATGTCTAGATCAAAATAAAAGTTATCATACTCCGGTGGAGATATGATATGAGTGAGTTCACCGGAGAGCTCCTCAAAGGTGAATGATTCGTATTCGGGATTGATTTGAGTGAGTTCATTGGGGAACTCCTCAATAGTAAATGATTCATAAACGGGAAGAGAATTATAAGAATGAGAAGTGGTGATACCACTTATCTTCTCTCCCGAAAGATCAAAATGGAACGTTTGCAATTCAGGAATAGAATCATTGATCAAAACCTCACTATCCTTGATGGGGATAGGAGATGAAATAGGCTTTTCATTAAAAGCCTCGATTCTAGAAATGAGAAGATTAGCATTTAATAATGTAAGACGAAGAGCTTCGTCTTGGATTATTTCTTCCTCATTCTCTTCTTCTGAGTTGACAAGCTCAGAAGGTAATTCCCCCACATAACTTATGTCTTCACAAGATAAAGAATCGTCCTCATCAGAATCAGAGAACATCTCAATATGATCATTTGGAAAGACAATAGGGGGAGGGATATCACACATAAGATCAAGAATTCCCTGTGACTCACTTGGGATTGGGACAAGGTTCTCAACACTAGACTTTATGAATTCGTCAGATTCCTTTGCAGGAATTGTGTCAAGATGCTCGTCCCCCATGTTCAGAGAGTGAGTGGGAACCTCGGGTGTGATAACAGCATACAGAGGGAGCTGAGAAGGACCAGCAGTAATGGAGTCTACAAGTTCCATTATTTCTACTGCTGGTGATTCAGTTATATTCTTTTCTCCCTGTATATCCATGGAAGAAGTCTCAACTGATGAACTTGATGAATCTTTTTGAATGATAACAATGTTATCATCATCATCACCGTCATCATCGTCCTCATAAAAAGCATCATAGCGAATATTGGCACGTATTTTGGCTACTCTTTGCTCAGCAATTAAATCTTCCATGCTTTTCCCAGAATCTCGTTCTTCAGCAAGTAATTCTGTGATAGATTTATCACGAGAATTTTGAATGAGTGGAAATTGTGGGGGTGTGAATGTGTCAAAACTGGAAGGTTGACATTGATCATCATTATGAGGACCCCCACAATATACACAAGAAGAACTTGGATCATGGCGAAGCGACATATTAGCTAACTCCTCCCTAATGTTTTTAAGTTTTTCAAGAACCTCTATATAAGGGTCTTGCTGGATATGAGGAGTTGCTTGGTTCATTTGGTACTGTAGAGGTGGGTCTTGAAACGAATAGTCGTAATTGTTACAAGGAAATGGATTCCTTGTTTGACAATCAGAGCTAAAGTGTGGACCTCCACAGTACTCACAACAGTTAAACTGTTGAGTCTGGCTTGGTGTATTTTGATACGAAGCATCATTGAGATTTAGATAATATGATTCTTGCTCGTATGAATGTGATGGGTAGTTGGAAAAATTTGAGGAATCGTTGAATGAGTTTTGATTAGGATCATAAGCAAATGAATTACTCGATCCACAAAACAAACAACTCCTGTTTTGAATATCGTTACCACATTGTACACATGTACACCAACGACATGGAAAATCGAAAAGAGGCTCACCACAACCGTCACAAGGGACAAAATCTGGAGGTGGGACAAGTGGTGTGCTCTTAGAGCTAGGAATTTCCACCACTTCCGTTATGGTCTCGGGTTTTGTTTTTGATAATTTTGAAGATTAGGCAAATCGTTCTTTTCAGTAATTGCCCTAAGCTCTGTACGTTTGCTTGACAAACTTTTAACCGTAAACCGTGAAAGATCAGGATTGATTCTTGAAGGTTTAGGAGCATTTGTGAGCTCAGGTTTTTGGACAACCGTGGTTTGGACGTATTTAGCACCTCCATCGTCAGAGGAAAGTACAAGGTCCTTTGTCACCTTGGTTTCATGATCTCTTTCCCTTACCGGAGAGGGAATAGGAATCGAAGGTCCATCATAATCAACATGACATCTCGACATTTTTGACAAGGCCATAAGTTTTTCAACTTCGCTTTTAAAGGCCCTTTGTTTAAAGAAATCGTCATCGAGAGATGCCATTAGAATCAATTATGGGACAAGTGGAAGAAGGTAGAATCAAAGGGTTTTGGGGATGAGAAATGAAGAATCAAATAGGTAGGGGTGTAAAGGTGAATATTTTTGTGTTTTGTTTTATAAAAATATGGATAAAAGATGGTAAATATACAATGGATGTATATCCAGGTTCACTAATACGCAAAATCGTTTAAAATAAGCGCACAACCTCCCCGGCAGCGACGCCAAATTTTGATTCGCCTTAAACTAGTTATCTTTTATTTCTCAACCACTTGTGAATGGTTAATAGTAAAGTCAAACTAATCAAAGCAAATGCTTCCGTGAAATACAGTGTTTTCCCGGGTCGTAATGTCCCAACGAGGTTGTGATGGTATTAAAAACGAATCTGTGATCAGTGAATGTGAACAGGAAAGGTATAAAGTGTGTATGAGTGATTTAAACTAGGGTTTTATAACTTAAATAAACTATTAAAATGATTACGTAAAACCTAGATACCTAAAACGTATAAACGTAGACCAATTTAAAATCAGACGCGATTGCGTACTGAGAAAAAGGTGAGTTTTAAGAAAAATAAACTACAGGGGTTAAAAATAACAATTCTATAAACTTAAACTTAAAATAAAATTAAACTAAAAAGAAAACTATATTTTTGATTATTTTATTATTTAATATTAATTATTTAATTAAAAACTATTTAACTATTTAATTAAAACTAAAAATGATAAATACTAAAAATTAAACTAAAAACTTATAAAAATAATTTCTAAAACTTAAAATGAACTTGAAGAAAGTATAAAAAATAAAAATAAATCTTTTTGTCTTTTTATAGATTTTTTTATTAATTAAAAACTATTTATATTATTTATACTAATTAAACTATTTTAAATTACAAATAATACTAAATCAATTTAGAAAATTATGAAAAAATTTATAAAACTATTTTATGACTTATAAAATCTATAAAAACTAGGTATTAACTTATAAAAATTAATTATGCTATTTATAACTTATTTATTGATTAATTACTAAATAGACTAATATTAATTATAATAAATACTAAATGACAAAACAAAAATCTGAGAAAATTATGAAAAATACTTTAACCTAAAAGGAAATTATTAAAAATATAAAATTACAAATTACTTAATAAAAATCTAAAAATGAAAATTAAAATTAAATTAAATTAAATAGAAACTATCACTTAATTTTATATTTGTTTTTCTTGAATTTTCTTTTTCCAACCTATATTATACTTAAAAATAAACAACTTTTGTAAAAACAAATATTTTATAAGCTAATATTAAGCACTGTGGAAGCTTATTGCTACCACAGTTGACTTTTGTTGACTGAAATGAGAAATAAGCTCAAATGAGCTTATGTGGGACCCACCTTGGTTTATTCTGATCTAAATAAGTTAGTTGGACTTGTCAAAGCTCAATTTGGCCAAATAAGCTCAGTAGATAAGCTGATAAGCACAAATAAGCTATTCCAAAACTTAAATTCAACTCAGAATTGGGACAAAGTTTATGGCTTATTCTAGGTGGGGTCCATTGAGGCACAGGTCAAACAAAAGGTAAATCCTAAGAGTCTACTAGGAGGGGGGTTCAATGGAACAAGAAGTGAGGTCTGGGACCCACTGAGGTGGTCACAAACCACCACCAAAGGTGGTGGTGTTGGCCTGAGCTGCTGATGCAGGGCACACCTTTGCCCTGCAAGTGAGTTTAGGGTTGAGTGGGGCCCACAACAAAAATCACAAAAATGTAAAACTTGTTGGAACTTAAAGATGGTCTGGTAGAGTATTACTACAACAAATTTCAAGTCCTAGATCCTTTTCCTAAATTCTAAACAAATCCTTGAAGATTTGAGAAAATCTGAGTTGTGCAAAAGTTGACTTTTGATGAAACTTGCTAAATTGACTTTGTTGAGATTCTAAACTATCTTACTAACTGATTAAGTTATAATAAGCTACTGTAAGACTAGAATAAGCTATATGAATCACTTATGAGCTATTGTGATTAATTTTAAGACCCAAATCCCTCACAGTTAACTGTGAGGGGAATTTTTCTATGATATTGACTTTTTAGTGTATAAGGCCTGAGTTTTAAAGTTACTACAACCTAATATGACCTAAAGTAGTATAATTAAACTAACCTAGATAACTAATACTACCCAATACACTCAGTAACAAGCTGAGCCAAACACCCCTAATGATTGACTGATTTTATGATTTCAAAGCAAATGACTATTTTAAACCATGAAACTGAATAACTAGTCCTAAAATGATATTATGAACTTAAATAAACATGTAAAAACAGATTACAAACTATTCTTTAATAAAAAAACAAAACTCACAAAACTAACTTACAATGGGTATGTGACTGAGGTGATGGAACCAAGAACCAAGAACAAGTAACTAACCTATAACCTCCCAAAAGGTTCTAAACCAGCAACAAATCCAAATAACACCCTGCTCCAATCTTCTTCCTCTCTTTCCTCTATTTTTTTATTTTTCTTTATTTAATTTATTATTTTTGGTATTTTCTTATTTATAGCTAAACAGATAATTAAAGTTTTCTAAAACTTATATGAGCTTTGTCAGAGCTTATGTGAGCTTATGCAAAGCTTTAACAACAACTAACAACAACAGTTGAGCTTTTTGTAATTTTTGAAATAAAGAAAAAATTGCATAACTGAGATACACAATGAAACTTGAAATTAACTTTAATTAAAGAGTGAATTACATGAAACTAACTGAGAACAAGTGTTTCAAACTGAAAATAACAACTACAGACTATTCTACACTACATACGATTAAATTAAGCTAAAACTAAACTAATAATTCATCTTTTCTGCTTCCTTTCCCTTTTGTAGAGTTTTTCTGAGTTTGTGGGACCCACGGAGATATTTCCCACCACATCTTAGCCATTGAAATGGTCTATTCAATCCAGGCCGTTTAAATTAGTTTCTTGGCGCCAAAGTCTCAAACTGTCAGGTTTTTTGCGTGGAGAGGTTTTCAAAGCATTTGGAAGGTTGTGTGAGGTGGAGAGACATGTGGGGGAGCAATTCAGTGGGTAGAATGGTGGTATTGGTGGCCTGTGAGGTGAGGGTGGTATTGGAAGGGATGGTGAACAGTGGGTGGTGTTTGACTGTGTTTGACCCCGCGTTTTATTATTTAGGGTGGACTGGGCTGTGGAATGGGCTTGAGTAATTAAAAAGGTGGGGTGGGCTTGGATTAGGTAATGGATTGGATTGTTGGTTTGGTTTTATAATAATAAGGGTCCGTTTGTATATTAACTAACAAGGACCATTTTTGTAGTTTGGTGAAAGTTAAGGGTTTGGTTTTGTAAGTTTATCAAAGTTCTCATAGGGACCAAACTTGACAAGGGTGAATAGTACAAGGGTATTTTTGATGTTTTTCATTTTTTTTAAAATACCCGCGGACTATAATTGACAAAACTAAAACTCCAGGGACTTAACATGCAATTTCTCCAAACTTTTCATCCAGGGACTAATAGTGACAATTATGAATTCCCTAGGACCCTTAATGATAATTTTCCCATTTTGAACACCCAGGGACTAAAACTGTCAAGTTTGAAACTTTGAGGGACCTATTTTGCCAAACTGTGAAACTTCAGGGACCAATCATGTAAATTCACCAAACTTTCCACCAAGGACCATTCCTGCAAAAGATTATTAGTACAAGGACCAAAATTAATTTTTCTCAAAGTTTTTAACATCCCAGGGACCATTTATGTCAAATTCCAAAGTATAGGAACTAAACTTGTAATTTTGTGAAACTTTGCCCCAAAGGACTAAATATGTAACTTTATGATTAAAAAGGACCTTTGATGACTTTTTCATGTTTTTAGAATAACCAGGGACTAGTTTTGCCAATTTATGAAACTTGAGGGACTGACACTGCCAATTATGCAAACTTTGTACGTTTTTCATCAGTTTTTGCATATTTTGCATTTAAA
Source organism: Artemisia argyi (assembly GCA_030686995.1). Lineage (NCBI taxonomy): Eukaryota > Viridiplantae > Streptophyta > Magnoliopsida > Asterales > Asteraceae > Artemisia > Artemisia argyi. The sequence continues at coordinate 138,748,503 of CM060686.1, forward strand.
ACATATAAAACACACTTCTAAGATATTTTAAGTATTTTGATACATATTTGAGTGTTTTTGTATGTTTTGGCAGCTCAGATTGGTATAAAATGATGAGTATTTAGACACTCATCATTACTCTATGGAAGTCTGCCAGTCTTCTTAAGCCTAACATCGAAATCATTCATCCGTAACAACTATAAACAAGCAATCAACCTATAATCAACATCTAGGTTTCACTACATCTAAGCAAACACACAAGAGATCTAGCCTAGCATGTTAAAATCAAGACAAGCGTGAGATATATTCAAACAACACATAGACATATTGAATGAATTGAGAGGATACTTATCTTAATTGAACATGAAAGGTTTCAAAGGGTGAAAACCCTTGAAAATACTAATAAAATCGTGCTAGGGTTTCTCCAAGTTATCCCTAAAATAGTCCTCTTCTAATAAATGAAAATTACAAAACTATATATAGATTTTCCAATGTGACGGCGTCAAGAAGAGAATTCTGACGCCGTCAACCCGCCGCCCATAATAGTATCGGATTGCCTAGATCCAGATCTGACGCCGTCAATAGCAATTTTCCTCTGGGCCATCACGTGTAAAGGGACCATGACGGCCTATGGTGACGCCGTCATGCCCTAGTGTAAAAACATTCTAGATCGTCATGGACTCTATCTTCTTCACCTCTTGTTTTCCTATTGACGCCGTCAGGTACTGTTCCCAGCAAGGAAAATTAAGACTTTGCCGTTTTTGCTCCAAAAACGTCCAAAATGCTTTCTTTTCCAGAATTCACTCCAAAAGTACCTAAAATCACAAAAGGAACGATTTAGGGCAATATTTGATTAAATAAATTCAATTTCAGCCTTAAATGACCCCCTAAAAACGGATCATTTTTCGCCTCATCATGTACTTAGATCAACTTCAACAACAACTTGACAACGGTGAATTTTCTGAAGGTAGATCTATAGCTGCATTCTGTGTGATCAACAACCAACTCCAAGTATTCATTGATTCGCGATTCACTAATGAGTATGATCATGAGAGTCAAATGACGAAAAAGTGCTTTTCTAATTCCATGGGAATCAAATTGACGTGTTCAGAGTCACACTACTCAAACTTATGGGGAATGTGAAGGAGTACATTATGGAAAGAGCACATGATACGTGGGAATAGCACCAGGTTTTACCTCTCGAGGGATCTCGAGAAGCTTACAACCCCTACCAGGCACTGTACCTGATCGTTGTAGTACAGTATAGTGACAAGTACCGGGGGATTGATCGTTTAACTCAGGAATAGTGTCGCTAGGATTAGAAATCCTAAAAACTAGGTCTAGAGGTGAGGGATGTTTCTTTTTGTATTTTTTTAGTTTTATAAAAGCAATAAAAATCTCGGGTTTTGCAAGAGTGGGCGGAATTAGTTGCTAGCCAACTGACCTAATTTGTCTAAAGATGCAAGCAAAATAAAATAACAAAAATGAAATTGAAACTAATTATATTAATGTGGTGTAAACAATGATGAGGAAATTTGTGTTTACTTTGGTTTCCTTACTCCCTAGATATCTTTTACAGGTTGATAGCTTGTTACAATTGCATGGATGACGGGTCATATTCCTTAATACTAGTCGTAGAGCCGTGTACAATATTCCCTAACTCTATAGGATCCTACTTCACTCCTATGTCGAGCCGTTAGAAGCTCCTAACATGGGATCATTAGAATTCTCCTACGCATTAAATACAACCAAATATCGTAGTACACCTCCGATCATGTTTCTTAAGACGTTCAAGCAAGTTACCAATGGAAGTCTGCCAGTTTTCTTAAGCCTAACATCGAATACAATCATCCGTAATAACTATAAACAAACAATCAACCCATAATCAACATCTAGGTTTCACTACATCTAAGCAAACACAAAGGAAATCTAGCCTAGCATGTTAAATTGAAGACAAGTGTAAGATATATTCAAACAAAACATAGGCATATTGAATGAATTGAAATAGTACTTATCTTTAATTGAACATGAAAGTTTCAAAGGGTTGAAACCCTTGAAAAGGCTGGAAAATTCGACCTAGGGTTTTCCTCAAAGTTGCACCCAAAGTTACACACTAATGAATGAAATTTGGAAAACTATATATAGGTTACAATGGGTGACGGCGTCATGTATTGGGTTGTGACGCCGTCAACTCGCCGCCATAATAGAAATCGTATTGCCTAGATCTGATTTTGACGCCATCATGTGTAAATTTCTTCTGGGCCGTCACTAATACTTGGACCATGACGGCCTTGGGTGACGCTGTCATGTCCAATGCACAAAACTCTCTGGATCGTCACATGTATTTTCCATATCAACCTCTTTTGTAACTCTTGACGCCGTCATTAAGGAAGTTGTGACGCCGTCAGGTACTGTTCCCAGCAAGGAAAATTAAGACTTTGCCATTTTCTTCACTTTTATGCTCCAAAAACGTCCAAAATGTTTCCTTTTCCAGATTTCTCTCCAAAAGTACCTAAAATGACAAAAGGAACGATTTATGGCAATATTTGATCAAATAATCTCGAATTTAGGCTTAAATGACCCCCTAAAAACGGTTCATTTTTCGCCTCATCAGCACAACACAAACTTAAGTATGAATACAAGGTGAAGGCAAGTCGGGTGCAATCAAGTGATGATATTGTGGATTCGGGTAAAGCATCGGATTCTGGGTCAGTTGTCACCAATGGCAGAGGATCAAAGACTGATAAGCTTGACACTACCAACACTTCAATGACTCTTGTTACACATGATGTGGATGCATATATCAGACCGGTAAAAGATCAGGTGTCATGTGCTAAGGTACTCAAACTGTATGACATGGTAGATAAACATAAGATTCCCAAAAAAGTACAACAGATAAACGTTGTTGGTTCAGGTAATGCTAATATGGAAAATAGCAATGTTTTCCCATGTGAACAATATGTGAAACACAATGAAGCATCTGTTGTACCAAGTAGTGCATCTTCGGTTGTTGACAATGATTGTGATTTGCATGAACACACTGCTTATATCCCTGATGACACCCTGAACACTAGACTTAACATCCTTAAGGATCAGTTGACCATATATGAACAACGTGCAAATTTTGAGCTAACCGAAAGTGAGCAGAAAATGGATGTGCAAAGGAAGAATCATTTAAAAGGGAGTTAGATTCTTTGAAAATGCAACTTGATCATTCTGTTAAACTAAAACAGAAGATACAGAAGAGTATGATTACACAAAAACTTGATTTTCAGGATAAGGAAACAAAACTCTTAAATGAGTTTTCCAGACTTAAAACGTTAAAGAATAAGCTCGAAAACAGGTTGTACACACAAGGCCAAACTATTCAAATTGCTCAAATGATTCAAAAGCATAAAAAGTTGTGTGATGAAAACAGTGAAAAGGACGTAGGTGAACCCAAATCTGAGTGCCTTAGGAGCGTTAGAGCTGCACAACCTGCTTTATATGATGCAAATGTCGTGCTTGAGCCTGATCATGCCCCTCCTGATGTGACTTCATTTGATGAGACCAATGAGATAGAAGTAAAAACTAGAGAAAAATTGGCTGATAAATTAAAGGATCCCTTGTGCATTGCAAATAAAATCCTGTACAATTATGATATCTCTAAAGATAATCGATTAACTATTTTTGTCCCTAAAAAAAGGTTAACCCCAGAGCAAGTATTTTGGAGTATAGACTTAGAAAAAATGAAAGCAGAAAGAATTGTGGGCGAAACCCATACCATGTTTAAGATAGCTGATCCAACGTTATACCCACAAAATACACCCATGCATCTTGTTCCTTTAACTCTCCCCACACATTGTAACACTCTTATTGGTCTATATGTTCTTTATCAATTGTTTGATGATTTTGATAAAACATGTAAAAAGAGAATCACACCAACGGGGATTACTGAAGGGAAAAAGGGTTTTGAACAAACAAAACGGTGCTACTTAACTGAGGTCATGCCATTCTTTAAGCTTCTCAAAGAACATTTTGAGGGTCTTCAAAAAACCCTTAACAATGATGTGACTGAAATGAAAGAAGTATTCAAAACACTGGAAAATGAGGGTAAACAATTGGCCATTGATCTTAAATATAGTGAAATTGATAGGAAAAATATTCTCATCATGAATGAGAATTTGATTGCTAAATGTATTGCACAAGATGTATTTTATACTGTCAGTGATTATGCATTATCTGCTTGTCAATTTCATGAGATGTCGGTTACACTGAATGTTTTCCAGAATCGTGTTGTTGAGCTTGAGGGGGAGAATTTAAAATTGCGTGAGAAAATTCAAAATGATGACCATGATAACATGGTCAGGCATTTGTCAAAAGTAGAGGTTGATAATCTTAATTTGCAATTAAAGTTTCAACATTTAGAAGAAAGAATTAAAATCTCAAATGCCAAGACATCTTCGGATGCTCCTGAATTTGATGCATATTTTTGAATTAGCCAAACGTGATGAAAAGATTCAAGCTCACACTAATACGATTCGGAAACTAAGGGTTCAAATTGCCCAATTAAAATCTAACAAGTGTGATGTGACTGACACCAATAAACCATCATCATTAGATTCTCAAAATTTTCACTTTCAAGACATCATCGACAAACTGCAATATGAAAATGATTGTTTTCGAGCTAAAAATTCAAAAGTCAAACAACATTACAAAGAGTTATATGATTCAATTAAGATCATACGTGATAAAAATAATGAAATGATAACTTCTTTTCTTAAAGAGATTGAGAATCTAAAGACTCAGGTGAAAGGGAAATAGCCAATCATCACTTGTGATAATGTTGTTCAAAAGGTTTCTGCTTGTAAGAAGTATGCAATTAATGCTGTGAATATTCCGCTTCCTCTTAGAAACAATAGGTCGGCTCACTATGCATATCTCTCGTACCTTAAGGATAGCCTTGACATGCTTCATGAGACTGTAGAATAGGATAGGATAGTGAAACCACATGATAGTGCTATTCTAGATGTCTGCTTCCTCACTAAATGATCTCTGGAACTCTTAGAATATGCCATTGGCACATGTCCTAAGATTGACAACAAGCAAGAAAGGCTAACTGCATCATCCTCAATGATTAAGAACAAGCATGTGACCATTGAGGCACCCTTGGAAACTTCAGATCCCAACACATCAAAACATGTTCAGCAAGTGGAAGTGAAAAAGACTAAGGTTCACATCACTCCTTCTACATGAGTTAATAGTTAAACTAAAGCTAGTAAGTCAAAACCTAGGAGAAATATGAATAATTATAGGAATTCTCTAGCTAAAAGTGTTCCTAAAAAGAAAGTAGAAGACCACATGAGGAACTATAAGTCTGAGTTGAAGAAAAGGAATCATAATTCAAATCCTAATTCACTTTGCAAAACATGTAATGAATGTTTAATTTCGAGTAATCATGATAAATGTGTTGAGAAATTTCTGAAGTCGTTTAACAAAACCCTAGTTAAGAAAGTTTAGAGAGCTAAACAAATTAAGCAAATTTGGAAAGCAACAGGAAAACTGTTTGCCAATGTTGGTTATCAATGGAAGCCCATTGGAAGGAAATTCACTTTAGGAGAACAGTGCCCTTTAACTAGGATGACTAACTCTAAAGTAGTGCCTATTAAAAATTGGAAGCCAACTGGTAGAACTTTCCCTTTAGAGGCCCAATGTCCTTTAACTAGACCCATTGCATCGAAGGACTTGGTCATAATTTGTTTTCTGATTTTTCAAGACTATGATTAAGATCTAGAAGATGCCCTCAGTAAACATACATGCTTCATTAGAGAATTGGATGGTGTTGATCTTTTTAAAGGTTCTCATGGCACCAATTTATACACCATCTCTATTGAAGTCATGATGCGGTCTTCTCCTATTTGCTTGTTGTCTAAAGCCTCAAAGACCAAATCTTGGATATGGCATCGACGTTTAAATCACTTGAACTAAGGTTCCCATCACTCCTTCTACATGAGTTAATAGTTAAACTAAAGCTAGCAAGTCAAAACCTAGGAGAAATATGAATAATTATAGGACTTCTCTAGCTAAAAGTGTTCCTAAGAAGAAAGTAGAAGACCACATGAGGAACTATAAGTCTGAGTTGAACAAAAGGAATCATAATTCAAATCCTAATTCACTTTGCAAAACATGTAATGAATGTTTAATTTCGAGTAATTATGATAAATGTGTTGAGAAATTTCTGAAGTCGTTTAACAAAACCCTAGTTAAGAAAGTTTGGAGAGCTAAACAAATTAAGCAAATTTGGAAAGCAACAGGAAAACTGTTTGACAATGTTGGTTATCAATGGAAGCCCATTGGAAGGAAATTCACTTTAAGAGAACAGTGCCCTTTAACTAGGATGACTAACTCTAAAGTAGTGCGTATTAAAAATTGGAAGCCAACTGGTAGAACTTTCCCTTTAGAGGCCCGATGTCCTTTAACTAGGCCCATTGCATCGAAGGACTTGGTCATAATTTGTTTTCTGATTTGTCAAGACTATGATTATGATCTAGAAGATGCCCTCAGTAAACATACATGCTTCATCAGAGAATTGGATGGTGTTGATCTTCTTAAAGGTTCTCATGGCACCAATTTATACACCATCTCTATTGAAGTCATGATGCGGTCCTCTCCTATTTGCTTGTTGTCTAAAGTCTCAAAGACCAAATCTTGGATATGGCATCGACGTTTAAATCACTTGAACTAAGGTTCCCATCACTCCTTCTACATGAGTTAATAGTTAAACTAAAGCTAGCAAGTCAAAACCTAGGAGAAATATGAATAATTATAGGACTTCTCTAGCAAAAAGTGTTCCTAAGAAGAAAGTAGAAAACCACATGAGGAACTATAAGTCTGAGTTGAACAAAAGGAATCATAATTCAAATCCTAATTCACTTTGCAAAACATGTAATGAATGTTTAATTTCGAGTAATCATGATAAATGTGTTGAGAAATTTCTGAAGTCGTTTAACAAAACCCTAGTTAAGAAAGTTTGGAGAGCTAAGCAAATTAAGCAAATTTAGAAAGCAACAGGAAAACTATTTGCCAATGTTGGTTATCAATGGAAGCCCATTGGAAGGAAATTCACTTTAGGAGAACAGTGCCCTTTAACTAGGATGACTAACTCTAAAGTAGTGTCTATTAAAAATTGGAAGCCAACTGGTAGAACTTTCCCTTTAGAGGCCCAATGTCCTTTAACTAGGCCCATTGCACCGAAGGACTTGGTCATAATTTGTTTTCTGATTTGTCAAGACTATGATTATGATCTAGAAGATGCCCTCAGTAAACATACATGCTTCATCAAAGAATTGGATGGTGTTGATCTTTTTAAAGGTTCTCATGGCACCAATTTATACACCATCTCTATTGAAGTCATGATGCGGTCTTCTCCTATTTGCTTGTTGTCTAAAGCCTCAAAGACCAAATCTTGGATATGGCATCGACGTTTAAATCACTTGAACTAAGGTTCCCATCACTCCTTCTACATGAGTTAATAGTTAAACTAAAGCTAGCAAGTCAAAACCTATGAGAAATATGAATAATTATAGGACTTCTCTAGCTAAAAGTGTTCCTAAGAAGAAAGTAGAAGACCACATGAGGAACTATAAGTCTGAGTTGAACAAAAGGAATCATAATTCAAATCCTAATTCACTTTGCAAAACATGTAATGAATGTTTAATTTCGAGTAATCATGATAAATGTGTTGAGAAATTTCTGAAGTCGTTTAACAAAACCCTAGTTAAGAAAGTTTGGAGAGCTAAACAAATTAAGCAAATTTGGAAAGCAACAGGAAAACTGTTTGCCAATGTTGGTTATCAATGGAAGCCCATTGGAAGGAAATTCACTTTAGGAGAACAGTGCCCTTTAACTAGGATGACTAACTCTAAAGTAGTGCCTATTAAAAACTGGAAGCCAACTGGTAGAACTTTCCCTTTAGAGGCCCGATGTCCTTTAACTAGGCCCATTGCATCGAAGGACTTGGTCATAATTTGTTTTCTGATTTGTCAAGACTATGATTATGATCTAGAAGATGCCCTCAGTAAACATACATGCTTCGTCAGAGAATTGGATGGTGTTGATATTCTTAAAGGTTCTCATGGCACCAATTTATACACCATCTTTATTGAAGTCATGATGCGGTCCTCTCCTATTTGCTTGTTGTCTAAAGCCTCAAAGACCAAATCTTGGATATGGCATCGACGTTTAAATCACTTGAACTTCGGCTCCATTAACGATCTGGCCCGCAAGGACCTTGTCAAAGGTTTAGCAAGACTGAAATTCGAAAAAGATCATCTTTGTTCGGCTTGTCAATTGGGCAAAAGCACGAAGCATACACATAAACCCAAAACTGTCAATACCATCATGAAAGTTCTTCACACCCTTTACATGGATCTATGTGGACCAATGGAAATTCAAAGTATAAATGGGAAGAAGTATGTTCTTGTGATAGTCGACGACTATTCTCGGTTTACATGGGTGATGTGGAAAACTTGAAGGGGGGTTGAATAGTTTTACTTCTTTTTAATTTTAGTATGAAAACTTAGTTTAGTTTTAAAACCTTGTTTACTTTTAAAACTTTGATTCGGTCTTATGTGAACTCAAATCTTGAACAATATAAACAACTATATCTATGTATGAACAATAATAATAATGTAAGCTAAGTATGTGAAATCAACACATCCATAATATAAACAATTATATCTATATACGATAGATAATTAAGTAAACGTTTATTTTATAATCCTTAATTGTATTTTGTATGAAAACTATACTTGATCGAAATGACCAATTAAATGTATGTTACCTTTTTAGTTTGATTGTAAAAACTTTATTTTGTGAATGAAACTTTTATTTGATCTTTAAGTGAAATCAACACTAGAACTATATGAGCAACTATATATACGTCTACGTCTACAAAGGTAATAAAGATATAAGCAAGATAATAAGTAAGAGATGGAAAGATCTAATCGCGAGACAAAGGATTTATAGTGGTTCGGCTACAAGGACACCTTCCTTGCCCTACTCCACTCCCCGAGTCACCTACTCGAGAGTTTTCTTCACTATGTCAACAAGCTCCCTTATGGCGGAGAAAACCTTACACAACTTTTGCTTACACCAATTAACGACACTAAGCTAAATGTCGAGTTCTAATCCTAGCTAAAACCAATCTCAAACCACTAATCACTACACACCTTCTTCACAACTTTTTCTTCACGACTTCAATCTCTTCACTACTTCACGACTTCTATTTCTTCAAGACTTCCAACTTCTTCACACCTTCTTCACAACTAATTCACAAATTGTTCACACCTAAGCACACCGTTATCTTCTTCATACCAACACTACTTATTCACACCGCTATCTTCTTCATAACTTCTTTACTTACATACCTTACTAGCCTAACTCCTTATATCTACAACTATCTAATTAATATTCACAACTTGTACACAAATGAATGAATAATATACAAATGGTGATGTAGAAACAACTTAGATGAAGGGATCACACTAAGTTGTAATACTTCTTGTCTTAATGGATAGAAGTATTCTTCTCTTGCACTTGAATGGTAGAAGCTTGAATCACTTGGAAACAAAAGCTTATGATTATATGATCAAAGGATTAGAAAGAATAGAAGAGAGGATTTAGATTAGAAAGTTTTAGGTGCAAAAGGTGAGGAAAAATGTCAGGATTCACCCAGTATTTATAGGCAAATTTTACAGTTGGAGGAGCGTGGCCGGTCCCCTTAATTATTAAGGGGGCCGCCCATACAATTAAGGGGGCCACCCTCTCTGTAATGGCCATAAAATTTGTCTTTTACTGGGGAAGGTTTTTCTGGAGCATTTTTGCCATTTTTGGTTGAAAATTTGAATTCATATATTTATAATGAATTAAACATATTCTTTTATTTCCAAAAATGATCTTGTAAAAGATATAAAATGTTTTGTGACATTTTATAAAAAGTCTAGTGTTTAAGAAAAATGTTCCTTTGATCATAGAATACAATAAACACTTTGTTTATTCATACCTTAAGTGATTTGGATGTAAAGAGAATATTTATCACTAAATACTTGTTTACGTCATAATTTTTGGCTCAATGGGTTTACGTTTTGTGATTATCAAAACATAGAGATATCGATAAATGCTAATAATGTTTTTAAGCATTATTTATATCAATAGGTGAAGTTTTTTAGAACCAAGGACGTGACTCCAGAGGTTATCATCAAAGTCATTAAACAACTGCAAGTATGACTCAACAAAACCGTCAGAATCATCTGCACACACAACAGAAATGAGTTTGTTAACAAACGAATCGTTCAAATTTACGAAAGTATTGGCATCACCCTCTTGAAAAGTGTTCCACACTCTCTTCAGTAGAACAACGTTATTAAAAGACGAAACCGTACTCTAGTAGAAACTGCACGAACCATGCTAATATTTTCCAAGGCACCGATGTTCCTCTGGGCGGAAGCAATTGCTATAGCTTGTTACACCCAAAACCGATACTTGATACATACTCTTTACAACAAAACTCCATATGAGCTGATACATGGCAAGAAACCGGATCTCTCCTTTCTATGTATGTTTGGAGCTTTATGCTACCCTACAGATGACAGTTAAGATCTAGGAAAAGTAAAAGCTAAAGTTGATATTGGATTCTTCGTTGGTTATGCTCTAGATCATAAGGGATACCGAATCTACAACAAACAAACCCGATAAATCTTGGAAACCATTCACGTCACATCCGTTGAGTTGACTGAGCATACGGCTCCTGTACACATCAGTGCAGGACCCGTGCCAAACTTTTGTCTCCTGTACCAATCAGTTCAGGTCGTGTAAAGAATCCCACTCCTGCATGTACCTTATGTACCACCTACAAATGAGCATTTGAAGATCCAGTTTGACCCAATGGTTGATGAATACTTTGAGACACCTACTGATGATACACCGACACCACCAGCTGCCGCTGCTTCGGTTCTGTACAACTCAAATGGTCCATCAGTGTCTACTTGAATTGATCAAGATGCTCCATCTGCAAAATATACACCATCATCGTTAAATCTTCAATCTCCTTCTGTACATCAAGGCATTGCAGTCGACAATTCTTTTGAAGTGAATTCATTTGCTCCTCTTGAAGATTCTCTGTTCAAAAACCTATTTGCTCCTGAATCTTCTTTTGAGACATCTTCTTCAAGGGATATAAACACGGCTTCTTCATGTTCCTACCCTCAACCACATGAACATCTCAGAAAACGGACCTATGATCATCTAATTGACAACATTATTGGGAATCCTTCTCGACCGGTGTTCACATGAAGGAAACTTACCACCTTTGCCTTGTGGTGCTTTTATAATTCCTTACTATCCAAAGTCGAACCCAAAGATTTCAGGACTGTTATCTCTAAAGACTATTGGTTTAATGCGACACAAGAAAAAATTCATCAGTTCGATCAACTTGAAGTATGGGAATTGGTACTACCTCCAGACTGTGCAATGATCATAGCTCTTAAGTGGATCTTCAAAGTGAAACTTGATGAGCATGATGTCATTCTGAAAACAAGGCAAGGCTTGTTGCTAAGGGATATCGTCTAAATGAAGGCATTGATTTTGAGGATCTTTCGCTCCAGTTCTTCGTTGATGCGTAGGAATTGCACCAGGCTTTACCTCTCGAGGGATCTCGAGAAGCTTGCAACCCCCACCAGGCAGTGTACCTGATCGTTGTAGTATAGTATAGTGACAAGTACCGGGGGATTGATCGTTCAGCTAGGAATAGTGTCGCTAGGATTAGAAAACCTAAATACTAGTTCTAAAGATGAGGGATGATTCTTTTTGTATTTTTATATTTTTATGAAAGCAAGTAAAAATCTCGGGTTTTAAGGATTTGGGCGGAATTAGTTGCTAGTCAACTAACCCAATACTAAAGATGCAATCAAAATAAAATACTAGAAATGAAAATAAAACTAAATTAAACTAAGGTTGTGAGCAATAAGTGGAGAAATTGTGTTTACTTAGATTTCACTACTCCCTAGATATCTTTTACACGTTAATTACTTGTTATAGTTGCATGGATGACGGATTGTATTCCTTAATACCATTCATGGGGTGGCGCACTTAATTCCCCAATCCTATGAGTGCCTACTTCACTCCTATGTCGAGCCGGCTAAGAAGCTCCTAACATGGGATCATTAGAATTTACTCATGCATTAAATACAACCAATAAAACCTAGTGCACATCAGTTCATGTTTCCTAAGACGTTCAAGCATGTTACCATTTGGAGATCTGCCAGTTTTCTTAAGCCTAACATCGAAATCATTCATCCAATACAACCATAAACAAGTAATCAACACATAATCAACATCTAGGTTTCATTAGATCTAAGCAAATACAAGATAGATCTAGCCTAGCATGGTGGAATTAAGACAAGCACAAGATATAGACAACCAACACATAGACATATTGATTGAATTAGAAGAACACTTATCTCAATTACACATGTAAGGGTTCAAGGGCTGAAAACCCTTGAAAAACCTGTAAAATTCGTAATGGGTTCGGCCTTAGGGTTTCTCCAAACTCCTCTCTTTTTATGGATGAAAATTAGAAAACTATATATAGGAAATTGAGGCTGACGGCGTCAAGACCAAATAGGTGACCCCGTCATCTCGCCGCCAAAATAATTCTCGGACTTCCTTGATCTTCATCTGACGCCGTCATGTATTAGCTTCCTCCAGGCCGTCACGTGTTTTACTCTTGACGCTCTACTTGTGACGCCTTCATATTTGCACTGGGCCGTCATGCACTTTACTCTTGACGCCATCAAATTGTTACTCTTGACGCCATCACCTACTGTTCCCAGCAAGGAAAATTAAGACTTTGGCGTTTTCTTCACTTTTATGCTCCAAAAACGTCCGAATTGCTTCCTTTTCCAGATTTCACTCCCAAAGTACCTAAAATCACAAAAGGAACGATTTAGGGCAATATTTGATCAAATAAATTCAATTCCGGGCTTAAATGACCCCCTAAAAGTGGTTCATTTTTTGCCTCATCATTCGTATTAAAGCTATCAGAATATTTCTCGCCAATACTGCAAGTCAGAACATGACGGTATATCAAATGGATGTGAAAATTGCATTTCTAAATGGTGAGCTGAATGAAGTTGTTTATGTCAGTCAACCTAAAGGATTTGTGGATCTTAATCGTTCTACCCATGTCTATCGTCTGAAAAGGGCTCTATATGGCCTAAAGCAGGCGCCTAGGGCATGGTTCGATACACTGTCAAAGTTTCTCCTGGCAATTGGACTCTCCAAAGGTGTGGTGGTTCTTCATACTTGTTTGTGTTAGATTTGACATTAACACTTAAACATTCATTGTTAAGTGTTTCTCACATAGCTAGTTTGGATTTATCCTAGTTATTTATTGTCATACAAAGGCTGCTTAGATCCAGAACTTTGGACCTACAAAAATCGTGTTGAATAATATGAAGTTTGACTCGCCAACTAAATTCAGGTGCAAAACTTGACTTGCGTTCAGCCAATATATTAATATAAGGATCGAGCTTATAAATCGATTTGAACTTAATCAAGCTAACATTTTAAACTCGACCATAAATAATCTACATATCAAACTCATAACATCTTACTTTATGTAGTGATAATAATTAAGCATAGTGATAATAATTAAGTATAATACATCATAGGGAATGTAAATTTCCCTTACACTTGAATTTTTACATACTTTACAATAAACTAATCTAATGACTCGAATTAAGAAAATCAAAACACTTGGAGCACTTTTAAGATTAACGTACATATGGGGGTAATATATGATGTTCTTCCCCATTACTCCATAAAATAAGTACTTTACCCATGAGTCCCAATCGTCCCAAAACAATATGTACAAGGATATGACTCGACTTAGCAACCATGTAATCAATTAGATAATTAACTTAGGGTTTAACAAATAACAATAATGCACTAAAAATGAGCGCATACACGGAAGGCTAAGGCGATTTGGGTGTACATTTAAGTGGGGTGTAACAAATTCTTCCTTTAAGTAAGATGCTTAAAGTTAGAAACGAAAAGATAGGCTCGGAGGGGTGTACTAGGGGTTTCGTGTACTAAAAATAAGTACAACGCTAAGGGTGTGGGAAAAATTAGTTGACTTAACTAGCCAAGTAATATGACTTAAATGGTCAAGTAATTATGATACGGGTTTAACACAAGGGTGATCCAAATGCCTCTTATCATGTAGTAAATCCTACTACACGAATGTAGTCTCACTAGCGGTCTCGGGATGCATCACTAACGCAAGTTCTAGAATCTAAATGCTACCGGTACACTCATAAGCACTAATAGTAAATGCTTTTCCTATCAAATCTAAAGGCGAACCTCACATATTTGGGTGGAAAATTTTTCTGAATATACGGTTTTGTGCTAGTCATACAATCTCCTATCCATGAGACGCTTGCTATGGCTAAAGTTTCACTCCTAAATGTTGTAAAAAATTTTAAATTTGGCGTTAAAATTGCACTAACAAGTATTTCTCATAGTTTTATTACACATCTACCATCAAACAAAACAAACTCAAGCGAAAGTGTATATGTAAGGTATCATCATTTTACCCTCCCCTTACACATAGGATGAACATTGTCCCCAATGTTCAAGTAAAGAATGTAAAAGTGAAAAAGTAAAAAGAATAAAATCGAATACTCCCCTGATTCGCTCGGTATGGATAATAAGGTGGCCAGGTTAAATCTTCCTCCAAGAAAATGAACAATCAAAGCTTCCCTTCCATAATATAAATCATCTTCTTGTCATACATAACCTGTAAATCCTGAGAAAACAAACAAAGCAACCTCACATAAAATCGGTGGCAATCTATATAAGTTACTAACTCCTAGAAAACAAAGTAAGATATAATGCTTGTGGAATGAAGTTTGCAGATTTCCTGGAGATTATAAAACTTAATAATTCAACAAAAACTTTAAGACTCCGTTAGAAAAACAAAACCGGTAAAATTTCCAGATTTTTACACGTGACGCCGTCAAGAGTTAACTCGTGACACCGTCAGAAGTGATCTGCAGAAATTCTTATGTTAAGTTTCCGGAAAATTTCTGGAAAAACTTGGTCCTACTTCCTGGAAAATCTTGCAAAACTTCATTATGACTCAATACAAGCATTTGACTCTAACAAATACGAATATACATGTTCACTTAATATCGTGGAGAATCATGATCGGTTTGTTTCTTAAAAACATATTTGGGGTTTCCCCTTACACTTATCTTTTGGAAAAATACCTTTAGGTGGAGTTAAGACTAGGCTAAACAACAAAGTAAAGTATTTCCACTTTTTAGTTTAGAAACATGATCTACCAACAATAAAAATAAAGCATGCATACGGAAGCAAATAACAAACAAACAAAATAAAATCACACAAAGCATGGGTTGCCTCCCAAAAAGCGCTTTTCTTTATTTACGAGTCTTGTAGCTAGACTCAAGGTCATGGGTTACTACGTGACCTCATCATTGGTTTCATTCCCTAGGTCGTCTTCTAAACCAGTTTTGTATTCCGGACCTAGTTGCAAGCATTCTTTGTAGAAACCAAGCATCCTATTCTTCATATACTCTACTCCTCTACGTCTATCCTCATCATTCCTATAATAAGCCGCTTGTTTGTGTTCCTTTTCTAAATTAGAGAGGAGGCGGTATTGCTCAATCTTGTAGGGCATTTGGTAGGCAACCTCATCATTCTCTTCCTTAAATCTAACTATCCCTAGAGTCGGATCATAACTCATCCTAGTGGCCTCAACAAATGGTTTTCCAAATATTATTTGGCTTAGGCAAGCATCTATCACCGGACGAGTATCTTCTACTATCATAAAATCGATCTCATAAGTGAGATTGCCTATAATCACATGTAATCCCTTCACTCTTCCTACAAAATTACTTATCAAATTCCTATTGGGCATCA
Organism: Artemisia argyi; assembly: GCA_030686995.1. NCBI lineage: Eukaryota > Viridiplantae > Streptophyta > Magnoliopsida > Asterales > Asteraceae > Artemisia > Artemisia argyi. The sequence goes on from CM060686.1 coordinate 138,764,463, forward strand.
TCCTAAAATCAAGTTGCTCCTTTATCACCCAATTGTAATAAGTCCTAGTCATGATGTTAACAGGGGATCTAGGATCGATGTAAGCTTTCCATATATGCATGTGCCCGATGTTGCATGGTATGTTGATGTTAGAGGGGTCTCCCATTTTGATAAGGGGTGTGCCAAGAATATATGGTCTCTCGGGACTATCGAATAAATCCTTATGGTATTCCCGTTCTTCCTTGGTGGGCAACTTATCAAAGTACTTTTCTATAGGCTCTACCTCCTCTAATTCTTCTCCCTTTTTAACCTCAACTTCCCTACTTTCATCCCTAGTCTCGGTTTCTACTCCAACTTCATCCTTGTCACTTTCTTCTATTTCCTTATCTATCGGCTTAATGGTGACAACATTGACAAAGTGGACATGTTTAGATGATGAGGGGTCCTTAATTTGGATTCCGTTATTGGTGTCCCTAGTGTCCTTCCTAGGTGTGGTTAACGCTTGGTTGTTTAGGGCTTTCAACAAGTTGTCAATCTTGTTGGTCATCTCCGTTTGTTGTTGGTTGAATTCGGTTTCAAAACTAGCTATGCGAGCTTCTTGAGATGCCATGAATTTTGACATCAATCCTTCAAGATTGTTGGTACTACCATAGTTGTTAGAAGGATTTTTGTTGAAAGTACGGTTGGGGGTGGACCGTTTGGTTAATAACGATTAGGCGGATTGGAAGAATTGGGTTGATTTTGTTTCCACCTAAGGTTTGGGTGATTTTTCCAAGAGGGGTTGTATGAATCACCGTAAGGGTTTGGCTCGGGCTTGAAAGTGTACCACTTATCTCCCGCTTCGTCGGTACGTGAGGATGCGTTGTCCGCAAAAGCTGTTCCGGGGAGTTCCACACAATCACGAGTGTCATGGGGACCACTACATAATTCGCATGAAGAAGTGATTTTGTTCACTTGGCTTGAAGGCTTTTGATTTTCGTAAGATTTCATGAGAGACTTGACTCGACCTTCAAATTCCATGATCCTACGGTCGGGAGTGCTAGAGTTGTTCGAAGGCAAAGATATTGCCTTAACCGTTTTGTTCAAATCACGGGGATCATTCCAACTTTCATTGTCATAGAGAGCAAGATCTTCTATGAGTTCCCATGATTGTTCCAAACTTAGATCACGTAGCTTACCACTGGCCGATTGGTCAATGGCTCACCTCGTGGAGAGATAGATATGGTCATAAAAGATTTGGACTTGGAGCCAAAGATCTATGCCATGATGAGGGACTTTTTGGAGTAAGTCCTTGAAACGAGTCCATGCTTCATAAAGAGATTCATTTTGACGTTGTTGGAACATCAAGATGTCATTTCTAAGCTTAGTAGTTCTCCCCGGTGGGAAAAATTGAGCAAGGAAACGAGTGGTGAGATCATCCCATGTGGTGATGGATCCCGCGGGTAAACGCTCAAGCCATTGACTAGCTTGATCCCATAGAGAGAATTGGAATAGGCGTAATCGGGTTGTCTCTTAAGTTTCAACACCTAGGTCTATGGAATCTACGATTTTTAGGAAGTCCTTAAGATGTTGATTTAGATCTTCGGAACGAAGTCCATGGAATGCACATCCGCTTTGCACCAACCGGATGGTGTCGGATCGCAAGGGAGTCACATTGGCTCCGGTGAGCTCAATGGTGTTTCGGTAGCCTTGGTGGCTAGGTCGGGAATACTCTCCTAAGGTTCGGGGCCTAAGGGGTTCTAGTGGTGGGTTTTGTTGTGGTGGGATGACGGGTTCAAAGATGTTCCCGTTGTCCATGATATCGGGAGGTGAAGAGTTACGAACAAAAACACAAAGAAATAAGATAGACTAAAGAGAACCTAAAAATAAAAATAAAATCTTACTAGAAAGGAATCTAGCAAGTAGACCTAATAAAAAGAAATTCCAACCTAGACAATAACTATTCCCCGGGCTGCAGCGCCAAAAACTTGATCCGTAGGAATTGCACTAGGCTTTACCTCTCGAGGGATCTCGAGAAGCTTGCAACCCCCACCAGGCAGTGTACCTGATCGTTGTAGTATAGTATAGTGACAAGTACCGGGGGATTGATCGTTCAGCTAGGAATAGTGTCGCTAGGATTAGAAAACCTAAATACTAGTTTTAAAGATGAGGGATGATTCTTTTTGTATTTTTATATTTTTATGAAAGCAAGTACAAATCTCGGGTTTTAAGGATTTGGGCGGAATTAGTTGCTAGTCAACTAACCCAATACTAAAGATGCAATCAAAATAAAATACTAGAAATGAAAATAAAACTAAATTAAACTAAGGTTGTGAGCAATAAGTGGAGAAATTGTGTTTACTTAGATTTCACTACTCCCTAGATATCTTTTACACGTTAATTACTTGTTATAGTTGCGTGGATGACGGATTGTATTCCTTAATACCATTCATGGGGTGGCGCACTTAATTCCCCAATCCTATGAGTGCCTACTTCACTCCTATGTCGAGCCGGCTAAGAAGCTCCTAACATGGGATCATTAGAATTTACTCATGCATTAAATACAACCAATAAAACCTAGTACACATCAGTTCATGTTTCCTAAGACGTTCAAGCATGTTACCATTTGGAGATCTGCCAGTTTTCTTAAGCCTAACATCGAAATCATTCATCCAATACAACCATAAACAAGTAATCAACACATAATCAACATCTAGGTTTCATTAGATCTAAGCAAACACAAGATAGATCTAGCCTAGCATGGTGGAATTAAGACAAGCACAAGATATAGACAACCAACACATAGACATATTGATTGAATTAGAAGAACACATATCTCAATTACACATGTAAGGGTTCAAGGGCTGAAAACCCTTGAAAAACCTGTAAAATTCGTAATGGATTCGGCCTTAGGGTTTCTCCAAACTCCTCTCTTTTTATGAATGAAAATTAGAAAACTATATATAGGAAATTGAGGCTGACGGCGTCAAGACCAAATAGGTGACCCCGTCATCTCGCCGCCAAAATAATTCTCGGACTTCCTTGATCTTCATCTGACGCCGTCATGTATTAGCTTCCTCCAGGCCGTCACGTGTTTTACTCTTGACGCTCTACTTGTGACGCCTTCATATTTGCACTGGGCCGTCATGCACTTTACTCTTGATGCCGTCAAATTGTTACTCTTGACGCTGTCACCTACTGTTCCCAGCAAGGAAAATTAAGACTTTGGCGTTTTCTTCACTTTTATGCTCCAAAAATGTCCGAATTGCTTCCTTTTCCAGATTTCACTCCCAAAGTACCTAAAATCACAAAAGGAACGATTTAGGGCAATATTTGATCAAATAAATTCAATTCCGGGCTTAAATGACCCCCTAAAAGTGGTTCATTTTTTGCCTCATCATTCGTATTAAAGCTATCAGAATATTTCTCGCCAATGCTGCAAGTCAGAACATGACGGTATATCAAATGGATGTGAAAATTGCATTTCTAAATGGCGAGCTGAATGAAGTTGTTTATGTCAGTCAACCTAAAGGATTTGTGGATCTTAATCGTTCTACCCATGTCTATCGTCTGAAAAGTGTTCTCTATGGCCTAACGCAGGCGCCTAGGGCATGGTTCGATACACTGTCAAAGTTTCTCCTGGCAATCGGACTCTCCAAAGGTGTGGTGGTTCTTCATACTTGTTTGTGTTAGATTTGACATTAACACTTAAACATTCATTGTTAAGTGTTTCTCACATAGCTAGTTTGGATTTATCCTAGTTATTTATTGTCATACAAAGGCTGCTTAGATCCAGAACTTTGGACCTACAAAAATCGTGTTGAATAATATGAAGTTTGACTCGCCAACTAAATTCAGCTGCAAAACTTGACTTGCGTTCGACCAATCTATTAATATAAGGATCGAGCTTATAAATCGACTTGAACTTAATCAAGCTAACATTTTAAACTCGACCATAAATAATCTACATATCAAACTCATAACATCTTACTTTATGTAGTGATAATAATTAAGTATAATTGAACATAAATTCAATAAGGCTTAGTATAATAATTATATGTGAATATGAGAGCATTAGTATAATTAAACATAAATTCAATAAGGCTTGCGAGTCAAGTAAAGCAAAGCTCGAACTCAATTATAATTATACTCGAATAGCTCAACTTGATTAATCCCGGAACATTTTAAATAGTCTTCGAGTGAGTCTTGAGTAGTTCACAAGTTGTATTAACTCTTTATCATTTTGTTATTCGTTATTTAGGTTTCTATAGAATATGTAACATAGTTTTGTGAAATATTTTAAAAGTGCTTTGAACAATTAATCATTACAAAATTCTATTCACCTTGGTTATACCCAAGTAAGTGTAATTGTTACCGTGCATTGTTGCAGACTTTTCTAATGTGTTAAATTAATGGGTAAAAGTTTAGCTTTTTAAATATATATATTTTACACATTGCGGCTATGTGTAATCAATACCTTTTTATAAATGAAAATAAATTAATTAAAGCGACACATTAAATTGACATTATTTTTCAAAACACAGTAACACACAGAGTAGTTAAACTTATACAATAACTGCAAATGTGTCTTGTTACATTACATTACATTACATAAACCGACGTTCTAAAAGAAATTAGATAGTCAGAGTGTAAAACTGAATTTTACAAAACCTCTACAAAATTGTAAGTTATACTAAAATCTAAAATTTTACGGGGTCGTTAATGAAATTTTACGGACCCCGTTACAACTTAATATGGATTGTGATTGGCTGCTTGATTTTGTGTTTAGCATCTCGAGGCCCATTAATTAGAAACCCATAGTGTTGCCACAATTTGATTGTGTCATATGCCATAGTTGGTCTACTATTCACCACCTGTTTTGGTGTAATTACGGGTTAAACGTTGTACAACTGCATTGGAATGCTACATATCTTCTAATCATTGTACGATAGAAGCAAAACACAACAAGTGTATACCTAAACTTTGTACGATACGACAACCAAAATACCAGGTGTCTCCAAACTTTTGATCATGGATTAAGAAGAAGTTTCATGAACTTCATAGAAACACAAATCACAAAACACAAACACACACACAAAAAAATAACGATTCATGCCCCAAAAGAAAGTATCGATCCAACACAAGATTCACAGATCCACAAAAGAAATGAATTGACAAAAACCAGATCCACAGATCTGGTATAAACAAGGTAAATTTAGTTTTTTTTTTTAAATAAATTTGAGGTTTTTGTTATATGTGGTTCATAAGAATCACAGTTAATTTTTTTTATAAAAATTCTGTAATTGTATTCATGGTCTTATGTTTGATTGCAGATTCGAAGGGCAACTAATCAAACGGAAGTGGCTTCATTTTCTGTCGGATGTAATTGTATCCATGGACTATTGGGTTTTTTTTGTAGATTATAAATTGGTGAAAATAAAGGTAATAACTTATTTTTGTTCTTTCTTTTATGTTCTTGGTGCAGGACATGATGGTAAAGATGTCTGATTTGCTACGATGAAGTGTCTCGAATATAGCCCTGAGGTACGGGTGAAGAAGCTAGTTATTTACTGTAAATGTTTATGCTAATATATGAAATTATTTGAAATTGAGTTGGTTATATTGTAGGCTGTTACATTTACCAACCTTCTCCAACTAATTGCGGAATTAAAGAGTCTCCGCTATTTCAAGTAGGCACTGCTTTGCTTTAACATTATGTGTAACACCCCAAACCGTATAAGGGTCTAAAGTGTAACATTATGGTGTCTTTTCAAAACATAAAGTGCAAGCGAAAGACTTAGCTCAATAATTACAAATGTTGAGACTAAAAGGACTAATAAAACAAATACCATCAAAATCAACTTCTGAAATAATCAAACAAAAATCTAAATAAATTCATGAAAACTAAGGTAGGGTTGGTTCACTAAAAGCTCCTACTCTCATCACTCAATTCCAGCCTCCAACTTGATACCTGCCGCAGGGAAAAGAAAATGCGGCTGAGCTAACGCTCAATGAACAGATATAAACATATGAAAGAGAACTGAACATAAACGAATAAACAACAATCCAATGTGAACCCGCTGAGAGTAAAGGTCATAAAAAATGTGAAGGGTCATATGAAAATGGTAATCAAAGAATAGTCCAGAAATAGTAAAAGGAATAGTAACAAAATATACTCAACTACCAAAACAATCAATCAAACATTTCATTTCACAAATCATTATATCGCCAATTCCTTTATTGTACATGGAGCTGCAGACTCCAATGTACCAGATTGTGATGGGTGTAGGGTCACACACCTACCAATCACCAAATATCATTTCACATTACCTAGGATGCATCCATACGCTCCCCTGCAAAACAGATTAGCACATACACTAGCTCAAGGCTAGCATACATACTCAGATAATGGCCACAGATACAGATAATGGAAACGCCGTGGATCAATCACACCTCTACAGAAAGTGTCATGCCATTGGTGCCTCAATGACATGGCCATGTTACCTCCATGGCTAGGGATAATATCTTGAGCTTGGGTCAAATCAACTGGATCAAAACAAAGGGTCATAACAAAGGGGTCATATCAGATGGATCATAACAAAAAGAATGGAACAGTGGTTCAAATCGAAGGGTCATAACAAATGGATCATATCAATAGTTCAAATCGAAGGGTCATAACAATGGATCATAAACAAAGATTCAAATCATAGTAAACGAATCGAAATGCAAATGAAATAATGTCTAAAAGTAAGACTGAATATCCGTACCAATATGAAATGCAAATGAAAAAATGTCTCAAAGTAAAGACTGAATATCCGTACCTTAAATGCAATTAAAGGAAACAAACAATCAATGGACGTTGCGTTTCTTCAACGAATCTACACGGATTAGGGTTTATAACATATTTAGTAAGTTTCTACATTTAGCCAACTTAGGTTTAAACGATATCATTAAAGTCATTTAGGTTTAGGGTTTCCATTAAAGTTTAATTAATGTCGAACTAAATATTACCATTTAGAGTTTCTAATATAATGACAAATAGATATTACAACTTAAGTTTAAAAATGTAAACATTACAAAGTTTAGGGTTCAAAGTGTAAATTTCATAAGTTTGTATAGTTATTATTTGAACATAACTAGGATCAAGTGGTCATGCAACATGGATCGAATATATAATGTTCGGATCAATTACATTTATAAAAAATCCTACAAGTTTCTCTAATACAATACCCACGCATGGATAAACAAACACAAGTTTTATACTTTTAAAAGTCGTATACTGATTTCAGTTTTAAAAGTCATATGGAAGGGTCATACATGGTTCAATAAATAAAGTATGGGAAAATTGTCTAAAAAACATTCAACTTATTTGTAATAACCGACCCCCCTTAGGCCCTTATTAAAAGTAATAACATCCATTTGTAATAACCAACCCCCCTTATTAAAGTAATAACATCCATGTTGACCATTAATGGCCCAATGACTTAAACATCATTAAAGACCCATTAACTAATACATGTATAAATCACGCTCCCTTTTAGTTTCGATATAAATCGAGTGCATGGTCTTGTTTTTCTTCTTCATTCTACAACACCAATATAAACACCATAAAATCGACATAGCTGCTGCTGTGATTTTCGTAATCGAACAAGGGTGACACATTGTGTGTTTTATTCTCTTTTACTCGACAGATTCCACAAGGTATTCGACCTTCCTTTTTAAGCTTTCGATATTATCAAATCTGTAGAACAATTGTTATATGCTATGAGTTTTCGTTGAACGTAATAATCCGTATGTAACCACATAAAATCACAAACTTAAGATGTTTTAAACCTGTGACGAATCGACCTTGGCTTTCCTTTTTGCAAGAGTAAAAACATACCAGTCGACCCATGTTTTTCCTTGGGCTTGTTCGACCCTAACTGAATTAACCGGCTCACATATTTTATTTCTAACTAGTCGACCCTTTTAGAAAAGATATCAACCCTTGTTTTAGTCCGCGTAAATGTCGACCTATAAACTGTTATATATCGACGCTTACATGTTCCTGCCTATATCGAACCTTGTTCGTTTTTTTTATCGATTATGTTATTTAAACGCGACCCTAATTTCTGTTTCATTCGGCTAGCAGACATTTGACTTTAGTTTTGTTTGCTGCCCTATTCGAATTATAATAAGTTAACCGACCAACATATGATACATAAATTAAAAGAGGTTTAATGACTAAAACAATTAGTGTAATTAGGGAGTTTAATTGTTCGGTTTAGTAAAAATAAATAGAGTGAGTATAATGGTGTATAGTGAAGCGATCAACGTTATACAAATATTTTAATATACCCAAACTAAGTTTTTTATTTTATCAAATAAATTCTTAAACTTTATAAAAATTTAAATTTAGCCCAAATTTTAGATTCCGAATTTTAGGGTTTTACATTATGTTTGCTATTTTTAGTGGCATGTACTTTAATTTTCTATCAGAGTAAAAAAAATCAACTTCATTTTTGGTTTTTTATTTTGGTATATTACCATTTATGGATAGAGTTATTTGTCGGGTTGTCGACACTTAGTAGGAGGTCAACATTTGGGTTAGAGATAATGTATTATGGCTTATAAGCTTAAGTTATGGCTTTTAAGCTTAAGTTAATAGAGCCTAACTGTCTTTTTTAGTTTCGAGTAAGCCTGTAAACACCGAAAATGAGTTGCTTCAACCAAATTTAGGCCTTTTATGGTTAATGTATTATTGTGTAATAGAAATAACTAATGTAGTGTTGTATAATACAATGTATCTGATATTAGATTTTTGGGATTGCATTTTAAAATAGTTTTAATAGATTTTTGCGACAACAAACATTGTCAAAATTTAGTTTAATCTGTGGTTATGGAATTGCAGGCATTGATATAGGATTTGCTTACTGTAGTGGGGTCGAATGGGATTGGGATTGATCCTTTGACGATGTATACGCGCACTAACTTGACAATGCATTTGTGTCTAATGTATACATATGGAAACTGAAGCTGTCAATATCGAGATATTAGTAAGTTTTGATTTAACCCATTTCATAATCTGATACAAATAAGCTTATACGCCGATATCTATTATTTAAGTATGTTGTTGTAAATTTGAGTCACCGCTGTGATTTTTTTCCATTTATAACCTCACTGGAGTTTGGTATCGCTTCTTTCATAGAATTTCTCTAATATGTCCCCCGAACAACCACTAAATGTAGGCATGACTTCTGATCTCCTTAGTTATCGGTAGAGGACTCGAGCATCTAGAAACTTGCATACATGGTATACCTCTTTTTTCTATTTGATTTATTTAGCTTTTTAGCTTTTTTATGGGTTACCGAGAACACAATTTTGGCCGTAGGTTGGATAGGAAAGGTATGAGGGAAAAACATTCCTGTGACTGCATCATTGGACTTTGTTACCGAGTTGCTGAGAAAAAAGGGGAAAAATATCTTCAAAATAGTCCCCGTTCATAGGGAGGCCAAATTCGGTTTTTTTTTTCATTCATAGGTTGTGTGACAGCATGAAGATGGAGAAGAAGAATAATATATCAGAACTTGAGCTTTAAATGGTGTGTAAGATGTGGCCTGAAGAAGGAATTGCAGCACAAGGTATTTCTAATTTTTAACCTACCTTTCATAGGCAAGTGAATATATGATAATGCCAGTGTGGTATAAGATAGTTTCAAATCATTAATGTAGTTGCAAATTAGGACCACATGTTTGTGCAATGTGTAATTTCAGTAGTTAGTTTTATATTTTGGGATTTTGTTCGTGCAATGTAAATGTAATGTGTTAATATGTAGCTTTGAACATAAATTAATATGTACCTTTGATTCTTTGAATATGTAGCACTCCTAGCGAACCTCAAAGGTTACAAGGGTTACACTACACAAATGCTGCTGATGGGAAGGTAGAATAGGCCAGTTTCTTGGGAAAAAAGGTGAATATTATTTAAAGTAAATTAAACTTACATAAATTGGTACGTTGGGATAAATGCCTTTTTTTGCGTGTAGGTACACCTTGGGTTGATTGAGCCTGAACCCTAACTTGCAAGGTTAAGCTGTCGTATTACCAGTGAAGTCTTGTCGACTTTTTGTTGGTGAGTTTGCTTTTTTTTACCTTTTCAATTGGAAGTGCAAAAAATATGCTCATTGAAGTGGTACAACCAACCTGCGTGCTATAAAAAAGGCCCGCTACTATTTCCATGAATACTACATTATGAGAACACAATTGGTATTAGGTGACTGAACTATTTCCACGGGATGTGATGAAATTGAGTCTAAGAATGAAGATTATGGTAAGTGAATACATATGGTCATTTTAATTGAAAGTGCGCGTGCCAGTAATACGTTGCCCTTGGGGCTTGGGTGAGCAAACCTTAGTTTAGTGCCTTATTAACATTTTTTCCGGTCAATTTATGCAGGCCTATTATCGTAACTAATATTTTTGCATTTTTATGTAATTTACAGCTCATGGAAACATCAGAAGGAAACACTAACTGCGTACTCTTGCATATAGATTTTTGAGCTGATCTGGATGGTTCAGATAAGTTTTTGTTGCTCGCTATTCTGTGCCTATTACATTGGTATAGTGTCACTTATTGATTTAGTCTAAGCACCTACAAATTTTGGTTAGTTTGTTAAAAATTGAGATTATAAGTATTTATGGTGTGATTATAAGGTTTAAAAGAATTACTTCACCTACCTTAAAATGAAGTTTAAATGGCTACACTTTCAGATGAGTAATGATTGTATATTTTTTAGCTTTCAGTCAAGGCTACAGAATATTAGAGTCAAGAAGGCGGCAGCATGTTCTGGAGCTAAAGGTCTTTGAGTTCAAATGTGACATATACAAACATGGTGCTTCAAAGGAGAGGATCGGAAGTGACTTTCACGATTGCCAATTATGGGACGGCATGCTGAGCTTGCGTTGTCACCTGAACCAGATTGACGAATAAGAGGAGGCCATGTTATATATAGTAGACTTGGTACATTTTTTGTAGAATATGAGCCAACGACTGCACATGTTTCAAACACCCGATATGACATTTTTTCTTTCAGGTAAAGGTTGTGTTTGGATTGTGATAATTTTGTTAAACGTTGGTTAAATATTGGGTTCTTGTTTCATAATGCCTACGTCATTCAATGCAGGGTTTTTTTTTTTTTTTTTTTTTTTTTTTTTTTTTCCTTCAGACTATATATCCGTAGGGTTGAAAGAGACAACTAAAGAATATGTTTTGGATCAGTTTGCACTTCATGGTGGTGGTGGACGAATAATGGCTAATGGGATAAGACATAAGGTCCAGAAGTAGGTGGTGTAACAAGGGGGGGGGGGGGGGGTTTGCAAATGCAGGTGCTTCCAGTTTTTTATTGCCTGGTTCTGAAGGTGTACACGTTATTCATTCGGTAAGTAGTATTATATATGGATACATAGGGTGTTTGGGATTGCTTATCAAAATTGCTTAGCTGCTTATTGTTTTTTGATATGCCAGATATCTATTTTGAGTGTGTTTGGTATTTGCTTACTCAAACTACTTATCCGATTTATTGCATATCTTATTGTAGTGTAACTTTTTTTTCTTCTACTAACTGTTTGTAGATAAATATTATACTGACTCTGGTGACGTCGGTTAATGTCCCAAACTATGACTATTATGCCCGTTAGATAAATGCGATATGTACCGAGTTTAATAATATTTATTTGAGTCTAAAGTAGTTGGAAAAGGTGGAAATCAGTGACAATCAGGTGAGTTTGAATAACGCGTCGAAATGAGATAATTTTAGGTAATGAGACAGAATAGATTGTGATGCATTGGACCTACCCAATATACGGAATTTACAAACTGGTGGAAATAATATTTATTTGAGTCAAAAGTAGTTGGAAAAGGTAGAAATCAGTGACAATCAGGTGAGTTTGAATAACGCGTTGAAATGAGATAATTTTAGGTAATGAGACAGAATAGATTGTGATGCATTGGACCTACCCAATATACAGAATTTACAAAGTGGTATAAGTCCATGTAGTTATATGAAGGATCATGCTTTAATAAATTAATTCATTGTGTTATATATACATCATTTTGCACATGTAATATATATTTCTTGAAGGGCAGACCACATCAGATGTCGCCGATACTTATTAAAAAAAAATTAATCTGTAATCATCATCTCTTTCAGGCGATTTTCATGCAAGTTTTGCTACCTGATATGCAAAAAGATACACGTCTGTAACAAACATATACAAAGGACATACGTAGCTTGGGATGCACGGTCATTGAGGTGATTACTGGAAACTGTTGAAGCAATTTAGATGAGGTTAGTTACAGCAGATAAAACCCATTCAGGGGGCTTACAAAAGATACCTTTATGAGTATGTTTTCTGGATTTTGCTTTGACATGGATGGAATCCAGACCAACACCAAAGCTTGACTTCCATTTCATCCCATTAATTCATGTTGCAAGTTGCAACTCATAAGTAATATCTGGGTGACTTTTATATAGGTTCAAGATGACATTCACTCAGATGTTAGGAAATTCTCAACAGAATAGTAGTTACAATGCCCCAGTCTTGACGTTTGAAGTTTCTAAAGCCAGTTGTAACTGATACAAATGTGAGTTACTTATGATACCATACTTTTTTTTTGCATCTCCTTGCCAAATTTACAAATAGTTTTGTTACACTTTGTATGCGGTCCTCTATCTTCACTCCGTTTATTAACGATTATAACGAACTGTTCATTTTTCAATTGCAGATTGAAGCTGGACTTGTTGGACTGATAGTTTTGGCTTTTTGTATCTGGAGATATCCGATAACTTCATCAAAATCATAAAGTCCATATTGGATAGTTGTAAGAACAATAATACCGCATTTGTTTTCATATGATAAATACAACTACATTGGTTACTAAAGTTACCGTGTTCTCTGAATGAAGGGATTGTACTATTGTAATATGTATGTTTTATTTGCAAATCTAGACTCATAGCAATTTTGATTCCCGTACCAATAAATGGGTCGATTTACTGCAACAGTTGCTAGACATTTACTTTACAGTAATAGCTAATTACTTGCATACCCGTCATTTTGGTGTCAAGTCGTATCTTAGAGATTTCGAATTCAAACACTTTTTTTGTACAATATTTGTGCCTCGCCTGCACAAATACCTTATGGATGATGCCCCGCAGCAACGCGCAGGCAAGTCCACTCGTTATTTAATCATTAGACAAAACCTCTACAAAATTGATATACAACACTTCTAGAATTCACAAATGGAATTGGTAGAAGGCAACAATAAACTCAGAATTCATATGAAGTTAGAAATGAACTCGAAAGGATTATTGTTAGTTTTGGCGGGAAAGTTAGTTAGATGGAATGGAAGAGATAACAGAATCAAGAAAGGAGAATTTTTATTCATCAAAGCGTAATTACAAATGAGATACAAGCAAAGTATTTAAAGAGAAGGTTTAGGCGGGAAATTCTGTTGGTGGGAGTGAAAGGTAGTATGTGGAGAATGTCACGTGCACCTCACATGTCCAGTTAACTGTGCATGTGCCCCTCACGTGCCAACTAACTATCCAAACACTCCTACTCGTGACAATCCTTCCCCCTTAAACAGTTCTTGTCCTCAAGAACTCACATCAAACAGTGGAAAACGTTTGATTAGGTCTTCCAATGGCTCCCATGTTGCATCATCTTCACTTCCATTAGCCCATTGGATAAGACCATAAACTGCTGCTGCATTGTTCTTCTTAACAAGCTTTCTGTCCAATACAGCAAGTGGTGGAATAACTAGTGATCCAACCTCATCACAATGTGGTAATATAGCATCTTGGTTGTCTGGCACTTCACCTCTACACTTCTTGAGCTGAGATACATGGAACACATCATGTATTTTGGACTGCTCAGGTAGTAACAATCTATAAGCCACCTGCCCCACCTTTTCACACACTTTGAAAGGACCATAGTACTTTGGTGAGAACTTATTCTGCTTTCCTTGTCGAATGGTGACTTGTCTGTGTGGTTGTAACTTTAGCCAAACCCAATCATCAAGCTCAAAGGTCCTCTCACTTCTGCTCCTGTCTGCTTGTTGTTTCATTCTGTTTTGAGATCTCTGTAAATGGAACTTGAGTATGTTAATAGCCTCTTCTCTTGCTCTTAAAGACATGTCCACTGCCTCAACTCTGCTCTCACCACCCAAATATGGTACATGTAATGGTGGTGCTTGACCATATAAGACCTCAAAAGGTGTGGTATTAATAGAAGAGTGGTAATTTGAATTGTACCATAATTCTGCCATAGCCAACCATTTTGACCACTCTTTAGGTTGCTCCCCAACCATACACCTCAAGTAACCTTCAAGACATCTATTCACAACCTCATATTGACCATCAGTTTGAGGATGGTATGATGTAGACATTAAGAGTTTAACTTGTAACAACTTAAAGAGCTCCTTCCAAAATCTACTCATGAAAATTTTGTCTCTGTCAGACACTATGTTCTCAGGTAACCCATGTAGCCTGTAAACGGAATCCAAAAATGTTTGAGCTACTTGTGCAGCAGTGTAAGGATGAGACAGAGCAATAAAATGGGCATATTTACTTAATCTGTCCACAACAACCAGAATTGTGTCCTTGCCATGAGATTTTGGTAGTGCTTCAATGAAATCCATTGAAATACTTCTCCATACTCCTTGTGGAATTGGTAATGGCTGTAACAATCCAGGGTAGGATGCCAAATCAGGTTTGTTTCTTTGACAAATCAAACACTCCCTGACCATCTGTTTAACTTCCCTTCTTAAACCTTTCCAATAGAACAAAGACACTACCTTTTGAGTAGTTGGTTGTATGCCTGAATGACCACCAATAACACCCTCATGAATATGCTTAAGTAACTCAGTCCTCAGTTGCTTGTCATTTCCCACCACCAGTCTATTCTTCCTGAACAATTGTCCACTATTCCAAACATAATGCTTCTTAGCAGTTTGACCATTCTGCTACTTATGTATAATATCTTGAACTTGAGCATCATTTTCCCAACTTTTAACAATCTTGTCATATAAATCAGTAGTAACAGTAGAGACAGCAATAGACAATAATTCACTTTGACCATCAAGCCTAGAAAGAGCATCAGCTGCAACATTGTCACTTCCTTTTTTGTACACCACTTCATAGTCAAATCCCATTAACTTTGGTAACCATTTCATCTGAGTTGGTGTAGTCATCCTTTGATCCAACAAATATTTGAGGCTGAAGTGGTCAGTTTTAATCACAAAATGTCTATCCAACAAGTACCCCCTCCACTTCTCCAAAGCTAGAATAACTGCTAAAAACTCTTTTTCATAAGTAGAAAGAGATTGATGCTTTTGAGAAAGTGACTTACTAAGATAGGCTATTGGATGACCATCTTGCAACAAGGCTGCTCCCAATCCTACTCCTGAAGCATCTGTTTCTATCACAAATGGTTTTGAAAAATTGGGTAAACTGAGAACTGGAGCTTTGATCATAGCTTCTTTCAACTGTTGGAATGCTGCTTGTGCTTATTCACTCCAAGTATAACCATTCTTCTTCAATAACTGAGTCAAAGGCTTGCTCAAAGTAGCATAATTCTTTATAAATCTTCTATAGTAACCAGTCAGACCAAGGAAGCCTCTGAGTTGTTTAATATTCTTTGGTTGTGGCCAAGTTTCCATAGCTTTGATCTTAGAAGGTTCTGTTGCTACTCCCTGAGCTGAAATCACATGGCCTAAATACTCCACTTGGCTTGTACCAAACACACACTTACTCTGCTTGGCATACAGCTTGTGATGTCTCATAGTTTCTAAAATTTGAGTCAAATGTTGCACATGATCACTCAAACTTTTGCTATATACCAGGATATCATCAAAGAACACCAATGTAAACTTTCTCAAAAAAGGTTTAAAGACTTCATTCATTCAAGCCTGAAATGTAGATGGAGCATTGGTTAATCCAAATGGCATTACCAAAAACTCATAGTGACCTTCATGAGTTTTGAAAGCTGTTTTTGCCACATCATCTTCAAACATTCTTATCTGATGATAACCTGATCTCAAATCAAGTTTAGAAAATATAGTAGCTCCATGTAATTCATCAATCAACTCCTCTATTAATGGAATAGGAAACTTATCTTTAATGGTGTTTTTATTGAGTTGTCTGTAGTCAATGCACATCCTCCATGTGTTATCCTTCTTTTTGACCATAACTACTGGTGAAGCAAATGGACTATGACTTGGCTTGATCACCCCAGCTTCCAAAAGTTCTTTAACCATAGCTTCAATAGCATCTTTCTGTGTAGGAGGATGTCTATAAGGTCTAATGTTCACTGGTGGAGTACCTTCAATGAGTGGAATTCTGTGATCATGAGACCTCTGTGGTGGCAACTCTTTTGGTATTTCAAAGACATCAGCATAATGATCAATTACAGGCTGCAACTCTTCTTCAATTGTTTTTGACCCATCCTGCTCCATGGAACACAATTCTACACCAGTGTTTGGGTAAACACATAACATCATCATTTCTGCTTGGTCAGATTGTTCTAACATCTTTAATTTCTTTCTTCCATCCACCCAATGAACTGGAGCCTTAGCAGTACCTCTTAAAATCACTCTCCTATTATTATGCATGAACTCCATTCTCAATTCTTTAAAATTCCACTTCCTTATATCCCCCAAAGTTGACAACCATTGTACTCCCAACACCATCTCACAACTTCCAAGAGGTAGAAGCATCACATCAGTAGTGAACACTTCTCCATTCATTTTCCACTGAAAATCTTTGCAAACACCCATACTCATAAGTTTCTTTCCCCCTGCTACTGATACAGTTATTGGTTTTGTTTGAATCACTTTACAACCCATTCTCTTAGCCATAGCAACATCCAAAAAATTGTGAGTTGATCCTGTGTCCACCAATATATGTATCTTATATCTATTTGCCACAATACCAACTACCCTCATGGTCTTAAAAGAATTTTCACCAGTAAAAGCATTCAAAGAAATGTGAGGCTGTAACTCTTCCTCAGCACTCACTTCCACTAATTCATCAATGGCATCAACAAATTCCTCAACTGAATCATCTTCTTCTTCATTCATAGGTGAAACCACAAGTGAAAACAATTGACCTTCACACTTATGACCAGGCACAAATTTCTTATCACAATAGAAACATAAGTTCTTGGCCCTCTTTTCTTCATACTCTTTTTGAGTCAATCTCTTAAAACCAGTTTTATTTTCACCACCAATTGGGGTTCTTGTGGTTGCAGGCAAATTCATGGGTCTATTAACTGGTCTAGGTAAAATTCCATCATCCCTATTAGCATAACCACTTCTGACATTAGAAGGATAAGAATTATACCTTGATTTTGTAGCCAAAAGAGTAGCTTCTTGCATCTTAGCCATTGAGAACAGATCAGCCAGACTCAATGGTTTAAACATTCTAACAGGCATACTAATTTCATCTTTTAGACCCCCAATGAACAGACTCATGGTAAGAGATTCAGTCAAATTCATCCTATTCAACAGATCTTCAAACTTGTCTTGATAGACTTGTACTGTACTAGTCTACTTCAAATTTTTGAGTTCCACCATAGGATCTTCAAACACATTACCAAATCTCTTCAAAGCCTGCTCAGCATACACATCCCAATCACATCCATCCCCATAGTTTTTCAAGAACTGTTGATGCCACACCAAAGCCCTATCAGATAAATGCATTGCTGCCAACTCCACTTTCATATCTTCTTGAACATCATCAATTTTAAAGAAATGTTTGCATCTAAACAACCAACTTTTAACATCATCACCATTGAATCTTGGAAACTCAATCTTGGACATCCTTCCATATTGAGCCATTCCATTGCCATTTCTGCCATTACTGTTCTGACCATGACTAGTACCTTCACCAGATCTCATTCTTTGCATATCTTGATGCATTTGATCCATCCTTCTTTGCATTTCCAGTATTGTATTTTGAAGCGACTCCATGGTTGCTTCTTGACTTCTTGATATATTTCTTGTTTCCACCATTTCACCAGTAAAATCACCACTCATCAACAATGATTTCTCACTGACCAATTGGGGTAATTACTACTGGTCTGTTCTGGGTTAATCAATCCAACTGCTGCTTGCCAGCTTGTTCAAGATAAGAAAATTTAACGAGAATATCGGCTTATCTTGTGGCCGTACAGATGATTGACACTAACCAAAGGTAAACAGAACAGTGAAATCAGTGGTGGCTGATTTCTTGACCGGAAATCTCTTATTTTGATCGGAATTCACCGGAGAAGATGACCGGAAATCAAGAGTTTGCCAGGATGACAAGCTCTGATACCAATTGATATACAACACTTCTAGAATTCACAAATGGAATTGGTAGAAGGCAACAATAAACTCAGAATTCATATGAAGTTAGAAATGAACTCGAAAGGATTATTGTTAGTTTTGGCGGGAAAGTTAGTTAGATGGAATGGAAGAGATAACAGAATCAAGAAAGGAGAATTTTTATTCATCAAAGCGTAATTACAAATGAGATACAAGCAAAGTATTTAAAGAGAAGGTTTAGGCGGGAAATTCTGTTGGTGGGAGTGAAAGGTAGTATGTGGAGAATGTCACGTGCACCTCACATGTCCAGTTAACTGTGCATGTGCCCCTCAAGTGCCAACTAACTATCCAAACACTCCTACTCGTGACAAAAATAAACAACCATATTTAACTTATCAGTTCGTATCTATATCAGAAGTATATTAATACTGATCTCATTTTGGTCGTACTTAAAAAACCTTTTTAATGATAGATTACTTAAAAACTAAATGTTTTGTTTCGTTTACGTAAAAAGTAAAACTAAAATTTACTTGTAGTTTCTTTGTATTGACTAATGAGTAAAGGTTAAAAACAAAAATAATAACTAAATAAATAAATAACTAAATAAAAGTATATAAATATCTACTAACCTACTCCTAATGTAAGGGTGAATGTGATTTTTATTTTTATTTTTTGAGGATCTCTTCAAGTTGGAAACATGACTAATTATGTTAAGCTAATATCAACCATTAGATTTAATTAAAAGTGGAGATCAAAAGTTCATAACTTTCAATTTTGATGTTAAATAATTTTTCTCTTAGTTATTGTTTCTAAGAACTATGACTAAGTAACAACTTATTTAAGAAAAACATGGGGGCATCCCTTTTTTTTCTACCAATTCTAAACTCTTGTAAACATATATTTTTCTTTTATAATCCAAAGCGAAACAATAATATTGTTAAAAAAATACAAAATGAAAAATCTATGCTAATGAATGTAATTTAGAACCACGAAAACAGTTTGCACGAGGAATATAATTCACCACAAAAATTCGCCTAACATGTTGGAGGTTATTCGCCCAGATCAGGGTAGAGATAATCAAAGACCTAGCTACATACCAATTAAGGTTACCGGATATCACTTGGAATCGTGTTATCACTTTCCAAAGTAAACTATTCGACCCTAATGCCTGGGTATCACGAATATCTACTTGGGATAAGACCAAATGTTGTTAGTGATTTAGGCACAAATCAATAACCCTTCGTGTTTAAGTGTTGTGTGTTTTTTATCTATCTCTCATGCATCAATTGATTTACCTATTTATAGGTAATATTACTCAACCCTAGTAAATGGAATTAAGAGTGATTAACGGCCCATTAATCCCACTTAATTACCTCCATAATAATAGGTATTAGTGGTTACATGACCAATTAAATGTGGTCATTAATGCAGTTAAAACTGCCACTTGAATAGGTCAAAGCCGTTACAAGTTAGTTATGATTCAGTCCAGTGAGTTCTTTATACTCACTGATGAGCTAGTCCCTGAGGACATGATAACTTCCTGATGAGATCCTTTAGCCAGAGCTGAACTCATCATCCTGATGAATACCATTTAGTCCAGAGTATCACTCCCTGAAAGAGTGAACTCACTGAACTTCATCAGATACTGAATAACACTTAACCACTATATGAGTCAGGGTGTTCAGGGACCTGATGGGTGTACACTCCGTACCTCCTGACCCATTGCCAGGTTTGAACTAAACCCTCAAGTGCACTAAATTTTCCAACAATCCTCCCCAAATTTAGTTCACTTCCTTTGCATGAAAAATAAACTTTATACAAAACAAGTGCATAAATGAAAATATCCTGAGGATTGAATTTCCATATTAGTAAATTACGCGTTCAAATATTCGAGAATCAGGGTGTTCTAAGAATTGAACCCTTCAACCCATTTGAATACCTGAAGATAAAATACACACAAGTTTTCCAACACTTAAACACTCCTGACACTATACAAGCCATGTGTCCATATCCAATTCATAAATGTTGTAAAAGCTAAAAGTCCATAGCTTCCTGAAGCGGCAAAACTTCAACATTCACATAGGTGGTTCCTCTTTATTCATGCTCCTGCCAAGCACTTTTTCAAAGAAAATTAACCATTAAGAAGTAGTGACTTCATCCTCCTTATCAGCAGGTTCCAAGCACAAACCTTGGGATGTATGTAAAACATGTGCTTCAGTACACTGAATGTTCAGCTTTCCACATTGAACTCAGCTCCTAAGTTTCCTCAGGAGGGAGTTGGGTGTCCTAGCATTCAGTAACCAAGTTGGACTTTAAACCCATCTCTTTAGCAGACTTTATAACCAAGTCTCTAGCCAAACCCTTCGTCAAGTGATCAGCTAAATTCTGTTGAGATCTAACAAACTCTATAGAAATCACCCCATTCATGATAAGCTCACGAATCATGCTATGCCTGACACCTAAGTGTCTAGACTTCCCATTGTACATCTGGCTATAAGCCTTTGCCAATGTAGCAGCACTATCACACCGGATAGAAATAGGTGCTATAGGTTTAGGCCACAATGGAATCTCAAGAAGCAAGTTTCTCAACCATTCAGCTTCTTTACCAGCAGCTGCTAGAGCCACAAATTCAGATTCCATTGTTGAACTGGTGATACAAGTTTGCTTCTTGGATGCCCAAGAAATTGCACCTCCACCAAGTAGGAATACCCAGCCACTGGTAGACGAATTGTCTTTAGTGTTACTGATCCAACTTGCATCAGTGTAACCTTCCAACACTGAAGGATAACCAGTATATGAGAGACTATAATCCATAGTTCTCTTCAAATACTTCAGTACCCTCTGAATTGCTTGCCAGTGCTGAGCACTAGGATTACTAGTATACCTGCTCAGTTTACCCACAGCAAAAGCAATGTCAGGCCTTGTACAAGTCATGGCATACATCAGGCAGCTAATCACCCTGGAATACTCAAGTTGAGATACAGCTTTGCCATTGTTCAGCATAAGCTTCTCAGTGGTATCCATGGGAGTACTCACTGGAGTACAATCAAAGCAATTAAATTTCTTCAGTACCTTCTCAATGTAATGAGACTGAGAAATTGATATACCATTGCTTTCATGTTTAATCCTTATACCAAGGATAACATCTGCCTCCCCCAAGTCCTTCATGGAGAACCTTGATGACAAAAATTCCTTTGTCAGGTCAACTTGATTTTGGTCAGTGCCAAAGATCAACATGTCATCAACATATAGACAAATGATGATTCCTTTACCAGATTCATCAAATTTGCTATATACACATTTGTCAGCCTGGTTAAGAACATAACCATTAGACAAAACCACTTCATCAAATTTTTGATGCCATTGCTTAGGTGCCTGTTTCAGTCCATATAAAGACTTAATCAGTTTGCACACCTTGTTTTCATTGCCAGGCATGATGAAGCCCTGAGGTTGGTTCATATAAACCTCCTCATCCAATTCACCATTCAAGAAAGCTGTCTTCACATCCATCTGATGAATAATCAGATTGTGAATTGATGCCAAAGCAATCAGCAGCCTGATGGTACTGATACGTGCCACAGGGGCATAAGTATCAAAGTAGTCTATCCCTGACTTTTGTTTAAAGCCCTGAATAACTAATCTAGCCTTGAACTTTCAATAGTTCCATCTACCTTCATTTTTCTTTTGAAAATCCATTTGCAACCAAGAGGTTTGCAACCTGGTGGTAGATCAACCAACACCCAAGTGTTGCTGCCCATGATGGAGTCAAACTCATCATTTATTGCTTCTTTCCAGAAAGCAACATCCTGGGACTTCATTGCTTCTTCAAATGTTTTGGGATCATCCTCAACAATGAAGCAATAGGAGTATTGGTCAGAGACCTCACTCCTTGTGCCTTCAATCAAGTATAATTGAAACTCAGGTCCAAATGACTTTGGAGTCCTGACCCTTTTGCTCTTCCTGAGCTCAAGTTCAGGTTGTTGAACCACAACCTCATCAGGGACCTCTGATACACCAATGTCATCAGTTCCATTTGGAATCCTCTGACTTGGTCTAGGGACTGATGAGAATCTATTCTCATCAAATAGTGCATCCCTTGATTCAATTATTGAGTTAATTGAAACATATTCATTAGGTTCAATAACATAGAACCTATAAGCCTTGGAATGCTCAGCATATCCAACAAAGATGCATTCAATGCCTCTTTCACCCAAAGTTTTTAACTTTGGATCAGGGAGTCTTACAACTGCCCTACAACCCCAAACCCTGAGATAATTCAGGTTGGGTTTCTTTTTAGTCCAGAGTTCATAAGGGGTAACCTTGTTCCTTTTGTTGGGAACCCTATTAAGTAAATAGCAAGCTGTTAACATAGCTTCACCCCAGAACCCTTGACTCAGTCCTGAGTAGGACAACATGGAATTAACCATCTCCTTCAAAACCCTGTTCTTCCTTTCAGAGATACCATTTTGTTGAGGAGTATAGGGAGCAGTCGTTTCATGAATTATACCAACAGACTGAAAATACAGAGTATCCATGTACTCACCTCCCCTATCAGTCCTGAATCTTTTGATCAGGGACCCAAGTTGTAATTCAACTTCTGTTTTAAATACCTTGAATTTATCTAATGCTTCATCCTTGGTATGTAATAGATAGACATAGCAAAACCTAGAAGCATCATCAATAAATGTCACAAAGTACTTCTTGTTCCCCAAAGAGGGAGTGGCATGCAAATCACACAGATCACTGTGTATAAGCTCCAAGAGCTCAGTCTCACGTTTTACACCCTGAAAGGGTTTCTTAGTAATTTTGGTCAACATGCAAGTCTTACACTTTTCAGTGTCCATGTCAAATGCTGAGATTAACCCATCCTTAGACATGTCTTGCATCCTTTTAAAATGTACATGGCCAAGTCTAGCATGCCACAGGGTAGAGTCATTCAGTTTAGAGGTTGATAAAAAGGTTGAATTAACAATGTCAGTGACAACATTAAGCCTGAACATTTGATTACACAAATATCCAAAACCAATAAACACACCATGTTTAGACAAAATAAATTTATCAGATTCAATAACTTGTTTATATCCATGATTATTCAAAACACTACTTGAAACCAAGTTCTTCCTTATATCAGGAACATGAATAACATTAAACAAAGTTACAATCTTTCCAGAACTAAAATTAATGTCTACACAACCACGACCATGCACCAAAGCTGTTGACTCATTTCCCATGTAAAGAATAGAACCATCATTCAGTGACTCGTAAGTCTTGAACCATCTTCTATCTTTGCACACATGAACAGTTGCTCCAGAGTCAACCCACCACGCAACATCATCATCCTGCACATAGTTAGATTCAGATACATATGTAACATAATAAACCTGAAGAGATTCATTAAACATATTCTGACCTTTCAGTGAGTTGGCAGAACCACCACTCCCTGAACCACTAGTGCCTGAACCATTGGTTTTACCACCAACCTTAACACCTTTGCAATCCCTTTTAATGTGACCAGATTTGCCACATTTCCAACAAGTAGGTGTTGCCTTCTTGTTAGGATCAGCCCTTGTGTTATCATGATGTTTACGTTTGCCTTTGTTGTCATTGTACCTGGTGGAATTGTTATGTTACACCATATTGACAACATGTGCACCAGTAGCATTGCTACTCTTTGGCTTGTCATTATCCTGCGCCCTGAGGGATTCCTCAATACGCAAATGACTACCCAACTGAACAAGTGTCAGTTCTTCCTTCTTATGTTTCAAGGTATGCTTGAAATCTTTCCAAGAAGGAGGGAGTTTGTCAATGATACAAGAGACTTAAATAGCCTCATCCATGTTCATTTTATGTTGTGTAAACCTTCCAAGTATTCCAAGAAGTTCATTGTATTGTTCCATGACTGGTCTTGAATCAGTCATTTTGTAATTTGTGAAATTACTTACAAGAAACTTCTTACTTGAAGCATCCTCAGCCATATATTTGGCATCCAAGGAATCCCAAAGTTCTTTGGAAGATTCAACGTTCTGATAAATGTCAAAGAGAGAATCAGACATACCATTGAGAATTAAACCTCTGCATACATAGTCATCATTCTCCCATTTGCTTCTTTTCCTTATCTGTTCCACAGTAGCATCATCCCCATGATCTTCAGGAATAGCAGTGCTAAGAACATACACCACATTCATGCTTGACAGCAAGAAGTGCATCTTCTTTTGCCATCTTCTGAAATCAACACCATCAAACTTTTCCAATTTGGAAAAGTTAGCAGCCATATGCCTCATAGCAGCAGCCATTGATTATCACAAAATAGTTTACTTTGATTGTTGGAGGTTATTCGCCCAGATCAGGGTGGAGATAATCAAAGACCTAGCTACGTACCAATTAAGGTTACCGGATATCACTTGGAATCGTGTTATCACTTTCCAAAGTAAACTATTCGACCCTAATGCCTGGGTATCACGAATATCTACTTGGGATAAGACCAAATGTTGTTAGTGATTTAGGCACAAATCAATAACCCTTCGTGTTTAAGTGTTGTGTGTTTTTTATCTATCTCTCATGCATCAATTGATTTACCTATTTATAGGTAATATTACTCAACCCTAGTCAATGGAATTAAGAGTGATTAACGGCCCATTAATCCCACTTAATTGCCTCCATAATAATAGGTATTAGTGGTTACATGACCAATTAAACGTGGTCATTAATGCAGTTAAAACTGTCACTTGAATAGGTCAAAGCCGTTACAAGTTAGTTATGATTCAGTCTAGTGAGTTCTTTATACTCACTGATGAGCTAGTCCCTGAGGACATGACAACTTCCTGATGAGATCCTTTAGCCAGAGCTGAACTCATCATCCTGATGAATACCATTCAGTCCAGAGTATCACTCCCTGAAAGAGTGAACTCACTGAACTTCATCAGATACTGAATAACACTTAACCACTATATGAGTCAGGGTGTTCAGGGACCTGATGGGTGTACACTCCGTACCTCCTGACCCATTGCCAGGTTTGAACTAAACCCTCAAGTGCACTAAATTTTCCAACATAACATACCTACGGTACATGTAAACATATATTTTCATTTTCATTTTCTTTTTTGTTTTACTTTTTTTAAGCGTATATGTATGTGAGGTGATCAAATAAGCCTCACTGCTTTCTTTGTTAAACAATGTATCGACAATTTTTGTTAAAGTATAAAAAAAAAACATTAGTTTTTGCTTAAACATTACAATTTTATACTAGTAATACAGTTGTTTCTTTAAAGCAATATACAAACTCACAGTAGTTGAAGATAGAATTTTGGAAAAAGAAATATGACAAAGAAACAGTAACTAATTAGAAAATTAATTCAATATAGAGAACTAATACTTCTAATCTCTACTCTTAATCAAATCTAATGGTTGATATTAGCCTAACATGACTAGTTATAGACTATAGTCATGTTTAACTCAACTTGGAATCCTTACACAATTTTCCCTTTTTTTTCTACTTCTTAGAGCATCTGCAGCGGTTAAACATTGAAAAGTTTTTCCTCATTTAATTTTATTATTTTTATAATACCAAACAGTGATTCTAATTAATGCTTCAAAAAGCTATTGCTCTAGAAATGCTTCAACCGCTTGAAGGATACCAAGTCATACTAAAAAGCTATTTGAAAAACCCAAGTTTGCAATGGAAAAAGGTCTTTGAAAGACTTTTTTTAATAGTAAAAAGCTTTTACTAAAACCATCGGCCGCAGATGCTCTTAAGCCCCTTTTGCTCCTAGCCATGTTTTCTTTCCTCACTCATCAATTATTAGCCTCACATTAAATTTTATGAATTTTATGTATTGAAAGTAATTTACAGCTCATAATTGTATTTAGTGGTAATGGATTGGTAATATCCTACTAGGTTAACAAGCATAACTAAAAGTCAAAGATATATTAAATTTATTCAAAATTTGTTAAGTAGCCTACTAACAATAATACTTAAACCCAAGGCTACCAGAATAACTTGGTCCAGGCCCATGTACATACAGCCCATTAGTAAGTTTTATAACCACCTGGGCGTAGCACGGAGATTAGTAAATCATAAATATGTACTAATTAATGTTATCCGAATTTTAGCTCAAGCAAGAGGCCAAGATGTTCAGGATGCCTTTGCTTCTACATCGTTAGCAAGCTTGGTTTAATTTATTCTACATCATCCTTTCTGGATGATACTAATCCTGGATTCTCATCATTGCTAAGAAAAACAGACTGAGAAAATGCATGAGAACCAGGGTCGATCCTGAGTTTTCAGCTACCCCGGGCGAGATGATTGAATAATGCCCCTGCAAAATGTTACGAACAAATAACACAACTTTTTTTTATAGGTGATAAACAATACAATATTAACTAAGAAGTTAGGAATTCAATTTTTGTTAAAAATATATATACAATTGCTTGAGATATGGGTATAATTGTATGAAAAAATTGCCTTTTAGATAAATGTTTTAAAAATTGGACCAGATATTGAACGGCTAGTTTCATAGACTTAACGAGCTATAAAATTCGAATGATGTAATTATTATTAATATAAAAGTGATGTGAAATTATAGAGAAAAAATTTATTTATTTGTACTACTATGAATGATGTTTATGGAAGTGAAATTGCTTTGGTTTTTAATTAAAATTTACAACTTCTTACATGTTTAATTACGGAGTGCCATACTTAAACAAACTTCATTTTAAATAAATTTTAGATTCATAAATTCGAATAAATTGAAAAATAAAAAGTGGCATGGGAATAGCTAAAAATAGAGATGCATGAAATGAACCCTATTGAATAGAGCAAAAACATCGATCATTACAATTTTACAGTTACCAAAATGGCGTTATCCACCAGTAGAGTGACCTGAATTGTGAATCATAGTTATGGAATCAACATAGCCAGCTCTGAAGCCTGAATTGTTACTTACCACTGAATAAATGACCAGTTGCAGCTGGAGCAATTTGGACGAGTTGATGAGCAGTTCCCGTGCAGAATGTGAGTGCAGAGCTATATGGACGTGAAGGTTTGAGTTATCTAGTTTTGGATTTGATGATGTTACAAAAGAAGGCTCAGATAAAGCTGTGACATCCACACAGTCAACAAGTCTTACAAGCACATAAACTGATCCAAGTATGAAAATCATGTCTAAGTAGGCAAAAAGAACATAAAGAAGATGTCACAATATCTATCAATTTAGCAATATGTCATTTGACAACAACATAAATATAATTACCTACAATCTGTGAACTCGTTAAAATGAAATTGTCAAAAGACCAAACACATTTAGCCAAATCAAATTTTGGTACTGTTTCCTACTTTCTACATTTGGTAAGTACACTCTTCATTTCTCCTCCAATAATCACATTTTCCATCAATTCATTTGGCACAAGCTTACCAATCAACTCAAGTAACGTGGCATCTAGTGAACCAGATGCAATTCGATCTAATAACAATGATAAAGTAGAAACATCAAGTGTATATTGTCTTCCATCCATTTCATGTAAAAGCATCTCTACGTCATCATAATGATTGTTTCTTAGATATCCTTGAAGAAGATTACGGTAAGCAACATTATCCGGCAGGCAACCACTCTCTGTCATTTTAAGAAACAACTGTTTTGCATCACTCAGTTGTCCCTTCTCACAGATCACATTAATCATGATGGTGTATAATTTAACATCAGGCTGCAAACCTTTCAGAGTTAGTTCATGGAAAAGAGCCTGAGCAATATCAAGTTTGCCACACTTTCTTGCACCATCAATGAGGATACTGTACACAATGATATTTGACTTCAGCTTGGAATCACCTGACAACTGAAACATAGATAGGGCCTCTTCCACTTGATGGTTGTAGCAAAGACCCTCAATAAGAATTTGATAAGGGCATTCATTTGGTAATTGACATTTTGCAAGCATCTCATCAAAGAGTTTGCGAGCATCGCTACAACGCCCAACTGCAAACAACCCTTGTATCATGGTGCTGTAAGTAACTACATCAGGTTCTAGACCTCTTTTAGCAATTTCATGAAACACATGCATAGCCTCATCTATCTTCAAACTCTTGCAATATCCATTCAATAAACTGCTATATATAACAATATCTGGGACAAGACCTCGTAACACCAATGAATCAAAAGTTGTCTTAGCCTTGGTCATTTCGCCACGCAAACAGTAGCCATCTATAAGTGAACTATATGTCACAATGTCAGTAACAATACCTCTTCTGAGCATGATGTCAATAACATTTTCAGCTTCTTTAACCTTACCATCTTTGCAAAATGCATCAACTAAGATATTATAGGTTTGCACATCCGGAGAGATCCCAACATCCAACATTTCTTGAAGCATCTGAGAGGCTTCATCCCAACGACTTAAGTTACAAAGGCCATCAATCAAACAGTTGTAAGTGATGACATCGGGTGAGATGCCTTTTTGGAAAACCATTTCATTGAAGAGTTTGAAAGCATCATCAATCAATTTGTCTTTGCAAAGACTGTCAATGATGGTGTTATACGTCACAACATCAGGTTTACAACCTCTTTCATCCATAAGCCTAAGCAACTGAATGGCAAAAACGTTATTCCCGATCTTGAAAAGCCCTTTAATCATGGTGTTGTAAGTGACTACACTGGGTTCACAAAGTTTCTGTTTAACAAGCTTCTTGAAGAATATCTCAGCCTCAAGAATCCTATCTTCTAGGATAAGTCCATCTAAGAGTGCATTAAATATGAAGACATGTGGTACAATAGATCGCCTAAAACAATAGCCTAGGAGTGCAAAAGCGTCATTGGTGCGATACAATTGACAACACTTGATAGCAATACTCATAGTGCAGTGACTAACAGGAACACGAAGGGCGCACATTTGTTTAAAAAGATGAAGAGAATGAGAATAATGTTTCATTTTGGAAAGAGAATGCAACAGCTGATTAAACTTAATAATCGAAGGAAAGGGTCGTCTTTGTGACATTTGATCGAACAGGTTCAGGGCATCATCCAAATTGGAAACATTTTGATAAATAGATTTAGAATCATGTCTTGAAAAAGAATTGGAATGAACAAAAGAAGTTGAAAATGTGTTGAGAGGAACAAATCCTAAACAACCAAAACGGAAATATTGAAAAGGGGATTTAAGGAAATTGTTGGTGAATAATAAATTACCTCTGGAATTAAATTTGAAAAAAGCAGATTTTGAGCGAATCATTATCATCTTGGCCGCCATCTCCCAAAGACGAGTGATTGTTTGTTTGTGTGGTTTTGTAAAGAATCAAAAGGTTAACTGGGAAATGAAACAGTCAAAGAGTCATGTTTTATTTGTGTTCCACCAAACCCAAAAAGCTCACTTTTACTTTTGATTTGGATATCTCACTATTTTGTCTTATTCTAAAAAATAATATAAAGAAACGAATCAAGTACTTGTATATGTTCAATAAAAAAATAAAAAAAAGTAGTCTATTGATGATCATTTGATCATGCTCGCTTGTTTTGTTTTTTCACGAAGATCAATAAATTGCTTTATCGCCAAGTGTCCATGTTTAATAGTCCGGACTCCAGATGACATGTACTCACCATAAAACAATAAAACATAAATAACGCCAAGAATGGCAAGTAATTGAATATTTCAAGAGATTTTAATAGCTTGTGCTTTGTTAATTTAATAATTTTGACATCTACGTCAACCGAGATTTTGGAGATGGTATATTCATAAGGAGATTGAAATTCATGTTTCCGAAATCATCCATACCTCTCAAATTCATCAATAATACCATTTCACCTCATTAATACTTTTTTCATACCTCTCAACTAATTTTATTTTTTTATTTTTTATTTTCATAAATTAAATTAAACAATTTAATAAAAACATAAATATTTCATTAATAATTAAAATAACATTACATAATACTTGAAAAAAAAAATACATAATTATATCTAAAAATAGGTAGGCCATCCATATTTCTCCGCGTACGCACGTTTTTGGCAATAGCGAATTCTCGCATAACCGTATTGGTTATGTGTTCGTGCGGCTCGTTATAGAATTTCATTCCTTGAAAATAGTTAAAATACTTCGTATAAGAAATTTATATATTTAAAAGAAAATAGTTAAACATTAGAGTAACAAAATATTCTATTTTGCTGCAACAAAAAAAAAAAAACAAATATTCTATTTTATTTCAAAAGCAAAAGCCAAATATATTTTTTTTAGTTTGTCTGTTTATCTCTCCTCCATTATTGTGTGTATCTTCTTCCTTCTGAAACTCAAGTCACCATTTTCAAAACTCTAGGGTGTGTTTGGTACAGAGAAATAGCAAATGAGAAATGGAAATTGCTTAATTTCTATTGTTTGGTACGCTTGAGAATTGAAAAGGCGGAGAGTTGCGAATTCTCGAGAAAACATTCATGTGTAAATCGAATTCCACTCCTTTTGGTGTGGAAATTACATTTCTCCACCATTGCAATAAAAAATAATAAAATATAGAGATAAGTTGTCCTTTCTCTAAAGTTACCAAACAATAGAAATCAATAAATTTCTCAAGCAATTTCATTTCTCAACATTTTATTTCTTTACCTCATTTCATTTCTCTAAATTTCTCTCTACCAAACGTGCCCTACATGTTTTCACCTTATCACGGAGAATCAATCCACAATAATATATATAGGGATTTTTTTTTTTTTTTTTTTCTTTTTCTTGTGCTCCCAACGTTCCAAAATAACACAGCCCAACGGATAGTTTTCAATTTCCATCTCCAAACCGCGGAAGCATTTTATGCCGTTGGAGCCTTGCCGCTGGCCATACCGCCGAGGTGGCGGCGGTGTTCACCGGCGGTATGGCCATGCCGCTGGGCGTACCGCTGGCCACTGCCACCATTCTAAGGTCCAGGGCCGGTTTTGAGTGTGTGCAAGGTGAGCGATCGCACAGGGCCTCAAAATTTGTAAGGGTCTCAAAATTTGTCTCGTTAATAATTATATGTATGTGTAAGCATATTTTTCACAAAAAAAAAAAAGTATATGGATGAGAAAGTATCTTAAATAAGTAATATGTTAAAACATTTAGCTAACTAATTATATTATATCTTATACATAGTGACACCTTATATATAGCATTCTTTAGCGAAATGCCTCATTATAATTTCATCCAGGGCTCTCAAAATTTTTATAAATTCATGAGACGGCCCTGACAAGGTCGCATCAAGTATGTCAAAAGGTCGACCATTTAATTGCTTAAGTGGTCTATCTTTGGGTGTCATATGTGATGCATAATTAGTAGCAATAGATCCTTCTTTGCTTCGTTGCTAGTTTTGATTATCTTTTATATCTCTTGGTTTGGTTGAACAATGAAATTTAGTCGTATTTTGTGTTGGATTTGCATGCTTGTCCTTGTTAATTGTCCAACATGCTCATTATTTATTTATTTATTTTAATGAAAATATGAAGAATATATTAACACCACAACTTATAAAAGTGACATTCTAGCAACTAACAAAAACAAAAAAAAAAAAAAAAAAAAAAAAAAAAAAAAAAAAAAAAAAAAAAAACAACCATGCACGTACTAGTACTTAAATACTACTGTAGTAATTTTTTGTTAAGTTTCTTGAAATAAGCTAATCTAAACACCTAACAAATTTAACACTCAACATCCCCTTAAAATATTAAGTTCAAGCTCAAAACTACACTCGATAATGCTAATGAGCTAATGAACCGAATAAATGAAGTTAGAACCTGAATTCGAATTCAACTCAAGTTGCTCGACTCAATTAAGGTAAAAACAATATAGGGTGTGTTTGGCAAAAGGCTTATAAAAACTTATGAGAGTTTGAGCTTTATAAAACAAAAATAGTTTTGAAAATAGCTTATAAAAACTTTCTTCGGATATGGAGCAATATACCATTCCCAATTTTCCAATCTCTATCGGAGTTTCACTCTTGGATAGATAACTCGTGTCATACAAATGATAAAAAGCAGAAGATGGAAGTGATGATCGCGACCGCCTGTTGGTTTATATGGAACTTCCAAAACAACATCATCTTTAACTCTCGTACTATGAGGAAAGACGATATTCTTGATAGTATTCATTTACATTCTTATTCTTGGTTCTTTTGTTTCTAGTTGGCAAGATTGGTTATTAAACCCTGTGTGTTCAATGGGTGTTTTGCGGGTTTAGGGTGTTCAATAGCGGAACTCTTTAGGGGCAGGAGAGGGTCCCCCCCTCTCAATATATATATATATATATATATATATATATATATATATATATATATATATATATATATATATATATATATATATATATATATATATACCTAATACAAAAAGGGGCATTTGTTACTGTAGCACTCTCAATAAATGACACGTAAGCATCTAAATAAATGACACATAAGCATTGAATACTTTACATCAAGGTTTTCAAGATCGGGATCCTACCTAGGATCGTTTTCGTCTTTGCAAGATCGTGATCGTAAGATCGGATCTGGATCTTAAGATCCTACTATAATATCATTTTCTTAATAGTTTTTGTAATATTATACATATTTACAAATTATTATATATCATAAATACAAAATTATATGAATGTTCTATCGAAAAGTTGTCCTGAATTATAATTATGAAATGTTTAATAAGATTAACATGTTGTTTTTTAAATTCTATACAAAATAATCTAGAAATTTGCAGTTTTTTAGTTTGTTATCCGAGAAAAGTAGGATCGTATCGGATTAGATCTTAAGATCCTATGGTCAAGATCGGGATCCTATAAGATCTTAAGCTTTCAAAGATCCTATGTAAGATCCAGATCGTTTTTGCTTTGCAGTATCGTAATATTGTAAGATCCTAAGATCAGGATCGGGATCCTGACAACCATGTTTTACATTGTTTGTCTTTTCAAAGTTATCATATCATCTCTCTTGCATTATTCATTCAATTCACATAACTATTTTCACCAACTTCTTTTCTTTTTCTCTCGAAAAAAACTGGCCAAGGAAAATTTTCCGGTGAACGGAAGACGCTTATGCTTCACGTTAATCATGTTTCTAGCACCCTACGGCATTTCATGAAATCTGTAAGTTATTCTTGGGTCTATTTTTACTTTGAGATTTTTTTGGTTTATGTTTTTCTTGCAAATATTTGATTTTGGTTTCCATTTGGTTTGAATCTCGTCAGTTATGGTGAGTGTTGATGGGATTAGAAGAAACAAGCCAATAAAGCAAAGGTAAAATCTAATCATCTTATAACTTCCCTTAATAATACTAGAAAAATGAAGAAGAGTTATATATGTAATATTATCCTAATTACTTGATTTTTCATGTTTGTCTAGATTTCAAGTTCACTCAACAAGTAAAGGTATGATGTGATGTGTGGTATACGTGGGTTTTTAGAAAACTTTGTAAATGTTAATTTCGGTTTATTTGCAAAAAAAATAAAAAATAAAAAAATAAAAATAAAAAAAAATAAAAAATCATTTGCGGAGATGATGTTTCTTGATTTTTGTGATTATGATTTTTTTTTTCAACTTTTTATGATGTCTTATTTCATTCAAAAGCTTGATCATTTCATTCTTTTAAATTTGTAAAAAGCACTTCTTAATTAGTTTAATCACAAAAATCTTCAATATTTACCTTGTGTATTTATATTTTTGACTACTTACCTGCTTTACTCGAATAGGTATTTTGAAAGTGTGAATGAAGTGATGGGTAGCAAATTGTAAAGGTGATATGGATATTTCAACTTAGTAACATATGGTTAATTTTAGTTATTAATGGATTTTGTGTTGATAAACTGGATTTTCTCAAATTAGTTTTATATTTTTGTAGATTTTCGTTTCATATTTGTACAAGGGTAAAGAACCATAATTTCTTAGGCGTAATTTACTGATCTACGGAGTATTATTTTTGTTATGATGTTCATAATTTAAACACAAACATCTTTGAATATTGATACATTATATTGGATTTGTTGATGTTATAAAGTACTCGTACTATCAACCAAAAGCTAATCAACAAACCTATGTTGCGTGCATCAAACGAGCGTGTGTTCACAAAATTACCAAATCCTCACATGACTTTATCTTTCAAAATTATTTAATTAATATAAAAAACTTTAAGCTACAGAGTAATAAATATGAGAGTTGGTCAAGAAAATATAAGGTCAAACAATGAGTAAGGGCATGGAAGACTTTTAAGTCATCAACAACAACAATTGCATTGTCAGTTAAGAGCAATGGAGCATTGGAGCTAAGATACATCAAGATCTTGCTTACCTTTTCTGAATATGTCCATTCGAGGCTACATCATATAAATTTTAAAAAGTTATTTTACTATAGACCGATAGTAGATGGATGTTGAAAATATGGTAATAGTTGTTAGACCTAGATGGATGAAAAAAGATGGTAGTTGACTGACAAGGTGAGGGGTTGAAAATTTTTTAATCAACTCCTATCATTCTATCAAAACAATATAGGAAGATACATGAATCTGATTAATCATATGTTTTGATTAACTCCTTGTTACACAGGCATAACTTGTACGTGTATAAACATTATCAAAACTGCTTGCCACAACACATGATACATCACAGCCAAAAAAATTACCTAGTATAGAATTAGCTTTGAATTTGCCTTTCTATTAAAAAAAATAGCTTTGAATTTGGAGAAAACATTAACAACCATTTTTTTTGGAGCGATTCATCATCAACATCTCCGTCTCCAACAATTAGAGCAGTATTTTGACGATTTTTTGAAATGGTAAAGGGACGTCATGACTGTTTGAATAAGTGTTAAGGTAAAATCTTGTGAGTATATACTTCTTGTGTAGGATCTTCGGATAAACGTAGAGACCTGCACACAAGAAGCACACGTTAGGCTCGCCCCGGGAGTGTTCCCAGGACCCACCTCCGGTGTGAGAGTAAGTATGTATGGTACGAAGGATAGGTGAGTAGTTGAGAGTAAATGCAATGTGTGTGTGTTGGTTGAATGACATAAATGAGGTGGGGGTATTTATATTGCCCCATCTCTTTACCTGCTTTACCTCGGGAAGGAGCAAATAGTATTACACTGTACGTAGTAGGTAGGTGTCAGGTCACGTGGGTAACACAATCCCTGAGAATCTGGGATGGCGGCTTGACCGCCATTAATGCTATTATCCTTCGTGTAATAGAGGAGTCCTCGGACAATATGATGATTCTTTCTAACCCTCCGGCTTACGGATAAGGATCCGAAGGGTTCGTTACCGGAGGCGGTAGAAAAGTCCGAAGGTTGTTAACCGTTCGGACACATACGCCAACATGTCCCCCCCAGTATTGGAGTATTGGTTGTAGACCGATGGTTCAATACTTGATAACCGGGGTGTTTTCAGTGTAGTGGGCTCATATCGGGCCTTAGGATTCAAGTGGCCCATGGGCCGATTAAAATAATATTATAACTAGCTACAGCTGGATGCCACTAGCCTCGTGTTTGCAGGGATCGGACGCTCCACGCTACGCCACGTCATGGCGTACTGTTTGACACGACGTTCACGCTTCTCAAGGTTTTCCCCTATAAATAGCGCCCTTAAACCTTTCATTTTTGCACTTACCGTATCTTCTTATTTCACTTTCATTGTATTATTGTCGGAGCGTATTACGTCTATTGTTTCGAGGTTTTACCGAGGTGCGTTACTTTTACTTTGTAATTTCTTTGCATACACACATTCCTCGGCATCCTTTCTTCTTTATATGGCTAATAGTGAGCCTGGGGAGATGAATATTCCGGACGAGGGTCCTTCCACTAGCAAGGCAAAACCGATAGGCAAGTTTGACATGCATCTGCATACCTCTAAGTTATCTCAGCATACACTAGATCAACTTTGTAAGGATTACGGTATCCCGACCAATCTACATCCCATGGTGCCACCGGACGGGTTCACTATGAATGAGCTGCCGGAGAGTAAAATAGGAATATACGTGCAGCAGGTTAAATTAGGAGGGGTTAGGATACCATTCTCTTCGTTTCTCCTAGCCGTCATAGGGTACTTTCGAGTACATATTTCTCAGCTCGTGCCCATAGGATTAAATAGGGTTACCCTTTTTGAGGTCCGGTGTTACAGTTTGGGCGTTGTGCCTACCGTTCCCCTCTTTAGGGTTTTCTATTGGCTATGTAAGCAGGGTCATTGGTTTTCGTTTGAGAGCCGAACCGGCAAACGAGCGATGAAATGTTTTGAGGAAGTGTTGACAGGGTTGAAGTTTTGGAAAGACTTTTTCTTTCTAATAGACCGTAGGGCCATTCCGGACGCCATGCCATGGAGACATAAGGATTCTAAGATCTCGGATAAGTTTCCGGAGGGTTACTCAGTGAGGGATGCTAGGAAGGTTGCC
Source organism: Artemisia argyi (assembly GCA_030686995.1). Lineage (NCBI taxonomy): Eukaryota > Viridiplantae > Streptophyta > Magnoliopsida > Asterales > Asteraceae > Artemisia > Artemisia argyi. Next base: position 138,801,116 of record CM060686.1, read on the forward strand.
GGAAAGACGATTCCTCTCCGGAAGACTCCTTCGAGTCTCTTGTATGAATACGGGCTTTGCAACATCTTCCGATTCACTGGTCACACGCTGGTTATAAAGGATGTCGAGGGGCGTGGTAATAATTCATTTTTATTTTAGTTGTCCTTGTTCTTTTTCTTGACTTGTGCTCATTTGTCTACTCTTTTGTAGTTATAACAATGTCCGAGTACTTGGAGCTTCCGGATCTAGAGGGATCAGTTGTTAGCAAAGGGGATGTTTTTCCCGAAGATCATGTACGTCCCGAGAGGACTGCCAGGCCACTTTCACCGGAGAAGAAGCTTCCCGTGAAAAGTAACTTGCAGAAGGTGGTCGAAGTTGCTGATGATGATGTGGTTGCTGCTCGGGAAGAGAAGGAGAGGAAGCAGAGGGAGAAAAAGGTTGTTCCGAAGAGGAAAGTTGCTGATAACCCGAAGGGTGCTTCAAAACGTAGGAGGAAGGTGTTGGAAGAGGAGGTTGTTTCTTCTGGAGATAAGACTTTGGATGTCACTCCGTTGAATCAGGCCGAGCCGCAGGCCGATGTGGAAGCCGGTAGGAAAGATCCTCCCATCCACAAAGAGCAAAACATTCCACATGTTGCGGAGGGTCCGAAAGATGACTTGGCTGAAGGTGCCGGTCGTAATGATGAGGAGAATCTTGAGGGTTTTTCAAAACCCCCTTCCCATGGTAAGTATATGTCCACTTGTTTGCTTTTGTGCTTTCTTACTCTCCTCTTCCTCCCCCCCCCCCCTTTTTTCTTATATGTTTCTTCCTTTCACAGATGGTTCTACTCATACGGCCCATTCCGAGCGTCATGCCTCCCGTTCCCCTGAGCCCTCGAGAACCTCTCCTCCCTTGGAACCCGGTATGTTCCTTCTACATTTGTCGAGTTATGTAGATCTATCCGTAGGGTATTCTGTTCTTACTGTTTATTTACTTTCAGGTAATACCGACGGGACCGGAGGGTATTTCGTTCCTGGGTGGACCCTTCGAGATGATGTTCGCATGAACTCTTTTAGGGCATGCCGAGAGATGATGGACCATCTGGCCACCCCTGCCGAACAAGAGGCTGTTTCTGGGCTTAACAACAATCATCTAGTTCGTCAAGCTTACATCAACGTTGGTTCAGGGATCATCATTCAAGCTGAGCTTTTGCAACGTTTCAGCCAACTGAACCGAGACTACAGAGAGTTGACGGAGGTTCACAAGGGGTGTGCTGATTTATCCGATAAGCTGAAGGAGGTCGAGGAGGAGCGTGATGTCAAGGTCAGGAACTTTGATAAGCTGCTCAAAGAGTTCCATGCTCTGGAGGATGAGGTGAGTGCAGCTTCTACTCGTCAAGAAGGTCTAGTTGAGCAGTTAGAGGAGATGGAGAGGGATAAAAATGAATGGCGGTCAACGGCTTCATCCCAAGCCGCCCGGATCAAAGAGCTTGAAGGGCAGTTGTCGAACAAATCCACTGAGCTTAGCCAGCTGCAAGAACAGAACAAACAGCTAACTGCTAGAGTTGCTCAGTCGGAGGTCGTGCGGCACAACGCAGTGAAGGAACTTCTTCCGGCCGTTTGCCGTCGGTTATTCCAAAGCCGAGAATACAAAAAGAGCATGGGAAAGGTGTATAGCCTTTCTTATACGGCTGGGTTTGTTGACGGCATGAAGGCCGATTTTAAGGATGGGGTCAAGGTTGCCCGTGATGAAGAGGATGTGGAGAGGATACTTGGGCAGGTCAAGAACCTCAACCGAGAAGCCCCATCGTTATGGAAGGCTGAATTTAACAAGATCTTTGATGCCGAGTATCCGTATGTCAAGAAGATTGCTGAGTCCTATCGCCTTCCTTTGGGTGATTTGATGAATTTATTACCGGAAGGCTCAGTTGTTCCTGAGAAGAGTGCGCCTGCCACGGGGCCATCCGAACCGAAGAATGACTAGTAGTAGGATGTTTTATGGCATGTGTCTTCTCCTTTTTGTATTCGGACGATGTAATTTTCACTCTTGGATGTAACTGTACAATATCAACTTTTGAATCTAGCATGCGCCTTTTATGTTTGATTTTATTGTAATCACAACAAGCTTCTCGAATGACGGTTGTACACCGAACCAGTTAATTGTTAATGTAATAGCAACCCGTTGGATTGAGTGTAGGTTTGACGAACTGTTTGGTTTTAACATATCTACTACGGTGTAATATAACGAATCGTATTGATGTTAATGTAATTTAACCTCAATGGTGTAAAAAACGAACCGATGGATTGTAATGTAACGTAACCGCAACGATGTAAATAACGAACCGACGGATTGTAATGTAACGTAAGCTCAACGGTGTAAATAACGAACCGATGGATTAACGGTGTAAAGTAACGACCCGTTTATTTTTAGTATATATCACATCGGTGTAAGTAACGAACCGATGGATTAACGGTGTAAAGCAACGACCCGTTCAATTTTAATATAACTCACAACGGTGTAGATAACGAACCGTTGGTTTAACGGTGTAAAGTAACGACCGGTTTATTTTTAATATAACTCACATCGGTGTAAATAACGAACCGATGGATTAACGGTGTAAAGTAACGACCTGTTTAATATAAATTACAACGGCGTAGATAACGAACCGTTGGTTTAACGGTGTAAAGTAACGACCCGTTTAATTTTAATATAACTCACAACGGTGTAAATAACGAACCGCTGGATTAACGGTGTAAAGTAACGACCCGTTTAATTTTAAGTTAATTTAGTCATAACGGTGCAAATAGAATAGATGGGGAAAATTTCTTCTCCTGATTGGAGAAGTATGCATTATCATCAAAGCCAAGTTCTCGTATTACAAATTTATCTGAAGCAATTCCGGAGGTTGATTGCATGCCAGGTTCGAGGGACATTTCGGCCTTCCATTGTTTCGAGTTTGTATGACCCATTGTGATGTGCTTCTACTACTCGGTAAGGGCCTTCCCAATTTGGGCCTAGCTTTCCTTGGTTTTCCACTCTACTAGCTTCGTTCCTCCTGTAGACGAAATCGCCCACTTTGAATGAAACCAGACGGACCCTCTGATTGTAGTATTGTTCAATTTTTGCTTTGTATTTTGCCTCTCGTATTGCTGCCATTTCTCGTCTTTCCTGTAGCAAATCCAAGTTTAGACGTTGCTCCTCTTCATTATCTTCTGGATCAAAAATCATAGTACGGTGAGTTGGCATCCCAATTTCGGCCGGTATGACAGCTTCACTTCCATACGTGAGGCTAAATGGTGTTTCGCCATTGCTTGTTTTAAGAGATGTTCGGTATGCCCATAAGACGTTAGGCAATTCATCAACCCATCCGGCCTTTGCCCGACCTAACCTTGTCTTGATACCGTGCATGAGGCTACCGTTGGCCCTTTCGACAAGGCCGTTGGCTTGTGGATGTGCCACGGCTATATTGATCTGCTTGATTTTTAATTTTGCACACCAACTTTTGAAAGGATCGTTTACGAAATTCGTGCCATTATCTGTCACAATAATGGCTGGTAGTCTGAACCGACAGACTATATTGTCCCAGACGAATTTCTTCACCTCCTTACCCGTCGTTTTCGCCAGCGGTTTAGCCTCTATCCACTTGGTGAAGTAATCTATTGCTACGATTACATACTTCACCTTCCCTGGGGCCTCCGTCAACGGGCCCAACACATCCATTCCCCATTCATAGAAGGGCCATGGAGCCATGATGGATGTCAGTATAGTTTTAGGCAACTTCGGTACCGGGGAGTGAATTTGACAAGAGTCGCATTTGTTTATTTCTTCACAAGCGTCTTTGTGCATGGTTGGCCAGTAGTATCCCTGACGGATGAGCTTCGCCACAACCGCTCTTGGACCGGAGTGCATGTGATCAGTGCTAAACCGTCAGATAATATTAACCAAGTTTAAATGGTCAACAAGTCAAAAACAGCTTAGACTAATGCTCCGTGGAGTACAAGGTATCCACGGGTCGTTTATCCCAACGAGGTATGAAATCTGTAATAAAACGGAATTTGGGTACGGGTGATTATGAACAGGAATAGGTGAGAATGGTTTATGTTACTAATTTAAACAATGAAACAGTTTAAACAATATACTTAAACAGTTATGTAAACTAAAAACGTTTACAACTTAAAAACTTGCGTCTACGTACGGGGAAAAAGGTAAGTTTAATGAAAATTAAACTACAGGGGGTAAAAATGAAAATTCTACAAACTTAAACTTAAAAGAAAATTTAAAATGAAAAGAAAATTATTTTTTAGATTATTTTATTTTTTATTATTAATTATTTAATTAAAAACTATTAAACTATTTAATTAAAACTAATTTAAATTAACCAAAAATGATAAATACTACAAATTAAACTAAAAACTTGCAAAAATATTTTTTAAAACTTAAATGAACTTGAAGAAAGTATAAAAAATTACAAATAAATATTTTTGTCTTTTTATGAGTTTTTTATTAATTAATTACTAATTATTTTAATTAAACTATTTAAACTATTTTGAATTAATAAAAATACTAAAACAACTTAGAAAATTATGAAAAAATTTATAAAACTAATTAACCATCACAGGAATCCTAAAAAATTATAAACTTATTCTAAAAATTATATTTAGGCTAATTTACTAATTAATTACTTGTTTATTAATTAAAATTTAATTAAATAAATTAATTAAGGAAAATAGTAAATGAACAGTAACAATCAGAAAATTATTTTCTAAAAACTCCTAATGGTTTATAAGACTTAAAAAAAATATAAAAAGATGCTACTATTAAATAAAAATTATTAAAACTATTTAATAACCTAATATTACCTAATTACTAATTAAACTATTATTAATTAAAATAAATATTATGTGAATAGTAAAAATTATGAAAAAAATACAGAAGGTATATTTAGTGATGAAAAGCCTAGGAAAATTAAGCTTGGACCTACAGCTTATCCAAATAAGCTGTAATAAGCAAAACAGCTTATTTAAGCTTATTATACAAAAACTCCCTTAAGTATATTACTTATGCAACCTATGACGGAACTGGTGCCCCAGAGCTTGTGGAAGGGGTGTGTGTTATATGCATGTTACTATCCAAGAGGTCTCAGGTTCGACTCCCACACATACCCAATTTTTTTGAAACTTTTTATTTTTTTATTTTTCTTTTACACAACTATTAAATAAGCTAAAATAACAATCTTTAAAAAAGGAAAACTTTTTATAACACCCAAATAAGCTCTGTATGAGCTTATTCCCTTAGCAGATGGCTTAAATAAGCCAAATTTGGATTTTTTAAAAGCTACAAGCTACAAATAAGCTACAACAGGTTAAATAAGCTAAAAACTATTGAGTCTCACCTAAATTAAGCTAAACTAACTCAATAAGCTAAGGGAATAAGCTTTTAAGCTCAAATAAGCACTCTAACTTCTGCTACAACCAAACCGTCCAAAAGGGGACTTGCAGCCCTATGTGGGGCCTACCTAATGAACTCAGAGGTCCAAAATGAAAGTTAATCTAATAAGCTTGGTTGGAAGGCTTTTCAATAAGCAAAGGTTCATGCCCTGGGGTCCACACATAAGCTCTTGAGAAGCTTATGAACTTTGGTCTGTCACACTGCTTGATGAAGCAGTGGGAGAATGGGCAAAGAACAGGTCTTAAATTTGTCCACCAAATAAGCTCAAGAGCCCAAATTGAGCCTTGATCCTACAAGCCAGTTGGATTGGCTTCTTAAAAAGCCAATAAGCTATAGCTTATTCCTACAGATAAGCCCTACAAAAGCTTGTGATGTTGGGTGTTTTGCACTGACCACTCAGTATGCACAGTGGTGATGGGCAAGGTAAAAGCTGCAAGCAGCCCTATCTAATAAGCTAGAAATTGGAAATTAAGCCTGGAACTAGAGAGATGGGTGCAAGGGCTTCCCAAAAAGCCAAGGAACTACTCCTGGGTCCCACTAATAAGCTATGGGTGATCTTATGAAATTGAGTGGATAAGCTTGGTGCAGGGGAGGTGAAATCTCACCCAGGCAACTTTGAGCTTGAAATTCAATGAGCAAATGAAATTCAAAGTGAAATTTTCTTTTTGTTTATGAATCTTGAGCTGCTAATCTACACAAATAAGCAAACCAAACTTAATTTCAAATAGTAATAAACCCTATGAATGTGCACAAAAATCTGGCCAAATCTGAGTCTATAACTATTTTGACTTTTGAGAAAATTGCACAAGTTTGACTAAACTGAAATTAGACAGATCCTAGATGACTAATTGTGATGTTTTAAGGTATACTAAGATTAAATTAAGAAAACTTAACAACTTATGTGACTATCTATATGATTGTGTAACTAAAACTCTCAACAGTGACTGAGAATGAGAGGTTTGAGGATGAATTTGACTTTCACAACTATAACCTATGGATTTTATGGTTCTAATGTTCTACCTAAACCTAGTATGAGTTATTCCAACCACAAACAAACCTTGAAACAGACTGGGACACAGTGAACTCTTTAAATCCAAACAGACCTTTAAAGTGATGATTTTGTAGGTTTTCCAAGATTTACAAAGATTTATGCCACAAAACTAATTTGCATGCTCATAACATGATGAGATAAGACTAATTAAACACACAAATACTAATAACAACAACAAATACCTAAGAATCCATATTATGCTATTTTTGACTGTGAATATGAAATTTGAAGCAACTATTAAATTGATGAATAAGCAAACAACTACAAGCAATATTATTATTAATAAACACCCAATAATAACAAAAACAAAGATTTTAATACTTATGAGATAGAGTACAGTACATATGCAAAATTATAGAAAAGTGCTTACAAATGGCTTTCCAGCTCAAAACTCAGAACAAGGACCCAATTTCTTTCCTATCAGCCTTCCACAAGGCTTCTAATACCAAAGGCCATCCAGAATCAACCCTGCTCCAGCTCTGATCATCTTTGCTCACTTTTATTTATTTATTTTTCTATTTTTCTTATATTTTTGAGTTTAAGTATCAATACTGAATTTAACTACTAAATTGCTTTCAATAAGTTACTAAATGGACTTATATGAGATTATAAGTTCAATAATAACAGGTTTAAGCACTAAATAAACTAATGTAAGATTTTGAGTAATTGAAACTTGCATAAACTTTAAATGACTGTAAGATTATAATTGAAGCTTGAAAGAAGTTTATATTAATACTGAAAACACTAGTACAATACTTGGAAACTTGAAAATTTAACTGAGATTGTAAACTAACATTTAAACGACATACATGAAATTGAAACTAAAAACTATATCTTCTTCCTCAGTCTCTTGCTCCTTTTATAGCACTCAAACTTGTTCCATGTGTCCTCTTGATCAAATCCCACTAGTTATTAGCCCTGATAGGTGTCCAATTGAAGTACAGGTGTTCAAAAGCTATTTTGGCGCCAAAAACCACCAAGGTTGCTTGCAGCCGTTTTCTGTGCATTAAATGCAATTAGGATGCTTGTGAGGATGTAGGGGACAAGTTGGAGTGTAGGGGTGAGTTGTTGGTGATGGATGTGATAGTTGCAGGGTGTAGGGTGATGGCAGAGGTGTAGGGATGACACATGGCATCCCCTGGGGTAAACCTAAGGAGTGGGTTTGGTTGAGGAGATGACAGGGAGGGATTTGTGATGGAAAGGTGTAAGAAGGAGGTGGTGGTGTGGGAGAGTAGCAGGGAAGCAGGTGGTGGAGATGGGGTGAGGTTGAAGATGGTGTGGTCAACGCGGGTCAAACTTGCGTATTATTTAATATGGGAATGGGCTTTAAGGGGTATTGGGCTTGGGAAAATTGGATCAGGCTTTGTGTTTGTGTTTGGATTTGGAATTGGATTATTTTTATTTTGGATTCGTTTGGTTTGTATAAAATTTAGCCCAAGGACTTAACTTGCACATTCTGAATTTCCAGGGACCAATCTTGTCACTTTTCCAAAATATATCACAAAGGACCTTTCTTGCCATTTAAAAATATTATAAGGACCTTTTTAATATTTTTCCAAATTTAAAAGTAACCGGGGACTAATTTTGCCATTTTCCAAATTGCAGGGACTTGTTTTGTAATTTCTTTGAATTTATCATTTAGGGGTCAAATTTATCAAGTTGTGAATTACCAAGGACCCTTTGATGATAAAATTCCATTTTTGAACACTGAGGGGTATTTTCTGTCAATATTGAAACTGCAGGGACCTGTTTTGCCAATTTTGATATTTTGAACTTTCAAGGGTAAAAATTGTTATTTCATGATTCCTGAGGACTGTTATTGACTTTTCTTTGAAATAAATCATCCAGGGACCATTTCTGACATTTCTTGAAAGTTCAGGGATTGATTTTGACAATTTGGTAAACTTTGGCCGTTTTTCCCTGTTTTTAGTTCTTTTATGTTTGAAACATATAAAAAAACCTTCTAAGGATATTTGTAGTATTTTGTGGTGTTTCTGAGTGTTTTTACATGTTTTTGTTGTTCAGATTTGACAGAAATGATGAGTTTTTATGAACTCATCAATCCCCTACACTTAACTATTGCTAGTCCCTAGCAATCTGGCATCCACTAAAAACCCATTTTTGAAAATTTAATGGATTTTTGATATCTCTTTACCAGACAGCCATTACTTATGGAGTAGCCAGGTGTGAAAACTGTGGTACACCTGATAACCGTTTGATTTTGAGCAAATCACCAGCTGTCAACGGATTTGTTTTGTCTTTACCAAAAGCCGTTTGCTTCTGGACTAGCCAACTCTTGATGGAATAGTCAACATCTTGGTGAGCTGATTACCAATTATGGTTTTTCACTGCCTTTACCACAAGCCATAATCTTGCGGGCTAGCCAACTCATTTGCTTTATGGGATATGGGGAGTTGAGGAACCATACAATTTTTGGCAAATTGCAAGCCATAAACGGATTTGAGTTATCTTTACCAAGAGTCGTTTGCTCCTGGATTAGCCAGTCCTTATGTGGATTAGACATGGTGGACTAATAACCATTTGTTGTGTTAATGCCAAGTACTTCATTAAGTGAAAATTTTGAAATTTTTTTAAATTTTTGGCAAAAACGGGGGTACTAGATGTATAATATAATTAAATTCGCTAGAATTTCCCCCCTACACTTAGAAATAAATATTGTCCTCAATATTCAAAGTCCCGGCTATTATGCCGACTCTTTGAACGTAAAAAGGCAATATCACAAGCTGAAATGTAGGAACAACATTTATTTTATTTTTGAATTTTTTTCATTTTTATTTTATGTACTTTATTTACAGTAGGGCAACTCCCCTACACTTGGGTGGTAGAACAGAGAAAGAAGTCAGAAAAACATGGGTAGGACCCATGTTTTGCTAAAGTTTTTATTTACCGAGTCACTAGCTTGACTCGACCCCGTATTAATTAGTCCGTGGGGAAAGTTTGGAGATCTGGGATAACCATTTGTGGTATGTCCCCTCCAAAGTAGTGTTTCAAACGATGTCCATTTACTTTAAAGTTGGGACCGTCGGGTTGTAATAACTCAACAGTTCCGTATGGGTATACTTTTGCTACAGTAAATGGTCCAGACCAACGGGTTTTTAGCTTGCCCGAGAAAATTTTCAATCTTGAATTGAAAAGAAGAACTCTGTCACCAACGTTAAAAACGCGGTTCTTTATTTTAGAGTCATGTATCTTCTTAGTCTTTTCTTTATAGATTAAGGAATTCTCGTAAGCTTGATCACGTAGTTCATTTAGCTCATTTAGCTGAACCTTACAGTGATCACCCGCTGTCTGAATGTCAAAGTTTGCATGTTTCAAAGCCCAGTAGGCTTTGTGCTCTAATTCGATCGGAAGATGACATGTCTTTCCGTACACCAACTAGTATGGAGTACACCCAATGGGTGTTTTATAAGCTGTACGAAAAGCCCAGAGTGCGTCGTCCAATTTGTCCGACCAAGAGGCACGGTTTTCTCCTACCATCCTCTCTAGAATTCTCTTTATGCCTCGATTTGAGATCTCCACCTGCCCACTAGTTTGGGGGTGATATGCAGTAGAAAGACGGTGAGTTACACCATATTTCAGCATCACTCTTGCAAATTGATCATTGCAAAAGTGTGTACCACGATCACTGATAATGGCACGAGGAGTCCCGAATCGGGCAAAGAGAGACTTCAGAAATTTTACAACAACTCGGGCGTCATTAGTGGGTAAAGCTTTTGCCTCAACCCATTTAGATAAATAGTCTACAGCCACGAGTATATACTTGTTACCTCTTGAAGATGGGAACGGGCCCATAAAATCAATGCCCCAGATATCAAATATTTCACAGACTTGGATGATGTTTTGAGGCATCTCATCCTTCTTAGAAACATTTCCGTGATGCTGACAAGCATCACAAGTTTTGACAAGTTCTTGGGCATCTTTATAGATGGTAGGCCAATAGAAACCAGAATCAAACACCTTTTTGGCGGTGTAGTTTGAGCTGTGATGTCCCCCAGTGGGTCCATCATGACAAGCTTTAAGGATTTCCATGGCTTCAGTACCATGGACACACCGTCGGATGACTTGATCCGCACATATCTTAAAGAGGTAAGGGTCGTCCCAGAAATAGTGTTTGACGTCTTTGAAGAATTTTTTCTTCTGCTGGGACGTCATCCCTTTCACTACGAAATTACCCGCATGGTAATTTGCAAAATCTGCAAACCATGGGGTAGAGGTATCATCCCTGGTAGAGATTAGATTGAGAGTCTCCAGAGGAAAAGTTTCATTAATTTCTTTTCTCTCGAGAATATCCTGATGAGGATTCTCTAACCGGGATAAGTGATCAGCAGCAAGGTTCTCTGCTCCTTTTTTGTCTCGTATGAGTATATCGAATTCCTGAAGGAGCAGGACCCAACGGAGCAGTCTTGGCTTTGCGTCCTGTTTAGTGAACAAGTATTTCAAAGCCGAGTGGTCCGTGTACACCACGCATTCGGTTAGGATTAAGTAAGACCTAAATTTCTCAAAGGCATATACCACAGCTAATAATTCTTTTTCTGTGGTGGTATAGTGTGCTTGAGCTTCACTCATGGTCTTACTTGCGTAGTGTATTGGCTGAAAATGTTTTGATTTGCGTTGCCCCAGAACTGCACCAATAGCGAAATCGCTAGCATCGCACATAAGTTCGAAGGGTAAGTCCCAGTCGGGGGCAACAAGGATCGGTGCCTCGGTAAGCCTTTTCTTTAAAGTAGAAAAAGCTTCGATGCACTCGGGGGAAAAGATGAAAGGAGCATCCTTTTCAAGAAGATGAGTCATAGGCCGGGCTATTTTGGAGAAATCCTGAATGAATCTCCGATAGAACCCGGCATGGCCAATGAAACTCCTTATTCCTTTAACAGTGGTGGGATGAGGTAGTTTAGCTAGAACATCAATTTTGGCCTTATCGACCTCAATCCCACTTTTTGAAATTTTATGGCCGAGGACAATGCCCTCCTTAACCATAAAATGGCACTTCTCCCAGTTTAGACAAAGATTAGTGTCTTCACAACATTGAAGCATCTTTTCTAAATGGGAGAGGCATGAGTCGAAAGAATTCCCGATGACTGAGAAGTCATCCATGAATACCTCCATGGTTTTCCCGATCATGTCGTGGAAAATAGCCATCATGCACCTTTGGAAAGTGCCCGGAGCATTGCATAACCCAAAAGGCATGTGACGATAGGCAAATGTTCCGTAAGGGTATGTGAAGGTAGTCTTATCTTGATCCTGTGGATCAATGGGAATCTGGAAGTAACCCGAGAAGCCGTCGAGGAAGCAATAATACTCATTCCCCGCTAGTCTCTCGAGCATCTGATCCATAAAGGGCAGAGGGAAATGGTCTTTGCGGGTGGCTTCGTTAAGCTTTCTGTAATCGATACATACTCGCCACCCTGTAACCAAACGAGTTGGTATCAACTCGTTATCCTTATTTGTGACAACCGTGATGCCACCCTTTTTTGGAACGCAATGTATTGGGCTAACCCAAGGACTATCTGATATAGGGTAAATCAATCCTGCATCGAGAAGTTTGATAACTTCTTCCTTGATAACTTCGTGGATTTTTGGATTTACCCTTCTTTGATGTTGCACGGTAGGTTTAAAGTCCTCTTCCATTAGGATTTTGTGTGTACAAAAATCCGGGTTAATACCCTTTATGTCTGAGAGCTTCCAAGCAATTGCTTGCTTGTGGGACTTTAAAACCTTATGCAGCGCGGTTTTCTCCTCATCCTTTAAGTCTTTGGCAATAATGACCGGTAACTTATCGTTACCTTCCAAGAATGCATATTCTAGATGAGGAGGCAGGTCCTTAAGTTCGACCTCGGGGAAATCATCAGTTTTCTCAACATTTTTGACTTCCGCATTATGAAGTTGTGGAGGTAGAACAGGAATAGGAGAGGGATCTTTGTTCAATAACTTCTCAAGGAGAAGTATATCCCTTTCCGGGTCAATCTCTTGGTTATCAATCCCCTCGGGAACTGAATCACTTTTGAGAAAGGCCTCTAATTCCTCAAGGACGAAATCACTTCCCTCAAACGGAGTGAGGGAAGGAAAAGAATTAGCGATTATGGGGTGAGAAGAGGGAGTGGGATTGCCACTCGAAGAACTATCAGCGAAACCAAGGATTTCCTGAGCATACTCCTCAGATGCAATGTCAATGACATCAATTCGGTTGACCGATTCAGCATCATAATTCGAGGAGTAACTCGAGGTTTGATCAAGGTTGAACGTTATCGCTTCAGTGCCAACTCGTAACGTGATTTCCTCATCGAAAACATCGATTAATGCACGACCCGTCCTTAAGAATCCCCTCCCAAGAATGAGAGGAACTCTTGGATCCGCATCGAAATCAACAACGACAAAGTCTGCCGGAAAATGGAACTTTCCCACTCTTACAAATACGTCCTCGGCAATACCAAGGGGACGTGAAATTGAACGGTCTGCAAGCTCGAGAGTCATGCATGTGGGACTAAGTGCCTGAAGAGAGAGCTTTTTCCAAACTGAGTAGGGCATTAAGTTGATGCTTGCACCAAGATCGGCCAAGGCAAAACAGTCAACCATTCCTGGAAATACACAAGGTATTAGAAATTTTCCAGGATCTCCTAGCTTCGCGGGAAGCTGTTTCAACAAAACTGCAGAGCAGTTCTCGTTGAGTGGAGTTCGTGCCATTTCAAACAGTTTTTCTTTATTGCTCAACAGGTTTTTTATTGTCGATGCGAATTTGGGCATTAAAAGAAGAGCATCCGCGAAGCTAATATCGAAGTGTAGTTCTTGAAAAATCTGAAAGAATTTTTCCATCTGATGATTAGCTTTTTCACGGAGCTTCTGGTCTTGCAATCGTGAGGGATATGGAATTGTTGGTTTTGGGTTGGCTTTTGGATTTTCAACAGGACCTTCGGTAGTTTCAAACACGACTCTTTTAGGGGGAGTCGGGACCGGGATAACTGGAGGTGGGACGTCGTCGGTACTTCCTTTATGAATAAGAGGTATCGTGTCCGTTGTAACCTCATGTAACAACCCGATATTTTCCACGTCTACGTTTATTTTTTTTCCAACTTTGGAAATTCACTATTCATCGATTACTATTCATCAAAACACTATTCATTATTTTACTATTCATCGTTTTTGATGTCCGTTTGATATTCTGAGAAACATTTGAAAATTTTACTATTCACAGAACACTATTCATTCCGGAAGAAATTCCACTATTCACGTGCATTATCAGTATGGACCTCTCATACGGACTAGAATAGTCTGCATATCATCATAATGTCATTTACATGCTATACCACTCTTAGGATTCTCAAATTAATATATTTAGTATATTTAACGTTTTACGTGTAAGTATTTATAATTAAACGTTAACACCCGGTTTATACACGACGAATATATCTAAATATTCCCACAATGGTCCCGACATATTTTTATATCCATTTTAACATCATAAAAGTTATAACATTCAGTTACCCAGTATTTTGGAAATTTATTTTATTTAGAACGTACGCGTATGAATATAACGACGGTTTTCGTGAAAACTAAACAATAATCACCCGATCACTCAGTAAATGTACCCAACATATTTTTAATATGTTTTTAACATTATTATGACTTTTATTTCATCCCGGTTAACTTCGTGAACGTTTATTGCTATTAAAACCGGTACCCCGATTTTAACGAATAACGCGTAATAACACTTAACGCTACACTATATTTTCTAAGTGATCAAAACCGTTTTGGCTACTCCTTTTCACACCCAAAAAACCAGCCCATGAAACACCCTTTTAACCTCTAGCATTAATTTTCCCAATACTTAACTAATAAACCTCTTATACTATACTTTACCAAAAATTACAAATCATAACATACACTTTTTCAAGATCCAAAAATGCTTCTCATCTCCTTCCTCCCATCAAAACCACGACCCATAATCATCACAAGGATCAAGTGATCATTTTTCATGAAGTAAAACACAAAAGTTGTTCATTTTACAAGCCTAATCAAGAATCAAGCAACAAAAACACAAGAACATCAAGCATAATCATCCAATAATCATCTCATTTGGTCAAGTAAGTTTTCATCTTTATTTTTTCATGGATCATCCTATTTTTACATGTATTACATAAGAATCATGCTAAAAACCATGTACAAGTAGCTATACCACACTTTATTTTGGCTAAAAACAAACATACAAACCCTAACTTATTTGTTATGAATCCCCTAGCTCTAATAACTTGGTTAGGATCCCATGGCACCCTAAGAAGGTGTATGGTAAGATTAGATTAGTCATGTGGTGATTACAAGAGGTTTGGTGATGGTAGAAATTAGTTTTTAACCTTGAAAACTTGATTTGGAACCTATTTTAGACATGCTGTCCCGTTTTGTAAAAATCTGGAAAATCAGTAAACACCAAGGAAACTTTGGCAAAATTTTTAGAAAATACTTTCAAAAACGAATCCGTAGGCGAAAGAACGGATTAAAAAGAGTCTATAACGAAGGAGTTATGATTTTTGCAAGATTGTTGACGAAAAGTATTTTCTGGAAATTTGTTTGCTGTTGGACGTTTTTCATGGTACAAAAAGAGACTTTAGACGTAACCCGGAGAAGCCGAGCTTTCCAAAATATATTACTACATACTAAGACGAAACCGTGGATATAAAGAACAAGTAAAACGGACAAGTAACGACAAAGATATACTCGTTTGAATATCGGCTAAAACCATTTTCTATTTGACAGCTTTTATTAAATTTGGCGCAAAAACTACGAAGTGCATTTTTAAGCTAAACATAATGTCAAGTACCGAGCTTTATAACTAACGTAGTATTAGTTATTATGAGTATGTTTTCATCATTTCAAGGATTACAACCCGAGTATTTCAACGCTAACAAGGAAACTTACGTTATATATATATAAGTATATATATTATAACTAGCCATTTATATTTTCTAATAGCAATATTTTCCAAATTCTTGGATTATATATTTTGATAACACAAGTGTTTTTACAAAGAGTAGAGTGGTATAGGGAACATGTGCATGTACATTCCTTTCATCATTTCATGATCTAAAGTAGATCATATCATTCATTTAGGTTGTGGATAGAGTGCGCGCCTTACTTTAGTTCATACCTTTTTGTTATCATATCGCTTATATCAGGTGAGTATTCACGACCCCCTTTTTCTAACTATTTCAACTTGTTTTGGGGTGGATGCATGAACTACATGAACTAAATTGTTTATTACTCATTGAACTCTTTTGACTTATAACTTGTTTGGAACTTTTGAACTTGCCTAGACCTTTTGAACTTGAGTTGACTTTTGATATTGACTTGAACTTTTAGACTTAATGTGCCGTACGTTCTAAGACTTAAAGTCTCCCTTGTTCGGAGCAACGTTATAAAGTCTCTCATGTTCAGAGCATCCTTAATAAATCTCGCCATGGTGGAGTGACTAATAAATCTTTGCCAAGTCGGTAAAGTGACTAATAAATCTCGCCTAGGTGGTGGAGTGACTTCAAGTCTCCCATGTTCGGAGCAACATTATAAAGTCTCCATTGTTCGGAGCGGCCTTGACTTATTATATACTATGATTCCATATTGTGAACTATATTGACCACTTGTGCTTGACTACTAGACACATAACTTTTAGGCAGTGGGTTGTAAACACACAGGTTACAAGTCTCTTATGGCGGGACTTGGAACTGAGTGGATTCACAATGCCTTTGCCTGGCGAACTTTCTCAAATGGTTTTCTTATTATTTAAAACGTTTATACTCACCAACTATTTTTATAGTTGACCGTTTTCTCTCATGCATTTCAGGTGATCGTCAGTAAGCTTGTCATCAAGGTCTTGCATAATGAAGTTTTCACATGTCACTTCTTTTCATTATGTATTAAAATACCATCTTTTGGGAATCAAACTTATGTCTTTTATTTGCCAAAGTCGGCAATAACAACGTTGTAATGTTATATCTTTCCTTAATGTAAATTATGGTATTGTCTTATTTCTCTTTGGTGATGTATATCGATTTCGTTACACCTCGTGTTTCCGCCTTCGGCGAGGGTGTGACAGATTGGCATCAGAGCCAGAGGTTATAGAGAATGCCGATTTTTCTAAAATAAAAATCGCAACTATAACCAAAGTAACATTTTTCTTAAATACCAAAAATGATACGAGTCGACTAGTCTTAGCATTGCATTATTAATCCTCAAGTATGCATAGCCTGATCACCTATGTATAATTCAGGAAGAATCATGCAATGAAGGGAGTAGTAGTCAAAGATCATGTTTGGTCGGGTCTAGAGAGTCTGGTCACCTGAAGTTGCATTGGTCGGGTGGGTATGCATAACCTGTTTATATGTTTCAGTTTCTGTTACCGTACCTTATATATGCCTTCATGTATATACTTTCTCCTTGCTACCTTACGCCCCGTTAGATTAAGCATGCCTTTGTTTCCATCATTTTGCGATCTTCATGTCACGACTGTTATTGTACCGTACATCCTCCGTCATCTTTCATGTGTCGCTCACTCAACCAACTATTTTTGTCTATCGTAGAGACATGGCCGCAATAAACCCTCCGAATGACACTGCTGCTGGATTAGCAGACCTCCTCACTCAGATTGTTGCGCACATTGATGCTGGACGGACTAATAATGGAGCAGGTGCCTCGAACAACGGTCAGGGATGCAACTATAAGACTTTCATGACGTGCAAACCAATGGAATTTTATGGCACTGAGGGTGCCATTGGACTGCTATCATGGTTTGAGAATGTTGAGTCGAAACTCAGCATCACTAAATGTGCTGAAGGAGATAAGGTTGAGTTCTCTGCGGGTCTGCTTCAAGGTCGAGCATTGACTTGGTGGAACAACCAGCTACAGACTCAAGGAAGAGAGGCTGCAAATGGATTATCTTGGAAAGCATTTAAGAAACTACTAACTGACGAGTACTGCAGAAAAGATGAAGTGGAGAAGCTGGAAGTGGAATTTTGGAACCACTTGATGGTAGGAGTAGAAGTTGACAAGTACACGGCCCGTTTCCATGAGCTAACTAAGATGGTTCCTCATATGGTCTCCACTGTGGAAAAGCTGATTGATCGATATGTTTGGGGGTTGATTCCTGAAATCAGGAGGGATGTCACTTCATCAAACCCAACCACTCTGCAAGCTGCTGTGGGCATGGCATACCGCTTGACAAATGATGTGATCAGATCTGGTGAACTAACAAAAGGAAATAATGAAGGGCGAAAGAGACAGGAAGATCAGCAAGGAAGCCGTCATCAAAATCAACAGGACAAGAGACAGCGAGTAGCTGGAAACTACGGAGCAATAACTCAGGGGCCCGGAGGATATGCAGGCACACATCCTAAATGTACCCGATGTAACCTACACCACTCAGGAGATTGCCCAAGGTGCAGCAGCTGCGGAAAGACAGGCCATCTTGTTCGATATTGCAAAGGAAATCAAGTACGAAGGTCAGCATGTTACGAGTGTGGAAGCTTGGATCATCTCAGGAATACCTGTCCAAAGTTGAAAAGGACTCCCAACCAAGGACCGAATCGTCCAAACCTGGCGGCGGCAATTGAAGGGCCACAAGATGAGGCCGTTGAGATTCCACCCGCGCGTGGCAGAGCTTACTTCCTAGGAAATCCTATCACCCAACATGTCCACGATAGCATAACGGGTACATTCTCTTGAACAACTATATTATTTTCCTAGCACTTAAGTCTTAGTATAGAACTTATACACAACACCGACTAATCCGAGACCTAGCGTTTTCGACCTTAGTTGCTTCATCAAATTTAACAGCGAGCACATACACCTATAGAATGGATGAATTGAATCTCGAGGACGAGATTCCTTTTAAGGTTGGTAGAATGTAACAACCCGATATTTTCCACGTCTACGTTTATTTTTTTTCCAACTTTGGAAATTCACTATTCATCGATTACTATTCATCAAAACACTATTCATTATTTTACTATTCATCGTTTTTGATGTCCGTTTGATATTCTGAGAAACATTTGAAAATTTTACTATTCACAGAACACTATTCATTCCGGAAGAAATTCCACTATTCACGTGCATTATCAGTATGGACCTCTCATACGGACTAGAATAGTCTGCATATCATCATAATGTCATTTACATGCTATACCACTCTTAGGATTCTCAAATTAATATATTTAGTATATTTAACGTTTTACGTGTAAGTATTTATAATTAAACGTTAACACCCGGTTTATACACGACGAATATATCTAAATATTCCCACAATGGTCCCGACATATTTTTATATCCATTTTAACATCATAAAAGTTATAACATTCAGTTACCCAGTATTTTGGAAATTTATTTTATTTAGAACGTACGCGTATGAATATAACGACGGTTTTCGTGAAAACTAAACAATAATCACCCGATCACTCAGTAAATGTACCCAACATATTTTTAATATGTTTTTAACATTATTATGACTTTTATTTCATCCCGGTTAACTTCGTGAACGTTTATTGCTATTAAAACCGGTACCCCGATTTTAACGAATAACGCGTAATAACACTTAACGCTACACTATATTTTCTAAGTGATCAAAACCGTTTTGGCTACTCCTTTTCACACCCAAAAAACCAGCCCATGAAACACCCTTTTAACCTCTAGCATTAATTTTCCCAATACTTAACTAATAAACCTCTTATACTATACTTTACCAAAAATTACAAATCATAACATACACTTTTTCAAGATCCAAAAATGCTTCTCATCTCCTTCCTCCCATCAAAACCACGACCCATAATCATCACAAGGATCAAGTGATCATTTTTCATGAAGTAAAACACAAAAGTTGTTCATTTTACAAGCCTAATCAAGAATCAAGCAACAAAAACACAAGAACATCAAGCATAATCATCCAATAATCATCTCATTTGGTCAAGTAAGTTTTCATCTTTATTTTTTCATGGATCATCCTATTTTTACATGTATTACATAAGAATCATGCTAAAAACCATGTACAAGTAGCTATACCACACTTTATTTTGGCTAAAAACAAACATACAAACCCTAACTTATTTGTTATGAATCCCCTAGCTCTAATAACTTGGTTAGGATCCCATGGCACCCTAAGAAGGTGTATGGTAAGATTAGATTAGTCATGTGGTGATTACAAGAGGTTTGGTGATGGTAGAAATTAGTTTTTAACCTTGAAAACTTGATTTGGAACCTATTTTAGACATGCTGTCCCGTTTTGTAAAAATCTGGAAAATCAGTAAACACCAAGGAAACTTTGGCAAAATTTTTAGAAAATACTTTCAAAAACGAATCCGTAGGCGAAAGAACGGATTAAAAAGAGTCTATAACGAAGGAGTTATGATTTTTGCAAGATTGTTGACGAAAAGTATTTTCTGGAAATTTGTTTGCTGTTGGACGTTTTTCATGGTACAAAAAGAGACTTTAGACGTAACCCGGAGAAGCCGAGCTTTCCAAAATATATTACTACATACTAAGACGAAACCGTGGATATAAAGAACAAGTAAAACGGACAAGTAACGACAAAGATATACTCGTTTGAATATCGGCTAAAACCATTTTCTATTTGACAGCTTTTATTAAATTTGGCGCAAAAACTACGAAGTGCATTTTTAAGCTAAACATAATGTCAAGTACCGAGCTTTATAACTAACGTAGTATTAGTTATTATGAGTATGTTTTCATCATTTCAAGGATTACAACCCGAGTATTTCAACGCTAACAAGGAAACTTACGTTATATATATATAAGTATATATATTATAACTAGCCATTTATATTTTCTAATAGCAATATTTTCCAAATTCTTGGATTATATATTTTGATAACACAAGTGTTTTTACAAAGAGTAGAGTGGTATAGGGAACATGTGCATGTACATTCCTTTCATCATTTCATGATCTAAAGTAGATCATATCATTCATTTAGGTTGCGGATAGAGTGCGCGCCTTACTTTAGTTCATACCTTTTTGTTATCATATCGCTTATATCAGGTGAGTATTCACGACCCCCTTTTTCTAACTATTTCAACTTGTTTTGGGGTGGATGCATGAACTACATGAACTAAATTGTTTATTACTCATTGAACTCTTTTGACTTATAACTTGTTTGGAACTTTTGAACTTGCCTAGACCTTTTGAACTTGAGTTGACTTTTGATATTGACTTGAACTTTTAGACTTAATGTGCCGTACGTTCTAAGACTTAAAGTCTCCCTTGTTCGGAGCAACGTTATAAAGTCTCTCATGTTCAGAGCATCCTTAATAAATCTCGCCATGGTGGAGTGACTAATAAATCTTTGCCAAGTCGGTAAAGTGACTAATAAATCTCGCCTAGGTGGTGGAGTGACTTCAAGTCTCCCATGTTCGGAGCAACATTATAAAGTCTCCATTGTTCGGAGCGGCCTTGACTTATTATATACTATGATTCCATATTGTGAACTATATTGACCACTTGTGCTTGACTACTAGACACATAACTTTTAGGCAGTGGGTTGTAAACACACAGGTTACAAGTCTCTTATGGCGGGACTTGGAACTGAGTGGATTCACAATGCCTTTGCCTGGCGAACTTTCTCAAATGGTTTTCTTATTATTTAAAACGTTTATACTCACCAACTATTTTTATAGTTGACCGTTTTCTCTCATGCATTTCAGGTGATCGTCAGTAAGCTTGTCATCAAGGTCTTGCATAATGAAGTTTTCACATGTCACTTCTTTTCATTATGTATTAAAATACCATCTTTTGGGAATCAAACTTATGTCTTTTATTTGCCAAAGTCGGCAATAACAACGTTGTAATGTTATATCTTTCCTTAATGTAAATTATGGTATTGTCTTATTTCTCTTTGGTGATGTATATCGATTTCGTTACACCTCGTGTTTCCGCCTTCGGCGAGGGTGTGACACCTCAACTTCTTTTTCCAATACCTCAGGAGAAGAGAAAGAGGTAGATGGAGTTTTAGGTCCTTTATATGAAGCTCCACTCCTTGTGGTGATCGCCTTAACATCGCCCCTCGGATTAGCGATCGTGTTGCTAGGTAAAGTACCTGAGCCCGAGGGTCGATCATTTAAAGATTTCTTTATGTCAGAAATCTGGCTGATCAACAACCTGTTGGTTTCTTCCTGTGCTTTCATGAATTGTTTTAACAATTCATCAGAAGATGTAGGGTTTGGAACAACAGCTGGTGTTTGAACAGGAGGGGTTTGCCCTCGAGTGTTCTGCTGAAACCCTTGATTTTGGAATTGTCCCTGATTAGGGTTTCCATGAAAGTAGCCAGGATTATAGTTACTCGGTCCCTGATTTCTATTCCCCTGATTTTGAAAATTTTGGGGATAACCTTGATTAAAGTGACCTTGGTTAGGATAACCTTGGTTACTTCTGTTCTGGTTCTGGGGACGGTTTTGTGTGTTCTGGTTAAAACCAGGTGGTACAGAGTAAGTGCTCGGATGCCATGGTGGCTCAGCAGGAGGACGATATGGATTGCTTCCTTGGCTAGAACTACCAGCAATCGCGTTGGTTTCAAATGTGTTATTGTCTGTGGCAGTACAGTTATAGTAGGCATGTGGTCCACCGCAGGTAACACAAACATCCACTTTCTTCACTTCAGCATGTGAAGGATTCTGTGGGAACGAGACTTTCTTCTGATTGGAGTGAACCAAAGCTTGTATAGCATCCGTGAGTTTATCAATCTTAGCATCGGTACTAGATTGATTCACGGTAGAAGAAGTAGAAGGATCGGCCTGTTTATTACGTATGGTTCGAACCTTGGACTTATTTTCAATTATTGCTAAAGCTTCCTTGACAGTACGACTCAAAAAATTCCCTTCTGCTGAGGCATTAAGGGAATCTTGGTCTGCTTGGCTTACTCCGTTATAAAATGTGTCGAGTTGCATTAACTCAGAAAATCCATGGTGGGGGCATTTGCGAAGCAACTCTTTGAATCTATCCCATGCTTCACTGAATGTCTTACCAGGTCTTTGTGAAAACTTGGTGATCTCATTCCTCAGATAGGCAGTTTTGGATGGTGGATAGAATTCATTCATAAATTTCTTAACTAGATCTTCCCATGTTTCTATGGACCGAGGGGGTTGTTTCTCCAGCCAGACTCTGGCTGCTCCCTCGAGAGAAAATGGAAAAAGAAGTAGTTTAATAGCCTCCTGAGGGACATTCTTATATTTGATGGTGGATGTGATCTTGTTAAACCATCTTATATGTGAATGAGGATCGTCCCTTTCAAAACCGTAGAACTGATTAGAAGTAACCAGATTAAGTAATCCGGTTTTTAATTCGAAATTATCAGATACTATGGCTGGTACAATAATAGCATCTCCATAACCCTCGATGGGTGCCTGGAGAAACTCTGACATTGGGCGGTCTTCTGCCATAATGACTGCAGGTTTAGGTTCAGTCTGTATTTGAGGTTCAATTTTCGGGGCAGATTGTGTACGTTTTCGAGGAATACTGACAAGCTCGCGATGAGGACTTGTAGACCTAGAAGAACGTGTGTGCATGTACTAAAAACAAAATTTTCAAAACAAGATCGAGGCAAAACCACAGTAAACTTAACCCAATAATCACAGGTAAAATGGCTTCTTTATAAAAGGTACACCACTTACAGGGATATTACGTTAAATTTTTTATCTTATGTTTGGGAACTTATTCTGAAAGTTATTTAATTGTAATTTATTCACAAGAAAATGTTTTTGGGTATATGTGTATGGGTGAAAACTTGGAAAATATTTTTGGAATCGATTCGTTAACCGAAATCGTTCCTTTAAAATCACTCGCAGGCTAGCGGGAGGAAATAAATGGATTCCTCTTCAGTTCGCAATTTAATGTCAGAACTTACCTTATACCAGCTGTTTCAGGTTGTGATTTAAAAAAAAACAAAGTAATTTAACTTCACGATTAATTTTGTTGTTATTTAATTTTTTTTTTGTGTTTTTAACACTTTAAGAAAAGTGTTAGTGAACTTTTCAGTTATGATATTTATTTTCACAAAAATTTACAGACTGATGTTATTTGTACAGTGAGTTAATATTCAGAACCACGTATGCTTCCAAATTCGTAGTACGCAGCACACCTCCCCGGCAGCGGCGCCAAAATTTTGATCAGTGCTAAACCGTCAGATAATATTAACCAAGTTTAAATGGTCAACAAGTCAAAAACAGCTTAGATTAATGCTCCGTAGAGTACAAGGTATCCGCGGGTCGTTTATCCCAACGAGGTATGAAATCTGTAATAAAACGGGATTTGGGAACGGGTGATTATGAACAGGAATAGGTGAGAATGGTTTATGTTACTAAATTAAACAATGAAACAGTTTAAACAATATACTTAAACAGTTATGTAAACTAAAAACTTTTACAACTTAAAAACTTGCGTCTACGTACGGGGAAAAAGGTAAGTTTAATGAAAATTAAACTACAGGGGTTAAAAATGAAAATTCTACAAACTTAAACTTAAAAGAAAATTTAAAATGAAAAGAAAATTATTTTTTAGATTATTTTATTTTTTATTATTAATTATTTAATTAAAAACTATTTAACTATTTAATTAAAACTAATTTAAATTAACCAAAAAAATGATAAATACTACAAATTAAACTAAAAACTTGCAAAAATATTTTCTAAAACTTAAATTAACTTGAAGAAAGTATAAAAAATTACAAATAAATATTTTTGTCTTTTTATGAGTTTTTTATTAATTAATTACTAATTATTTTAATTAAACTATTTAAAATATTTTGAATTACTAAAAATACTTAAACAACTTAGAAAATTATGAAAATTTTTATAAAACTAATTAACCATCACAGGAATCCTAAAAAATTATAAACTTATTCTAAAAATTATATTTAGGCTAATTTACTAATTAATTACTTGTTTATTAATTAAAATTTAATTAAATAAATTAATTAAGGAAAATAGTAAATGAACAGTAACAATCAGAAAATTATTTTCTAAAAACTCCTAATGGTTTATAAGACTTAAAAAAAATATAAAAAGATGCTACTATTAAATAAAAATTATTAAAACTATTTAATAACCTAATATTACCTAATTACTAATCAAACTATTATTAATTAAAATAAATATTATGTGAATAGTAAAAATTATGAAAAAAATACAGAAGGTATATTTAGTGATGAAAAGCCTAGGAAAATTAAGCTTGGACCTACAGCTTATCCAAATAAGCTGTAATAAGCAAAACAGCTTATTTAAGCTTATTATACAAAAACTCCCTTAAGTATATTACTTATGCAACCTATGACGGAACTGGTGCCCCAGAGCTTGTGGAAGGGGTGTGTGTTATATGCATGTTACTATCCAAGAGGTCTCAGGTTCGACTCCCACACACACCCAATTTTTTTGAAACTTTTTATTTTTTTATTTTTCTTTTACACAACTATTAAATAAGCTAAAATAACAATCTTTAAAAAAGGAAAACTTTTTATAACACCCAAATAAGCTCTGTATGAGCTTATTTCCTTAGCAGATGGCTTAAATAAGCCAAATTTGGATTTTTAAAAGCTACAAGCTACAAATAAGCTACAACAGGTTAAATAAGCTAAAAACTATTGAGTTTCACCTAAATTAAGCTAAACTAACACAATAAGCTAAGGGAATAAGCTTATAAGCTCAAATAAGCACTCTAACTTCTGCTACAACCAAACAGTCCAAAAGGGGACTTGTAGCCCTATATGGAGCCTACCTAATGAACTCAGAGGTCCAAAATGAAAGTTAATCTAATAAGCTTGGTTGGAAGGCTTTTCAATAAGCAAAGGTTCATGCCCTGGGGTCCACACATAAGCTCTTGAGAAGCTTATGAACTTTGGTCTGTCACACTGCTTGATGAAGCAGTGGGAGAATGGGCAAAGAACAGGTCTTAAATTTGTCCACCAAATAAGCTCAAGAGCCCAAATTGAGCCTTGATCCTACAAGCCAGTTGGATTGGCTTCTTAAAAAGCCAATAAGCTATAGCTTATTCCTACAGATAAGCCCTACAAAAGCTTGTGATGTTGGGTGTTTTGCACTGACCACTCAGTATGCACAGTGGTGATGGGCAAGGTAAAAGCTGCAAGCAGCCCTATCTAATAAGCTAGAAATTGGAAATTAAGCCTGGAACTAGAGAGATGGGTGCAAGGGCTTCCCAAAAAGCCAAGGAACTACTCCTGGGTCCCACTAATAAGCTATGGGTGATCTTATGAAATTGAGTGGATAAGCTTGGTGCAGGGGAGGTGAAATCTCACCCAGGCAACTTTGAGCTTGAAATTCAATGAGCAAATGAGATTCAAAGTGAAATTTTCTTTTTGTTTATGAATCTTGAGCTGCTAATCTACACAAATAAGCAAACCAAACTTAATTTCAAATAGTAATAAACCCTATGAATGTGCACAAAAATCTGGCCAAATCTGAGTCTATAACTATTTTGACTTTTGAGAAAATTGCACAAGTTTGACTAAACTGAAATTAGACAGATCCTAGATGACTAATTGTGATGTTTTAAGGTATACTAAGATTAAATTAAGAAAACTTAACAACTTATGTGACTATCTATATGATTGTGTAACTAAAACTCTCAACAGTGACTGAGAATGAGAGGTTTGAGGATGAATTTGACTTTCACAACTATAACCTATGGATTTTATGGTTCTAATGTTCTACCTAAACCTAGTATGAGTTATTCCAACCACAAACAAACCTTGAAACAGACTGGGACACAGTGAACTCTTTAAATCCAAACAGACCTTTAAAGTGATGATTTTGTAGGTTTTCCAAGATTTACAAAGATTTATGCCACAAAACTAATTTGCATGCTCATAACATGATGAGATAAGACTAATTAAACACACAAATACTAATAACAACAACAAATACCTAAGAATCCATATTATGCTATTTTTGACTGTGAATATGAAATTTGAAGCAACTATTAAATTGATGAATAAGTAAACAACTACAAGCAATATTATTATTAATAAACACCCAATAATAACAAAAACAAAGATTTTAATACTTATGAGATAGAGTACAGTACATATGCAAAATTATAGAAAAGTGCTTACAAATGGCTTTCCAGCTCAAAACTCAGAACAAGGACCCAATTTCTTTCCTATCAGCCTTCCACAAGGCTTCTAATACCAAAGGCCATCCAGAATCAACCCTGCTCCAGCTCTGATCATCTTTGCTCACTTTTTTTTATTTATTTTTCTATTTTTCTTATATTTTTGAGTTTAAGTATCAATACTGAATTTAACTACTAAATTGCTTTCAATAAGTTACTAAATGGACTTATATGAGATTATAAGTTCAATAATAACAGGTTTAAGCACTAAATAAACTAATGTAAGATTTTGAGTAATTGAAACTTGCATAAACTTTAAATGACTGTAAGATTATAATTGAAGCTTGAAAGAAGTTTATATTAATACTGAAAACACTAGTACAATACTTGGAAACTTGAAAATTTAACTGAGATTGTAAACTAACATTTAAACGACATACATGAAATTGAAACTAAAAACTATATCTTCTTCCTCAGTCTCTTGCTCCTTTTATAGCACTCAAACTTGTTCCAGGTGTCCTCTTGATCAAATCCCACTAGTTATCAGCCCTGATAGGTGTCCAATTGAAGTACAGGTGTTCAAAAGCTATTTTGGCGCCAAAAACCACCAAGGTTGCTTGCAGCCGTTTTCTGTGCATTAAATGCAATTGGGATGCTTGTGAGGATGTAGGGGACAAGTTGGAGTGTAGGGGTGAGTTGTTGGTGATGGATGTGATAGTTGCAGGGTGTAGGGTGATGGCAGAGGTGTAGGGATGACACATGGCATCCCCTGGGGTAAACCTAAGGAGTGGGTTTGGTTGAGGAGATGACAGGGAGGGATTTGTGATGGAAAGGTGTAAGGAGGAGGTGGTGGTGTGGGAGAGTAGCAGGGAAGCAGGTGGTGGAGATGGGGTGAGGTTGAAGATGGTGTGGTCAACGCGGGTCAAACCTGCGTATTATTTAATATGGGAATGGGCTTTAAGGGGTATTGGGCTTGGGAAAATTGGACCAGGCTTTGTGTTTGTGTTTGGATTTGGAATTGGATTATTTTTATTTTGGATTCGTTTGGGTTGTATAAAATTTAGCCCAAGGACTTAACTTGCACATTCTGAATTTCCAGGGACCAATCTTGTCACTTTTCCAAAATATATCACAAAGGACCTTTCTTGCCATTTAAAAATATTATAAGGACCTTTTTAATATTTTTCCAAATTTAAAAGTAACCGGGGACTAATTTTGCCATTTTCCAAATTGCAGGGACTTGTTTTGTAATTTCTTTGAATTTATCATTTAGGGGTCAAATTTATCAAGTTGTGAATTACCAAGGATCCTTTGATGATAAAATTCCATTTTTGAACACTGAGGGGTATTTTCTGTCAATATTGAAACTGCAGGGACCTGTTTTGCCAATTTTGATATTTTGAACTTTCAAGGGTAAAAATTGTTATTTCATGATTCCTGAGGACTGTTATTGACTTTTCTTTGAAATAAATCATCCAGGGACCATTTCTGACATTTCTTGAAAGTTCAGGGACTGATTTTGACAATTTGGTAAACTTTGGCCGTTTTTCCCTGTTTTTAGTTCTTTTATGTTTGAAACATATAAAAACACCTTCTAAGGATATTTGTAGTATTTTGTGGTGTTTCTGAGTGTTTTTACATGTTTTTGTTGTTCAGATTTGACAGAAATGATGAGTTTTTATGAACTCATCAGCATGCCTGCACCCTCGTGAACCTCTTGGATGATATAATTTGCTTGTAGGGGTCCCACACAACGTGCCATCGAACCTAGGTAGGTCTTTTTGAATAGCACATCCCTTTCCATGATATAGTGAGGGAGTTTCATCCGAAGAGTTCTTGCTTCGTTAGGGTCCTCCGGCCAGATACCGTTTTGCAAACATCTGACGATCGGCGTCATCCAATTTTCGCCTTCTTCTTCCACAATGGCTTTGACTTCTTCTTCCGATGTAGAAGGTTTGTCCAATACTTCCACTAACACTTCTTTGGTGAGATGGTTGAAGGCTACTGAAGCTAACTTGCTTAAAACATCGCCCTTTTGGTTCTGGGATCTCGGGATATTACGGATTTTAAACTTTTTGAACTGTACGATGTGCTCTCTTGTTTTTGCTAAATACCGTATCATACTTTCTTTGGATGCCACAAATTCTCCGTTTATTTGGCTTGCCACTAACTTGGAATCCACTCTGACATCTAGAGATTCAACATTCATTCTTCTCGCTATTCGTAGGCCGGCGAGAAGCGCTTCGTATTCTGCTTCATTGTTGGTGCTTCTGAAATTTAGATGGAGAGCATAGGTGTGTTCTACCTGGTCAGGACCGATTAGGACTAGCCCTGCCCCTGAACCTTTCGTGCTTGATGCTCCGTCCGTATATAACACCCATTCATCCGAGCTTGACACATCACATACTTCTTTTGTTAGCTGTCTGCCGTTCTTTCCCTTAAGGTCAACTGATATTTCCGAGATGAAATCGGCAAGCACTTGCCCTTTAACAGCGCTCTTCGGAACGTATGTTATGTCGTATGCCCCTAACTCCACGGCATATTTCGTCAGTCTCCCTGATGCTTCGGCTTTATTTAAAATCTGTTTTATGGGTTGATCTGTTATGACTCTGATTGGGTGTGCTTCGAAATATTTCCTCAGTCGTCTAGATGCGTGCAGGAGTGACAAAGCCAACTTTTCGATAGGTAAATAATTCCTTTCGGCCTCTTGCAATGTCCGGCTGACATAATGAATCGGTAATTGCCTTCCAACCCTTTCAGTTAAGAGAACGACGCTTATCGCTTAACGGGAAGCCGCTAAGTAAACATACAGGATTTCTTTTGGCTTCGGGGTGGTTAATAATGGGAGCTTTAAGATCAATTGCTTCAGTAGTTGGAATGCTTCTTCTGCCGCCTCCGTCCATTTGTATCATCCTTATTCTCCTTTGTGATGTTTTTCAGAGTCTCAAAGAATGGGAGAGATTTTTCTGCGGATCTGGATAGAAAACGGTTCAAAGCTGCTAACTTTCCACTTAGGCTTTGCATTTCCTTCAAAGTGGATGGAGATTTCATCTCAGCAATCGCCGTGGTTTTCCTTGGATTAGCTCTGATCCCTTCGGATGTTACGATGTAGCCTAAGAACTTTCCTTCTTCCACACCGAAGGAACATTTTTTCGGATTTAGCTTCATGTTTATTTGCCGGAGATTATAAAAGGTTTCAGAGATGTCCGCCAACATTTCTTTCTCACTTTTGCTTTTGACCACCATGTCATCTACGTAAGCCTCCAAATTTCTTCCTATTTGACTTTGGAAAGCTGAGTCTACTAACTGTTGGTAAGTTGCTCCAGCATTTTTGAGACCAAAGGGCATCTTGGTATAGCAGTACGTACCTTGCTCTGTGTAAAACGCTGTTTTCTCTTCATCTTCTTCGGCCATCTGAACTTGGTGGTATCCTTTGTAGGCGTCCAGAAAACATTTGTATCTATAGCCTACCACCGACTCTATCTTCCAATCGATCTCCGGTAATGGATAATAATCTTTCGGACATGAGGAGTTGAGGTTTTTGAAGTCGATGCACATCCTCCAACTTCCGTCACATTTCTTCACTAGAACCGGATTGGAGATCCACGTCGGGTATTTGACGGGTCTGACGATTCCTGCTCTCAACCATTCTTCCACTTCCTTCATCACCACTTGATTTTTCTCTGCAGAGAGGCTTCGTTTCTTTTGTGCTACTGGTGTGTCCGCCACATTAACATTTAGCCGATGCTTTATCAACCATCTAGGGACTCCCGTCATATCCGACGGCTGCCACGCGAACACATCTTTGTTTTTCCGTAATAGCTCAATAAGGTTTTTGCGACCCTCTCTTGAGAAGTTCTTTCCGATAGTTACCAACTGTTCGGGATAAGCAGGGTTAACCAAGACTTCTTCGGTTGTTGTCGTTATGTCCCCATCGTCTTTTATTTCATGAGGTTCCTCGGATTGAGATTCCTCGCTTATCTGCTTTTCTTCTAATCTCCGACACTCGGATATTATTGACGGACGGGTCCTTAAAGTTGTTATTCCCTTGGGAGTGGGGAACTTGATCATTGAGTGAATGGTGGATGGTACGTCCCTTATTTCCTTCAGTCCTGTTCTTCCCAAGATCACATTGTATGGCGATGGGGAGTTAACTACACAGAAACTCATCATGGTTCTTCGGTACATGCCATGGTCGCCAAAGCACACCTCTAACTCGATCTTCCCTAAAGGTTTGATTGTCTCTCCGGAGAAACCCACGAGGGAAGTGGTGGTTTCCTTGAGTCTGTCCTTGATGTCATTGCTGAGGTTATTGAAACAGTGTGCGTACATAACATTCACTGCCGACCCTTCGTCTACATATATCCGTCGAACAAGATACCCACTGATGTCCCCCTCGATGATGAGGGGCTCATCAGACAGATCTTCCGTCATGATTGGAGGGAAAGTAATTGGAGTTTTCATCCATACTTCTTCATGGTCATAACTTCTTCGCTTCATTCCTCCGGAACATCTTATCATGTTGATCACTTTGTTTTTTCCTCTGTCGTAGTCTCTTGCCGGTTCTCTATCTCTTCCGGTATCTCTCTGTTTCCATTCTTTCAACAAGTGATCGAGTCTACCGGACTCCAATTCTATCTCTAGTTGCTTTTTCAATTCTCGACAATGGTTGGTTAAGTGACCGGCCTCTTTATGGTACTCACAAAACTTACCCATGTTTTCACGAGAGGGTTTACCACCTGTTGGCCTAGGTGTCGGTAAGTTTAAATGATGCTCTGTGGCCAGGATCTCCCTAGGAGGTTTTATGAGTGCGTTTAAACCGGGACGTTGTGGTCTTTCCCGGAAGATTTCCATCGGCTTGCGATCCGGACGATAATACTCATTGCGACTCACGTCCCTTCTAGGAGCCACGTATGGGTGGTATGCATCCTTGTGTCGAGGTTCGTTCTTCCTTTCATTCCTATACTTGTCGTCCTTGAAACCCCTTCTTCTGTTTGCTTCGAAACCTTCCCCTCTGGGTAGTTCTGTGCTTCGGTACGCGTCTTCCGCCCGGATGAAATCATCCACTCTGGCGAACATTTCTGTTACCGAGCGAGGTACTCTGTCTGAGAATTTCTTCGCCAAGGCTGGGCACTTGTGAGCATTCATGAAAGCCGAAATACACATGATTTCCGGTACGCCGCTGATGTAGCTGGCCTCATCTGTCCATCTTTCCTTGAAGTCCACCAATGATTCATGTGCTTTCCGGACTGTCTTGGTAATCTCCGTCGGATCTTTGGTACACTTCCTCCGAAGAGAAAATCGAGTCGAAAATTGTTCCCTTAGCTCCTCCCAGCTGTTGATGCTACCAGGCTCTAATCGTTCGAACCATCCTCCGGCAGCTCCATCCAAGGTCTGTTGAAACATAAGACACCAAGTTGGCATAGGCCATTGTCCTTGATTTGCCGCCCCCGGTGAATCGGGTGAGATGGTCGTTTGGGTCTGTTGTTCCATCATAAAACCTCATGTTAAGAGGCATAGTATACTTCTCTCCGGCGAATTTAACTATTCGGCTGGTAAACGGTGACCGTGACACTTCCTTGAATGGCTTACTTAGGTCTTCATCTGTTTCGACTATCCTATCCTTTCGGACTACATCGTTCCTTTCATCGCCGAACTCTAAACGCATCGGCCTGAGAACATTTTCTCCTAGAGCGTTATGTTTGTTAATTAAGTCAGTAAGGGAAGCCATTTGTCCAAGAATTAGCTCTTGAAGGTTTGGGGAATCATTTTCTGGGTTATGGTTGTTTGGGTTGGTGTTTGCTCCGCTCCCTCCGGCTGAGGAGAGTGGGGTGGAGAATAGTGGGGGAGGAGGACCAGTCATCTTTCTCAGGTAGATTGAATAACGGGTCCCACGGATAGCGCCAATTTGTTAAGGTAAAATCTTGTGAGTATATACTTCTTGTGTAGGATCTTCGGATAAACGTAGAGACCTGCACACAAGAAGCACACGTTAGGCTCGCCCCGGGAGTGTTCGAAGGACCCACCTCCGGTGTGAGAGTAAGTATGTATGGTACGAAGGATAGGTGAGTAATTGAGAGTAAATGCAATGTGTGTGTGTTGGTTGAATGACATAAATGAGGTGGGGGTATTTATACTGCCCTATCTCTTTACCTGCTTTACCTCGGGAAGGAGCAAATAGTATTACACTGTACGTAGTAGGTAGGTGTCAGGTTACGTGGGTAATACAATCCCTGAGAATCTGGGATGGCGGCGTGACCGCCATTAATGCTATTATCCTTCGTGTAATAGAGGAGTCCTCGGACAATATGATGATTCTTTCTGACCCTCCGGCTTACGGATAAGGATCCGAAGGGTTCGTTACCGGAGGCGGTAGAAAAGTCCGAAGGTTTTTAACCGTTCGGACACATACGCCAACAATAAGTTTTAAGTTTCAAAATGTTCTATCGTCAAATTTGTAGTGAAGCTTAAACTAATATGACTAGTTAGGGAATACTAGCAGGGTACCTGCGCGATGCGGCGGCGGGTACCCTATAACTATATTTAATAGCAAGTAAATGTTGTTCGATTACATGTTTTTTTCTTTAACAATAACTGCACAAATGAATTATGCGGGATGCAGCGACGGGTATCATGTGACGATATTTTGCGGCGAGCAAATTTTATTTGGTTACACGTTTTTTCTAATAACCATACAAATGAATGCTATTTAAATTAAAATAATTTTACGCAATAACAATGATATATCACCATGCATACCACTTAGTCCAAACAATCGGTCAAAACCACCTAAACTAAACAAAATGGGTTGTTACAAGTTTTGAAATGGATTGTATTAATTTAGAGGGCTGTTTACGAATTTAATACACTTAATTTTTTAGATGTAAAGTTTATTTGTGTGTGCGCGCAACAAACTATTGAAATTTCCGTAATAAGCAAGTGTTGAATTTTAATTTTTTAAGTTTTTCATTTTAAGCAAGTCCCCAATGTTTTATAAAATAGTTTAGATTAGTTAATTAAAAAAAAATCTAAAACCATGGTTTAAAAACAAATTACTCCGTAGGTTTTATTGAAAACACAGAGAAGCTTCGGCTCACACATCTATCTAAATGGGCTTAGATACAAAGCCCAGTCCAGTCTCACATACATATCCTTTTAAGTTTGAACAACCGCAAAACCCTAATTCGAATTAGTATGTATACACTGCAGTCTCCACATGTTCTTTTCCGACTGCTTTAGAAACATTTTCATTGTGAAACCTTTTTGTTTTTTCTTTTTCATAGATTTATTTTTATAAAAAGCTGTTGTTTTTTATTGATGATAAGCTAATTAGGTCAAATATGTGCCAAGAGGGTCAAGGATAATAAAAATTGCGCATCCATGGTATTTAGTTACCTTGGAAGTCCTTGACTCCATGAAGAATGTGGCAACATGCTAATCTGAGGCTTTTATAATAAATAAAAAAAAATCAATATATATATATATATATATATATATATATATATATATATATATATATATATATATATATATATATATATATATATATATATATATATATATAATTTATTTTTTTTTTAATTTTTTAGCGCATAAGTTCTTCTTGGAGATGAAAATAAATATATATTTTCAGGATTTTATTTGTGCTTATATCAATCTTTGTGATCATCCCTTCTGCTTAAGTATTCTCCTTCAATTATATATGGGGTTGTGCTTCAATGTAATGGGTTGACATTCCTGATTTGTTACAAATATTTGCCACAAAGTATTTCAGTAACTCATGCTAAAAATTTTGGAAACTACAAAGGCTTTATGTTTTGTCTAGATTTGTAGGAATTTTTTTTAACTTCAACAGTTAATAGTTAATGGTTAGGAATTAATATGGATGGGTTTTAATGGAGGGTTGTACATTGTTCTTAAATGGTTGTAATATTGGGTGTATGAGTGTTTTTAATGCTATTAATGTATAATTCTAAGGATTTTGGTCCAAATTTCGATCCATGCTTGTTTTTGTTGTACACAATGCTTTGCTTGTTGTAATTATGAAAATTCTTTGCTTTAAAGTATTGTAAACCTTGCATCCTTTTTTGTACATCTTAATTTTTTGGAGAGAGAGTCATTCCTCCATTATAAATAGTATAGATAAATGTTTTCTTTTTATTATACACTAATCAATTATAGTACGTTTTATAGTTATAACTTTTCACCCGGTAAAAAAAAAAAGAAAAAAAAAAAAAAAGTGGATGCACGTACATGCAGGTGACAAGTTTGAGTTAAGAATGTTCACGTTGATGAATACCTTTCATTTATTGAGTCAGAAAGAAAAGTAAATAACAAAATAAATAAAAGATACATAATAATAATAATAATAATAATAATAATAATAATAATAATAATAATAATAATAATAATAATATGTTTTGGGAGCACAGCTGGTGTCTAGACTCCTATATAACTTTATGTAAAATTGTTATGTTTCAATAAAATTATTATTAAGTCTAAGAGTAACGAGGTTGGGCTTTCTATGCTTTTGGTGGATTTTAAGAATGCTTTCAATCTGGTTGATAGGAGCGTCTTACTTCAGGAAGTTAGGGTGCGATGTCCATCCATTGCTCCTTGGATTGAGTTCTGTTATGCCCGACCTGCTAGGCTTTATTATGATGACTCTATCCTTTGGTCATGTCAAGGGGTTCGACAAGGGGATCCGTTAGGCCCCTTGTTGTTTGCCCTAGCTTTGCACCCATTGGTCCAGTCTATTTATCAGTCTTGTGAGCTTACCCTTCAGGCTTGGTATCTTGATGACGGTACTATTGTTGGAGATACCCTTATGGTTGCCAAGGCACTTGACATCATCAGGACGGATGGTCCGGTTCGTGGTTTGGTTTTGAATGTTGATAAGACTAAACTTTTTTGGCCTGTGGAGGATCCTAGAAGTAAGGTGGAGGGTGTTTTTTCTATAAATATCTCTCGCCCGCTCAATGGTGTCAAACTTCTTGGTGGTTCAGTCAGTTTGGATGATAGTTTTTGTCGGGATTTGGCTTTGAAAAGGGTTTCTAAAACCATCACTTTATTGGAGGCGGTCCACAAACTCCATGATCCCCAATGTGAGCTCCTTCTTCTTCGCAGTTGTGCTGGGGTTGCAAAATTATCTTATGCTTTGAGAACCTGCTCCCCTTTGTATTTACAGGAGGCCTAGGTTTAGTTTGATCAGTCGTTACGCACTTCCTTGGAGAAGATTGTTACTGCCTCAAGGCCGGGGTTTGGTGATTGGCAGTGGCGGCTTACCATTCTCCCAATCAAGTTGGGTGGTCTTGGTATCCTTTCAGTAGGTGATATTATCCAGTATGCTTTTCTCGCCTCTCGTATGTAAACGAGTGATCTACATGATAAAATACTGTCTAAAACTGGTAATGTCTCCCATGGTCCTTCTTTTCAGCATGCTCTTGATAGTTTCAACATTACTTGTAACATGGACGCTCTCCAAATGATGAAAACCTTGGCAAAGTGTTACTTTGGTGTCATTGAGAAAGACATTGTTTCTAAGTACTCATTGAGTCCAAGACAGGTGGCTATCCTCCGTTGTATACGAGCCCCACATGCACATGATTTTCTTTTCACTATCCCTATTGATGGCTTGGGACAGAGGATGAACCATCGCCAATTCCGATCTCTGTTGTGTTATAGGCATACTGTATCTATGTTTTCTGAAGGTAGCCGTTGTCCGAGTTGTAATGTGCGTCGTATGGACAAATGGGGAGATCATGCGGTCCACTGTTCTAGTGAAGTGGGCGTTAACTTCAGGCATAACTTGGTGCGTGATATACTTGTTGATATATGTTCTAAGGTTGGGATCATGGTGCGTAAGGAGGCTCCTATGGGGTTCCTTTCGGATGATGGGAAGGAGCTACGACCTGCAGATTTGTTATTATTTAATTGGCTTCAAAGTAAAGATGCATGCTTGGATGTGACTGGTATCTCTCCATTTGCTGGTATTGGGGCGACTTTATAGGCTCCTGGGGAAGCCTTGTACAATGCTGTGGAGAAGAAAAAGAGAAAGTATTCATCGAAATGTGAGGACAACGAATACAAGTTCATACCATTTGCTTTTTCTATGTTCGGGGAATTTGATACGGAGGCTTTAGACACACTTTCATACATTAAGTCTATTGCTATTAGCCACTCAAATAATGTTAAGAGTGGTGTTTTTATTTTTCATAGAATAAGTTTTTGCATTCAGAAAGGAGTGGGAATGCATCTTGTGTCTAGACTCCCATCAAACTTCATACAAATTTTTATGGTTATAATAAAGATATGGTTTATAATAATAATAATAATAATAATAATAATAATAATAATAATAATAAACTCGTCGGTGAAGGATAAAGTGTATTAACTACCATAAGCGAATACTATCCCGGCAAGCGTAATTATAAATTATTATAAATCAAAATAAATACGTACCAAATAGATACGACATAGCGTACCAGCTACGCGTAATGCGCCTAAAAATGGATACATGTACATTATAGATAGTTAAGATAGTGAATTTCAAAAGCAATTAAAGAAAGTGATCCAACAACATACTATATACTTACGTAAATGCACCTTCAATTACATATAAAAATTCTACTTATTAGATTAGCCCTTCAATTTTATTTTATTTTATTTTTATTTTTTTTTATATATATATTTTTTTAACGGCGAGATTAGCCCTTCAATTACATATAAAAATTCTACTTATTAGCCAAAAGAAAAGAAGAATGTACGCGCACTAGTTTCACCCGCATACGCACGGAGTTTAGGCATAATAATGATATTTTAATTATTTTGTTTTGAAATTAAATATTGTGACAATTCATAAGTCCATAGTTTTATAAGGTCAAAGATTTTTCTATAAAATTAATTATATTAAATCTTTTATACTTACATAGAAATAATATTCGTACACGTGTGAGTTTTTACATAAAATTTTCATTATGTATTAATATCGATTAATATTTTGTATAAATATTTGTTGCAAAAAGAATTTAACTTTGTTTAACTTGCATGGTGTATTTAAAAATTAGCTATTACTATCATGTTCTAGACATTATGCATTTATGCGTGTTTAGTAACACATAATGACCATTGCAAAAATATGTGTCGTTGCTATATGTACAATTCTATCTTCTCGAACAAGTCTGTTTAAGTGTATTAAAAGTCCAAACATCAGGAGGAATGCCTCTTTTGAAAAAGAAAGAGAAGATGGCAACGTATTTTTCATAGTATACTCATCAATAGGAACACGAAGAGCACACATTCGTTTAAAAAGATCAAGTGAATGAGAAAAATGTTTCATTTTGGTAACAATACCCAACAATTGATTGAACTTAATAACAGATGGAAAAGGTCGAATTTGAGACATTTGATCAAACAGGTTCAGAGCATCATCCAAGTTGGCAACTTTTTGAAACTTAGATTGAGTACGAATTAAAGTGATCTAAGTAAGCTAATTGGGAATCTATACCACATATAAAGGAAAAATGGTCAATCTTGAAAAAATGGTCAATCTTGAAAAGTGGAAATCTTGAAAAATATTATTAAAGAAAATTATGAAATATAATTAATTCTCTTATTAAAACACCTCATTACTTAAAAGTACAATGATTTATTCACATTGTACAACCAATTAAAAACATATATACCAAATTAAATAAAACCAATTAATACAAATCACAAACCAGGTTGACCCGGGACGCTTCAAACCAGACGGGTTGAACCGGTTTAATTTGACACATTTTCGACCCAACCTAGCAAGTTGACCCGGTTTAAATCGACCAATTTTTCGACCGGAACGGTTCACCTGGTTGAACCACCCGGGTCGAACCGGGTTTCAAGACATTATGTTATTCCTAAATATTCAAACTTTTATTATTTTTCATTTATAACCTATAAACTTTTTTTGATAAATAAACTATTTGTCGAATAAATTATTTGTCGCTATAAAGAATGTATGGTCAAATCTTGAAAAGTGAAATCTTGAAAGTTAAAGGTGAGAGAAATGCATAGTATAATTAATACTCGTATTAAAACATCCCATAACTTTAAAGTACAATAATTTATTCACATTGTACAACGAATTAAAAGTATATATATCAAATTAAAAACAACCAATTAAAACACCCCTTACTAAAAAGTACAATAAAATTTTCACAATATACAATTTAAACAAGCTACAACATAATCTAAATATAAAATAATTAACACACTAACTAATGTTATTTTACACATTATACAAATTAATAAAACACACAAAGCTTCATACAAGCTAACAAGTTGATGGTACATATAGTTTTGAAAACTGGATCGGACCAACGAGTTCAACCGGGAACCGGTGTCGCCACCGGTTCGTCTAATTAATAAAAGCCATACGAAAACATATATTTCAAAATGAAACTATTAATACACATCAAAAACTGGGTTGACCTGGGACGCTTCAAACCCGGCGGGTTGACCCGGTTTAATTTGACCCATTTTCGACCCAACCCGTCGGGTTCACTCGATTTAAATCGACCAATTTTTCGTCCATAATGGGTCGAACCGGCTTTCAAAACATTATGTTTAATCTCTAAATCTTCAAACTTTTATTATTTCTAGTTTATAACTCATAAACTTTTTTTTTATCAGTAAACGATCTGTCGCTATAAAATTCCGTTGCTATGTGTAAAGAATATGCGTCAGATCGAAAACTGGGTTCACTCGATTTAAAGGTTTTTTTTTTTTTTTTTTCAAAGTTTTATTACCTTATGAAAAGTGCAAAACACATGACCCCTGTATACCCATGGAACGACACGTGGCATCCGGTCCACATATCGTTAACCTAAATCGTGAAATGGAGATCCATTTTAAAAAGAACCGAAGATGTTTCTAATGTGTAAAGATCGAGTAATGTATATTGGTATTTTTTATTTATTTATTTTTTTGTTAGAAAAAAAAAGAAGCTTAACGTTATGCGTTGTCATTGTACATTTTAATTGGAAAAAACGAGTGCGTTTTTTAACCACCGAGGGTAGCTTAGTTGTGAAATAAATGTGACTATCTATGGTATCTATAAAGTACTTACATTATTTTTTATTTTTATTTTTAAACTAGAAAACTTAGAAAATATTTTAAAAAGGTAATTTAATCTTTAAACTTGAAAACGTAAAAACTATCTTACACATTTTTGAAAACTTAAATGGAGACCATTTTTACACTGGGACACGATGGACATAAATAAAACTTAAATGGATACCTTTTAGTCATGAAAAGTTTATAATAACTATAACACCCTAGGAACTTGCATACAACAAATTACGTGCAAAAACTTACTTACAAAAGTGCAAAAATAGAGACTTGCTTACAAAAAAGGACTTGCATATACGTATACAAATGTAAAGAGAGGAACAAACATTAGCTTATAGTGTCATGTCATGTCAATAAACAAGCAAAAAAAAAAAAAAAACGTATTACATGCACGGGTACTCGTCCATAAAAAAAAGTATTAAATAACCATGCAACTATAAAACTTGTCTCTATAAATTTTTGTTGCTATGCACATGTACTCGTTTAGTCATTAATAGAGTATAAATTAACACAATGTAAGAAACTTTAAATTTAATTTTGTGACTCGGTGCAAATTACTTTAAAATATTTTTTTTTGAAAGGCAAGTACTTTAAAATACTCACGTGAACTTTTAATGATAAATAACTTTACTTGATTTGAGTTTGTTTAATACCGAGTTCAAATCTCACGAATTAATTGATCAAAAGGTCGAAACATGATTTATAATTTATCGATTCTTACATCCAATTAAACAAGCTGAATCGAGCCATAAAATTATTAAAAAAACACCACCGCTTATGACTTACCCATTGAAACTTTTTATTCATGTGTTTCGACATTTGATCACGTATAAGAATTTACTAAATAAGAGAGTATATATTTTCAAATTCAAGAAAAATAAAATACTACTCATTTGGTTTTGGACCAATACAATTTTTGGTTATTAATAAAAGTGACAACTTTTGACACGATATGAAATATTTAAAAAGTTATTTGAACCATCAATCATTACCGAATCATCGTTTTTATACCAACTATCCTGCTAGTATGTTAACAAGCAGAACTAAAAGTCCAAAAGAGAAATTAAATCCATTAAAAATTTGTTAAGTAGCCTACTAACAATAATACTTAAACCCAAGACCAGGTCCATGTACAGACAGCCCATTAGCAATGCAAGATTCATAAACAAATTGAACCCCACGTGTTACCAAAATGAACTTGGTTGAACCGGTTGACTACTAAAATAAGAATCCAACAAATGAGTCGTTGACTAAAATTCAAATATTTGACCCCGATTCAACACATCCAAATCGAAGACACCATTTGAGTATCTTGTTACAGACACGATAATAATTAACAACTTGGCTGATTCATTGAAGTTGTTTTATAAAATGTAACAGACAGGACCGCGACCTTCTGTTGTTGAGTTTACTACAATGAAACATTTTCTTCTTCAATACATCTTTTTAATCAAATGTGTTCCTGTTAATGAGTTTACATTGAATATGGTATCAATAGTTGCTGTCAGTTGTATTGCTCAAATGACGTTTTGCAATGTGCTGTGTTCACAAGTGGATATGTCAAAATGAACAACTTATTTTGTCTTTTTGGCAGGCAAAACAGGGAGAGTGTCTAACCTGACAAAAGCCTTTTAAGAAAGTACCCACAAGTGGCGCAACACCAGAATATTTTGTAACTAGCAATGTGTGTGTTTTGTTATCAGAGAATTGTTTGGATCCCTAATCAGAATACAATCCAGTGTAAAACTGATATCTCGGTGTATGTTGAATTCTATATGTTGTCTTAAGTTTTTATCAATACAAAATGTCATTTAGAATCTCTTTCAAAATGTAGGCTAGCTCCCTGTGTATCTATTTACTCTTTCTCTCATTAAAGATATGAAAGTCGTCATTCACCAATCACCACAACCGATGCAAGGGTTTGATCTCGGTGTAATTCAAGTGCATTTTGATTAACCTTGAGTTTTATAACTACCCGGGCGTTGTTCCGAGATCACCACTAATTTTTTTTTTATGTACAATTCATGTGTGTGGGTAGCAAAATTATTTAGCCAAGGATTAATTACATGTATCCGCATGTTCAGGATGCCTTAGCTTCTACATCATTAGCATGCTTGGTTTAACGTATTCTACATTTTCAGGCTGATACTAATCCTACACTTAAGAACACAATAAACCCTATTTAAATGAAAGAAAAAGCATCGATCATTACAATTTTACAGTAACCAAATGACATTATCCACCAGTAGTGAGCTGAATGAACTCGGAAGCCATAATGGTTACTTACCAATGAATAAATGACTGACAGGTGCTGATGCAACTTTCATTAGGCTTATAAACAGCAGCCTTTTCGGAAAAAGTCAACAGTCAAACTCTAGCAAGTGCCGAAGCAATTTGGTGATCCAATGAGCAGTTCCCGTGCAGAATGTGAGTGCAGAGCTGTATGGACGAGCTGTACGGGCTGGAAGGTTTGAGTTATCTAGTTTTGGATTTGATGATTTTACAAAAGAAGACTCAGATAAAGCTGTGACATCCACACAGTCAGTAAACTGATCAAGTATGAAAAATCATGTCTAAGTAGGCAAAAAGAACATAAAGAAGATGTCACAGTATCTATCAATTTAGCAATATGTCATTTGACCACAACATAAATATTACGTACAAACTGTGAACTCGTTGTAATGAAGTTGTCAAGAGACCAAAAACATTTATAGCCCAAATCAAATCTGGTACTGTTTCCTACTTTCTACATTTGGTAAGTACACTCTTCATTTCTCCTCCAATAATCACATTTTCCATCAATTCATTTGGCACAAGCTTACCAATCAACTCAAGTAATGTGGCATCTACTTGGCCTAAAAAAAATGATAGAGTAGAAACATCAAGTGCGTAACGTCTTTCATACATTTCATGTAAAAGCATCTCTACATCATCATAATGCTTGTTTCTTAGATATCCTTGGAGAAGATTACGGTAAGTAACATTATCCGGCGGGTAACCACTCTCTGTCATTTTAAGAAACAACTGTTTTGCATCACTCAGTTGTCCCTGCTCACAAAACACAATAATCATAATGGTGTAGGTTCGAACATTAGGCTGCAAACCCATATGAGTTAGATCTTGGAAAAGAACCTTAGCAATATCAAGTTTCCCACACTTTCTTGCGCCATCAATGAGGATATTGTACACAATGATATCTGAATTTAGCTCACCCACCAACTGAAACATAGAGAGTGCTTCTTCCAATTTATGGTTGTTGCAAAGACCCTCTAAAAGAATTTGATAAGTCAACTGATCAGGAATTTGACCTTTTGCATGCATATCATTAAAAAGTTCACGAGCATCGCTACAACGCCCAACTACAAACAACCCTTGTATCATGGTGTTGTAAGTAACTACATCAGGTTCTAGACCTTTTTTAGCAATTTCATGGAACATATACATAGCCTCATCTATCTTCGAACTCTTGCAATATCCATTCAATAAACTGTTATATGTAACAATATTTGGGACAAGACCTCTTAACACCAGTGAATCAAAAATTGCCTTTGCCTTGGTCATTTCGCCACGCAAACAGTAACCATCTATAAGTGCATTGTATGTCACTATGTTTGGAGCAATACCTCTTTGAAGCATGATGTTAATAAAATCCTCAGCTTCTTTAACCTTACCATCTTTGCAAAATGCATCAACTAATATATTAAAGGTTTGCACATCCGGAGAGATTCCACCATCCAACATTTCTTTTAGCATTTTAGAGGCTTCCTCCAGGCGACCTAACTTACAAAGGCCATCAATCAAAGAACTGTAAGTGATGACATCTGGTGGGATGCGTTTTTGGAAAACCATTTCTTTGAAAAGCTTAAAAGCCTCATCAATCATTTTATCTTTGCAAAGACCGTCAATGTTGGTGCTATATGCAACAACATTAGGTCTGCAACCTCTTTCATCCATTAGCCTAAGCAATTGAGTGGCTATAACGTTATTCCCTATTTTGCAAAGCCCTTTGATCATTGTGGAGTACATAACCACATCGGGTTCACAAATTTTGCCTTTAATCAGTTTCTTGAAGAATCTCTCAGCCTCGAGAATCCTATCCTCTCGAACCAGTCCGTTTAAGAGTGTACTAAAAGTGAAAACATCAGGACGAATACCTCTCTTGAGAAAGAAACTGAAGACGGCAAAGCCCTCATTTGTGCAAGACAGGTGGCAACAACAGTTGATGGCAATGTTCATAGTATAGTCATTAACAGGAACACCAAGAGCACACATTTGTTTAAAAATGTCAAGTGAATGAGAAAAATGTTTCATTTTGGTAACAGATTGCAACAGTTGAGTAAACTTGACAACGGAAGGCAAAGGTCGTCTTTGTGACATTTGATCGAACAGGTTCAGAGCATCATCCAAGTTGGCAACTTTTTGAAGCTTAAAATCATCATTTGAACGAGAACTGAAATGAATAATGGATGATAAAAATGGGTTTATTGAATGAAGAAGAGAAGAATTGGGAGTAAGTTTGAATAAAGCTGTGCGATTCATCATCCCAACAAAGAAACCACTCTGTTGCTCTTTCTTCTTTGGAAAGTAATGTGTCTACTCCAAGTATAATATGATTAGCATCATTTGTATGTTGTTACTAGGTACAGCACTGAGTGATAGTCGCTCTATAACATTCTATAATATAAAAAAGGAAAAAACATTCTACCTAATAACATACTTAGAGCTCTGGGTGCAGTCGACGAGGGAGCCCTCGCCGTCCGAGGTGGCACCTCCAACGGCGAGCCGTTGCTCGCCGTCACACCGGAGGTGGCTCGCCGTTGGGAAACTCCTCGTCGGGACGGCGAGCTTATTTTTCTGACAAAGTCTGATTCGGTTTTTTTTTTTTTTTTTTTTTTTTTTTTTTTTTTTTTTTTTTTTTTCACACTTTTAATAGTAATGTAAAATGTATGTATATATGTATGGTTTTTTTGTAACATGTATATATGTATATGTGTGTTTTGATTTGTAAAATGTATATGTATATGTATATGTATGGTTTTTATACGTATATTTTTTTTGAATAATACAACTATATTAAACATAGGATTAAAATAACTTGAAACAACGTACAATTATTTTACAAATACGATAACAAGATTAAACTT
Organism: Artemisia argyi; assembly: GCA_030686995.1. NCBI lineage: Eukaryota > Viridiplantae > Streptophyta > Magnoliopsida > Asterales > Asteraceae > Artemisia > Artemisia argyi. The sequence goes on from CM060686.1 coordinate 138,845,943, forward strand.
AAAAATGAAAATTAAAAACCATAAACTACCATACGATAATAAAAACCATGATTCAATAAAATGAATCATCCGACACGTATCCCTCCTGACTCGAGTATGAGGCACTTGAGTCGTCCTCACTGGATGGGACAGGTGGAAGTCCCTGAGCCCAACGCCATTCGGCTCTTCCCGTTTTGAATTTGAATTCAAATTTTTGAAAATATCCCGCTTTCAATTTGAATTCAAATTTTAGAAATTATCCCGCTTTCAATTTGAATTCAAATTTTGAAATTATCCCGCTTTCAAAAAACCCCTAGTAATACCATATTATACCATTCAGTTTTAGACACACTTCAACTGTATGGCTAATCGTTGGTCAGTGGAAGAAGAACGGTTGCTAGCAACTGTATGGCTTGAAGTTCACGATTCTGAAGAACTTGTGAATGAACGTTCTTTTTGGAATGCAGTTACACAAAGGTTCAACAATCAGACAGAAGGTCAGGACCGTAATAAAAATAGTATTACGGCTCAATGGAACAGAATGAACCTTGAATGTCGTAGGTATAATTCTATTTACAAAGAGTTGGAGCGTACAAGTGCAGACCCTAATCGTCTCAGCAATGCAAACCGTATTTATCATGAACGATATGGTAAAGGGATTAAATATCAACATGTGTGGTTCGCTCTGAGAAACACGTTCGAATGGGACAGATTCGATGAGTAATGGTGGATCTATTTTATGTACTTTATGTTAACTAATTATGTATCATGTGTACTTCTCTTATGTATTTTAAACGTTTGAATTCAAATGTTAAATGTTTACCCGCCCATTTAAGTGAATTTGAATTAAAGAAGTTTGAATATTTTGAAATTTGAATATTATCCCGCTCAGGTTTTGAATCCTAAATGTTTATAGACTCCTATATAAACCATACACTATCATACAACTCTGCACACACTTCACTTTCAAAAAAATTCACAATGGCAACTCGTTGGTCTATTGATGAAGAATGCTGGCTAGCCGAGATGTGGCAAAACGTTCACGAATTCCATGCCAACGAAGGACCTTTCTGGCAAGTTGTAACAGAAAAGTTCAATGAACAATCTGACGGTCCAACTCGTAGCAAAAGCCAGCTAATGGGTAAGTGGGCAAGAATGAACTCAGATTGCCAAAAGTTTCATGAAATTTACTTGAATTTGCAACCGACACGTGAGCCAGATGATCGTGTTGAAGATGCGTTGAATGTTTACAAAGAACAGCATGATGGGAGAGCTTTCAAATATTTTCAGGTTTGGTTGATTTTGAAGAGCAACACCATCTGGAACCGATTTATCAATTAATCGCCTTTGTATTATTGTATCGTTTGTTGGTTTATGTTAAGTATTTATTTTCGTGCCGTATCGTTTTTTTTTTTTTTTTTTTTTTTTTTTTTTTTTTTTTTTTTTTTTTTTTTTTGACAAATCGTATGTTTTTTTTTCTTCCGTATTGTAACTTTTTTATGTTAAGTATTTATTTTCGTGCCGTATCGTATGTTGTGGTTTGTTGAAGTTGAGGTGTTTTGGTGATGTGGCATGGTGGGGCCCGAATGGGGAGCCAAGGGCTTGTTGCTGCACCCAGAGCTCTTATAACACATCATTAAAAAACCCTGCTCAATCACAAAAATAGAAATATACCCATAACCCATGTCATCCCAATGGTGAAACCTCCAATAGCACAAAAGAGCGGTGCGATCATGGCTATCATGCCAGTGGCGGAGCCAGAAAATATCATCACGGGGGGCATTGACGGAAAGGTTAGATAATAGGAAAAATCCTTTTTTAACGTAAAATAAGACAAACCGGGTCGGGTTTAACAAAAAAGAGAAAATAGTGCTCTACTAGAATGCGGTTAACACTAATTAAACACATTTAGGTGGCCATAAAGTAAATTCGGTTGGTGATTTATCTTATTTATCTAGAAAATTATAAGTATCAACTACGTAAATATTATATTAAAACACTCACAACTTTATGAATAATTTAACCAAACGGTATGCGAATATTATATCATAACATTATCACTGAAAACATTTGAGAACTCTGTGCGCTAAACGAAAATTTAAATACTATGCCGTGAATAAATCATGCTATGAAATAAAATAAAAAATCTATAGTATTCACACTATTTAATAATTCTGAATAAATATATACCAGCAATAAATAGCACATTTTACTATACTTGGTTACTTGTACATTTTAGAAAAATAAATAAATAATAGTAATAATCATATTCAATCAATGGCCAACTCCTTGCTATCACTACCAACTTTCCCAATTCCCCAAAGACCACCGGAAAAACATATTCAATATCTTCTTCTCTTTCATATTTTCTGACTCAAAGACCACCGAAAAAAAAAAAAAAAAAAAAAAAAAAAAAAGCTTCTTTGCATTAGAGAACACTCAAATTGATGGCGAGCTTTGAACGATGAGGGCACTTTGAATTTATAAGTGAGGGCACCGAACTTTATTCTCATAAATTTTACCTTTTTTCCTATATATTTTTTGTATATTCAAGAGCTTGGTTGGGGGCATCTCCCCCCACTACTACTACGGTGGCTCCGCCCATGTACCATGCATGACACGTTATAGACGCTAAATATGCTCCTATAATATGATTATAACATAGTGCACCGTGGTCTGTAAGTGTGAAGTTATGATAATAATAGAGTTTAAGTAATGCAATGGATGTATACTTTCTGAAATGTACTATTAGGGTACGTGCACCCAAAAATATTACTCGTCTGGTACGTTAACTTTCATTTTTGTACCACTGTGATACATGAGTGACTTGTAAACCAGCTAAAAGTGACTTCTTGAGCAAAAATGATCCCTTGTGATCTGTTTCTTTTGCAAAATGGGTCACTCTTGTGATTTTTCTTTGACAAAATCGGTCCCCTAAGATTTTTTGCAAAATAGGTCCTTGTGCAACTATAGTTCCTGCTTCAAAACTCCTTTTACAAAATTGGTCCTTGTTCGAAATTTACAAATTCAGCCGTTGTGCTAATTATTTTTACAAATTTAGTCTTTGTACATTTTTTCACACTTAGGCATTCACCTTAAAAGTTTCGTAAAGACCAAATTTGCTATAAAAAAAATAGCACAAGGACCATTTTTGCAAACAATCTTGTGATTTTTTTATATTTCGGAAATAGTTCACAAATCTTGCGAAATTTATGTGTATTTTGGATATTTTTTTTGGTAAAAAATGGAAATCTTTTAAAAAATAATAAAATTGAGTAATGTTTTCCCTAATTATTATATATATTTACATTTGAAGTTAAACTAATTACAAAAATGGCGTTGACCGGAAAAAATAAAGTGGAGATGGGGGGTTTACCCCTTCAGGCTCCAACGCCTTGATGCTCATGCATCATCAATCGGCTATGACCTGCACAATAGACATTAGTCTAGCACACCACAATCTAGGCATTATACTGCGTTAGACTGGGAGACTTACCACATATATACATATCGACCTAGTCCTAGCCTGTGATTGGTAGACTACACAAAAGCCATTAGCGTAAAATTTTCAGGGCATATTAAACCCTTCTCATCATCCTCGCCTACGAGATGAGACGAAGGTATCCATACACCCCATACGTCACTTGGGGAACAAGACTTACATCATAAGTCATCATTACAAGGAAACTTATGAGTCAGTCTGGAAAATCAAATCTTGATACGCGAACCCTACTTGCCTGACACAGGGCTGGGGTAGGTCAGTGTTTTCAAAATCCAGCATCATCTCACTTGTACATGACATAATACTAGACTGGGGGCTTAATGACGTATGTATATTTTACTACATACATTAAGTCCCTAGCCAAATAAGCCCATTATCCATATAATGACCCATATCATGGACAGGCCCAAAGGCCCCCATCTCATCACCCTTGCCCTAGTTCCACCCTATATATACCTTATGATATAGGAAACTAGGGTAAGTAAATAAGTCACATAAGCCTCTTACCACAAAGCACATAATTTATAGTCTCCTTAGGCTCCTCTCCCACTAACAATGGATCTACATCCACTATTTACCAAAACCCTTCTTTTCACCCTCTACAACCAGGTAAGACGGAGGTATCACACAAAACCCTTCTCTTCATCCTCTCCTACGAGATGGAGACGAAGGTACCTGGTCGATGTTAGTGTTACCCTGACTACATGAACATCTTCCTTTTCACGAGGTCCTCGTCGTTCTATACGGGAAACCCGAGCATCCGACCTTCACCAAGTCCTTACCCGACTTATACTTGTTTCACATACATGATACGTGAACACAAACAATTGACATAATAAGTCCTTTTAATATTTCCATAATATGATTAATTTTAACTGACACTTACATCTCAAATGTGGAGTTACAACTTTTCATGATATTTTATTACATATAATTATATAGTAGTAAAGGCTTACTATATGTGTAATTTTATCAGAGTTGTGGTTGTGTATGTATTTAAATGCAACAATAAATCCTTATTTCATTGACAATTTTGCATTATACTTATTGTTACCCCTATTGAGTACATGTATTCGATTGAATGTGTCAATGAAGTTGGAATATTTGTTCACGTTTATTGCGCTTCGAATGGTGTGGAAACAAATTATATTGGATATAAGATCATTTGAGGACTAAACATTGTTTACATACCAAGGGATCAATCCCAACCTTTCATTCGTTTTGATCTAATGGCTAAGATTAGAGTTAACATTTACACTACAAGGGTATTTTTGGACTATATAAATATTATTTTTTACTCTCATCTCAATTAATGCGTCATTTTTTCACACATACAAAGTGTGTGTTTCTTTCTTCTCTCTCATCTAACCACCTCCTTTAACCACCTCCTTCATCTCGTTTATCAACAAACCCTAATTTTTGCTTCTCAATTCATTAATCGATCTCATTCTTCATCCCGTACATCACCTAACCCTATTTTTTTTTATCTTTTATTTTTATTTAAACTTAATTCTAAGCTGAATTATAAGCTCTCTGTTTCTATAAGCTGAATTATAAGCTAACTGATTCATTTTTTTCATCTGGTATGCAGGTTTTATGGAATCGCTTCAAAGTTCTGTTTCTACTACTTCTGAAGAGATCGCTGTTAATGATTCTTCTACTGCTTTTGAAGAGATTGCTGTTAGTGATGATGTTTCAGCTAAGTATGCTGAGGAGATTGTTGCTTATGAACACGATGATGAATCCGAAGTAATTAAGAGTAAGCTTTTTGATTATTTTAATTTTTACTATAATCCGTTTGTTAGTGTTAATAAGCTATGTTATTAAGATGTTATAAGCTCTGAATATGCCCTTTATTTAGGTTTCCATTGAGTCTGGCAGTTTTTAAGCTCTGAATAAGTAGCTTTAAGCTTTGAATAAGCTATCTTAGTAGCTGATAATATTAGTAGTTTGGACATATCACATGTGATATATCATATATGATATCACATGTGATATATCACATATGATATATCACATGTGATATATCATATTTGATATAATTAGAACATGTGCCGGTGATTTCATTTTTAGCAAATCACTGTTTTTATTTTTTGCTTATTTTTTTTCTTCAGATTTGAATCCTTTGAAAACTCCTGAATCGTTTCCTACTCACTCTAATTTTGATACTCCTGGTGGAACTGTTTATTATATTCCTAAAGTTCCTGTGAACGTTTTACTTGTTAAGGGCAAAGTTTATAAGTCTATTGATGAGTGCATTGCTACGTGTATGAAATATGCTGCTAAAGCAGGGTTTGTGGTTAGGAAGTCATGCCAGAAAAGGTTGAGGAATGGTACTGTGAAACAAAAGTATTTAGTGTGTAATAGGGAATGGTGTCCTAAGGGAATTCATGTGGACACGTTAGACTTAGAGAATAGTGACAAAGCAGATTAGAAGTTCGAACCTGCATATGACAGGCTGCAAAGCACGTGTTATTTTTGATTTGATTCCTGGTACTTCTAAGTACAGGTTGAATGTCTTGTGATAGTATTCATAATCACGAGCTTGAACGTGAAGAGTACAAGCATTTGTCAAAGACTGAGAGGCAGTTAACCTATGCTGAGCAATTGTTTATTGTTAAAGCGGGTAGTGTAAATATAGGTGCAACGAGAGCTCATCACATCTTAACTAGTTTGAAGGGTTCTTATTTACTTGTTCATGGTACGACTGTTGATTTCAAGAACTTTTTTAGGGGTGTGAACTGCTACATAGGCGATAGTGATGAACAGATGCTTATATCTAAGATGGAGAATAGGAAGAAGTATGTGCCGGATTTTTTGTTTGATTATTTGGTTGAAAATGCTGAGCTTGCGGCTATTTTTGGGCTGATGAAGTTTCTAAGTACAACTACAAAGAGTTTTTTTTGATGTTGTTTCGTTTGATGCTACTTACAGAACAAACAGGTAAGTATTTCTATGTTCAATATGCGATTTTGATGATATGATTTGCATTTTTATTGTTTAATCTGTTATTTTAAGTATTTTTATTTTTTGCTTTTTAGGTACAAAATGGTGTTTGTTCCCTTTACAACCATAGATAATCATCGGAGGTGTGTGACAATAATCAAAATGGTGTAGGTTCGAACATTAGGCTGCAAACCCATATGAGTTAGATCTTGGAAAAGAACCTTAGCAATATCAAGTTTCCCACACTTTCTTGCGCCATCAATGAGGAAATTGTACACAATGATATCTGAATTTAGCTCACCCACCAACTGAAACATAGAGAGTGCTTCTTCCAACTTATGGTTGTTGCAAAGACCCTCTAAAAGAATTTGATAAGTCAACTGATCAGGAATTTGACCTTTTGCATGCATATCATTAAAAAGTTCGCGAGCATCGCTACAACGCCCAACTACAAACAACCCTTGTATCATGGTGTTGTAAGTAACTACATCAGGTTCTAGACCTTTTTTAGCAATTTCATGGAACATATACATAGCCTCATCTATCTTCGAACTCTTGCAATATCCACTCAATAAACTGTTATATGTAACAATATTTGGGACAAGACCTCTTAACACCAGTGAATCAAAAATTGCCTTTGCCTTGGTCATTTCGCCACGTAAACAGTAACCATCTATAAGTGCATTGTATGTCACTATGTTTGGAGCAATACCTCTTTGAAGCATGATGTTAATAAAATCCTCAGCTTCTTTAACCTTACCATCTTTGCAAAATGCATCAACTAATATATTAAAGGTTTGCACATCCGGAGAGATTCCACCATCCAACATTTCTTTTAGCATTTTAGAGGCTTCCTCCAAGCGACCTAACTTACAAAGGCCATCAATCAAAGAACTGTAAGTGATGACATCTGGTGGGATGCGTTTTTGGAAAACCATTTCTTTGAAAAGCTTAAAAGCCTCATCAATCATTTTGTCTTTGCAAAGACCGTCAATGATGGTGCTATATGCAACAACATTAGGTCTACAACCTCTTTCATCCATTAGCCTAAGCAATTGAGTGGCAATAACGTTATTCCCTATTTTGCAAAGCCCTTTGATCATTGTGAAGTACATAACCACATTGGGTTCACAAATTTTGTCTTTAATCAGTTTCTTGAAGAATCTCTCAGCCTCGAGAATCCTATCCTCTCGAACCAGTCCGTTTAAGAGTGTACTAAAAGTGAAAACATCAGGACGAATACCTCTCTTGAGAAAGAAACTGAAGACGGCAAAGCCCTCATTTGTGCAAGACAGGTGGCAACAACAGTTGATGGCAATGTTCATAGTATAGTCATTAACAGGAACACCAAGAGCACACATTTGTTTAAAAATGTCAAGTGAATGAGAAAAATGTTTCATTTTGGTAACAGATTGTAACAGTTGAGTAAACTTGACAACGGAAGGCAAAGGTCGTCTTTGAGACATTTGATCGAACATGTTCAGAGCATCATCCAAGTTGGCAACTTTTTGAAGCTTAAAATCATCATTTGAACGAGAACTGAAATGAAAAATGGATGATAAAAATGGGTTTATTGAATGAAGAAGAGAAGAATTGGGAGTAAGTTTGAATAAAGCTGTGCGATTCATCATCCCAACAAAGAAACCACTCTGTTGCACTTTCTTCTTTGGAAAGTAATGTGTCTACTCCAAGTATAATATGATTAGCATCATTTGTATGTTGTTACTAGGTACACAGTGCACTGAGTGATAGTCACTCTATAACATTCTATAATATAAAAAAGGAAAAAACATTCTACCTAATAACGTACTTATAACACATGATTAAAAAACCCTGCTCAATCACAAAAATAGAAATATACCCATAACCCGTGTCATCCCAATGGTGAAACCTCCAATAGCACAAAAGAGCGGTGCGATCATGGCTATCATGCCAGTGGCGGAGCCAGAAAATATCATCACGGGGGGCATTGACGGAAAGGTTAGATAACAGGAAAAATCCTTTTTTAACGTAAAATAAGACAAACCGGGTCGGGTTTAACAAAAAAGAGAAAATAGTGCTCTACTAGAATGCGGTTAACACTAATTAAACACGGCCATAAAGTAAATTCGGTTGGTGATTTATCTTATTTATCTAGAAAATTATAAGTATCAACTACGTAAATATTATATTAAAACACTCACAACTTTATGAATAATTTAACCAAACGGTATGCGGATATTATATCATAACATTATCATTGAAAACATTTGAGAATTCTGTGTGCTAAACGAAAATTTAAATACTATGCCGTGAATAAATCATGCTATGAAATAAAATAAAAAATCTATAGTATTCATACTATTTAAAAATCCTGAATAAATATATACCAGCAATAAATAGCACATTTTACTATACTTGGTTACTTGTACATTTTAGAAAAATAAATAAATAATAGTAATTATCATATTCAATCAATGGCCCACTCCCTGCTATCCCTACCAACTTTCCCAATTCCCCAAAGACCACCGGAAAACATATTCAGTATCTTCTTCTCTTTCATATTTTCTGACTCAAAGACCACCGAAAAAAAAAAAAAAAAAAAAAAAAGAAAAAAAAAATTCTTTGCATTAGAGAACACTCAAATTGATGGCGAGCTTTGAACGATGAGGGCACTTTGAATTTATAAGTGAGGGCACCGAACTTTATTCTCACAAATTTTACCTTTTTTCCTATATATTTTTTGTATCTTCAAGAGCTTGGTTGGGGGCATCTCCCCCCACTACTACTATGGTGGCTCCGCCCCTGTACCATGCATGGCACGTTATAGGCGCCAAATATGCTCCTATAATGTGATTATAACATAGTGCACCGTGGTCTGTAAGTGTGAAGTTATGATAATAATAGAGTTTAAGTAATGCAATGGATGTATACTTTCTGAAATGTACTATTAGGGTACGTGCACCCAAAAATATTACTCGTCTGGTACGTTAACTTTCATTTTTGTACCACTGTGATACATGAGTGACTTGTAAACCAGCTAAAAGTGACTTCTTGAGCAAAAATGATCCCTTGTGATCTGTTTCTTTTGCAAAATGGGTCACTCTTGTGATTTTTCTTTGACAAAATCGGTCCCCTGAGATTTTTTGCAAAATAGGTCCTTGTGCAACTATAGTTCCTGCTTCAAAACTCCTTTTACAAAATTGGTCCTTGTTCGAAATTTACAAATTCGGCCGTTGTGCTAATTATTTTTACAAATTTAGTCTTTGTACATTTTTTCACACTTAGGCATTCACCTTAAAAGTTTCGTAAAGACCAAATTTGCTATAAAAAAATAGCACAAGGACCATTTTTGCAAACAATCTTGTGATTTTTTTATATTTCGGAAATAGTTCACAAATCTCGCGAAATTTATGTGTATTTTGGATTTTTTTTGGTAAAAAATGGGAATCTTTTAAAAAATAATAAAATTGAGTAATGTTTTCCCTAATTATTGTATATATTTACATGTGAAGTTAAACTAATTAGAAAAATGGCATTGACCGGAAAAAATAAAGTGGAGATGGGGGGTTTACCCCTTCAGGCTCCAACGCCTTGACGCTCATGCATCAGTAATCGGCTATGACCTGCACAATAGACATTAGTCTAGCACACCACAATCTAGGCATTATAATGCGTTAGACTGGGAGACATACCACATATATACATAGCGACCTAGTCCTAGCCTATGATTGCTAGACTACACAAAAGCCATTAGTGTAAAATTTTCAGGGCATATTAAACCCTTCTCATCATCCTTGCCTACGAGATGAGACGAAGGTATCCATACACCCCATACGTCACTTGGGGAACAAGACTTACATCATAAGTCATCATTACAAGGAAACTTATGAGTCAGTCTGGAAAAGCAAATCTTGATACACGAACCCTACTTGCCTGACACAGGGCTGGAGTAGGTCAGCGTTTTCAAAATCCAGCATCATCTCACTTGTACATGACATAATACTAGACTGGGGGCTTAATGACGTATGTATATTTTACTACATACATTAAGTCCCTAGCCAAATAAGCCCATTATCCATATAATGACCCATATCATGGACAGGCCCAAAGGCCCCCATCTCATCACCCTTGCCCTAGTTCCACCCTATATATACCTTATGATATAGGAAACTAGGGTAAGTAAATAAGTCACATAAGCCTCTTACCACAAAGCACATAATTTATAGTCTCCTTAGGCTCCTCTCCCACTAACAATGGATCTACATCCACTATTTACCAAAACCCTTCTTTTCACCCTCTACAACCAGGTAAGACGGAGGTATCACACAAAACCCTTCTCTTCATCCTCTCTTACGAGATGGAGACGAAGGTACCTGGTCGATGTTAGTGTTACCCTGACTACATGAACATCTTCCTTTTCACGAGGTCCTCGTCGTTCTTTACGGGAAACCCGAGCATCCGACCTTCACCAAGTCCTTACCCGACTTATACTCGTTTCACATACATGATACGTGAACACAAACAATTGACATAATAAGTCCTTTTAATATTTCCATAATATGATTAATTTTAACTGACACTTACATCTCAAATGTGGAGTTACAACTTTTCATGATATTTTATTACATATAATTATATAGTAGTAAAGGCTTACTATATGTGTAATTTTATCAGAGTTGTGGTTGTGTATGTATTTAAATAAAACAATAAATCCTTATTTCATTGACAATTTTGCATTATACTTATTGTTACCCCTATTGAGTACATGTATTCGATTGAATGTGTCAATGAAGTTGGAATATTTGTTCACGTTTATTGCGCTTCGAATGGTGTGGAAACAAATTATATTGGATATAAGATCATTTGAGGACTAAACATTGTTTACATACCAAGGGATCAATCCCAACCTTTCATTTGTTTTGATCTAATGGCTAAGATTAGAGTTAACATTTACACTACAAGGGTATTTTTGGACTATATAAATATTATTTTTTACTCCCATCTCAATTAATGCGTCATTTTTTCACACATACAAAGTGTGTGTTTCTTTCTTCTCTCTCATCTAACCACCTCCTTTAACCACCTCCTTCATCCCGTTTATCAACAAACCCTAATTTTTGCTTCTCAATTCATTAATCGATCTCATTCTTCATCCCGTACATCACCTAAACCTAATTTTTTTTATCTTTTATTTTTATTTAAACTTAATTCTAAGCTGAATTATAAGCTCTCTGTTTCTATAAGCTGAATTATAAGCTAACTGATTCATTTTTTTCATCTGGTATGCAGGTTTTATGGAATCGCTTCAAAGTTCTGTTTCTACTACTTCTGAAGAGATCGCTATTAATGATTCTTCTACTGCTTTTGAAGAGATTGTTGTTAGTGATGATGTTTCAGCTAAGTATGCTGAGGAGATTGTTGCTTATGAACACGATGATGAATCCGAAACAATTAAGAGTAAGCTTTTTGATTATTTTATTTTTTACTATAATTCTTTTGTTAGTGTTAATAAGCTATGTTATTAAGATGTTATAAGCTCTGAATATGCCCTTTAGTTAGGTTTCGATTGAGTCAGGCAGTTTTTAAGCTCTGAATAAGTAGCTTTAAGCTTTGAATAAGCTATCTTAGTAGCTGATAATATTAGTAGTTTGGACATATCACATGTGATATATCATATATGATATCACATGTGATATATCACATATGATATATCACATGTGATATATCATATTTGATATAATTAGAACATGTGCCGGTGATTTCATTTTTAGCAAATCACTGTTTTTATTTTTTGCTTATTTTTTTTCTTCAGATTTGAATCCTTTGAAAACTCCTGAATCGTTTCCTACTCACTCTAATTTTGATACTCCTGGTGGAACTGTTTATTATATTCCTAAAGTTCCTGTGAACGTTTTACTTGTTAAGGGCAAAGTTTATAAGTCTATTGATGAGTGCATTGCTACGTGTATGAAATATGCTGCTAAAGCAGGGTTTGTGGTTAGGAAGTCATGCCAGAAAAGGTTGAGGAATGGTACTGTGAAACAAAAGTATTTAGTGTGTAATAGGGAATGGTGTCCTAAGGGAATTCATATGGACACGTTAGACTTAGAGAATAGTGACAAAGCAGATTAGAAGTTCGAACCTGCATATGACAGGCTGCAAAGCATGTGTTATTTTTGATTTGATTCCTGGTACTTCTAAGTACAGGTTGAATGTCTTGTGATAGTATTCATAATCACGAGCTTGAACGTGAAGAGTACAAGCATTTGTCAAAGACTGAGAGGCAATTAACCTATGCTGAGCAATTGTTTATTGTTAAAGCGGGTAGTGTAAATATAGGTGCAACGAGAGCTCATCACATCTTAACTAGTTTGAAGGGTTCTTATTTACTTGTTCATGGTACGACTGTTGATTTCAAGAACTTTTTTAGGGGTGTGAACTGCTACATAGGCGATAGTGATGCACATATGCTTATATCTAAGATGGAGAATAGGAAGAAGCATGTGCCGGATTTTTTGTTTGATTATTTGGTTGAAAATGCTGAGCTTGCGGCTATTTTTGGGCTGATGAAGTTTCTAAGTACAACTACAGAGAGTTTTTATGATGTTGTTTCGTTTGATGCTACTTACAGAACAAACAGGTAAGTATTTCTATGTTCAATATGCGATTTTGATGATATGATTTGCATTTTTATTGTTTAATATGTTATTTTAAGTATTTTTATTTTTTGCTTTTTAGGTACAAAATGGTGTTTGATACGTGGGAATCGCACCAGGCTTTATCTCTCAAGGGATCTTGAGAAGCTTACAACCCCCACCAGGCGGTGTACCTGATCGTTGTAGTATAGTATAGTGACAAGTACCGGGGGATTGATCGTTTAGCTAGGAATAGTGTCGCTAGGATTAGAAAACCTAAATACTAGTTCTAAAGGTGAGAGATGATTATTTTTGTATTTTTATATTTTTTAGAAAGCAAGTAAAAATCTCGGGTTTGAAGGATTTGGGCGGAATTAGTTGCTAGTCAACTAACCCAATACTAAAGATGCAATCAAAATAAAATACAAGAAATGAAAATAAACTAAATTAACTAAGGTTGTGAGCAATAAGTGGAGAAAATGTGTTTACTTAGATTTCACTACTCCCTAGACATCTTTTACACGTTAATTACTTGTTATAGTTGCATGGATGACGGATTGTATTCCTTAATATCATTCATGGGGTGGCGCACTTAACTCCCCAATCCTATGAGCTCTTATCTCCTCCTATGCCATGCCCAGCACAACCATAGGGATTATAAACAGTGGCTCATGCATTAAATACAACCAATAAAGACCTAGTGCACATCGGTTCATGTTTCCTAAGACGTTCAAGCATGTTACCATTTGGAGATCTGCCAGTTTTCTTAAGCCTAACATCAAATTCATTCATCCAAAACAAACTATAAACAAGTAATCAACACATAATTAACATCTAGGTTTCATTAGATCCAAGCAAACACAAGATAGATCTAGCCTAGCATGATGGAATTAAGACAAGAATAAGATATAGACAACCAATACATAGACATATTGATTGAATTAAAAGAATACTTATCTCAATTACACATGAAAGGTATCAAGGGCTTAGAACCCTTGAAAAACCTGTAAAATTCGCACCAAGTTCGAACTTAGGGTTTCTCCAAAACTTCTCTTTTTTTAATGTGAAAATTAGAAAACTATATATAGGAAATAGGGTCTGACGGCGTCAAGACAAATCTTGTGACGCCGTCACCTCGCCGCCAAAATAATTCTCGGACTACCTTGATCTACTTTTGATGCCGTCATGTATTATGCATTTCCAGGCCGTCATGAATTTTACTCTTGACGCCCTACTTTGTGACGCCTTCAAATCAGTTCTGGATCGTCATGGAAATTACTCTTGACGCCGTCAGAAATTCCTTCTTGACGCCGTCACCTACTGTTCCCAGCAAGGAAAATTAAGACTTTGGCGTTTTCTTCACTTTTATGCTCCAAAAACGTCCGAATTGTTTCCATTTCCAGATTTCACTACCAAAGTACCTAAAATCATAAAAGGAACGATTTAGGGCAATATTTGATCAAATAAATTCAATTCCGGGCTTAAATGACCCCCTAAAAGTGGTTCATTTTTCGCCTCATCATATACCCTTACACTTGAGATTTGCTTGTCCTCAAGCAAATGCGCTTTTATTTTACTCAAAATACAAGTTAGGGGTCATTTAACACTAATATAAAAGTAATTACAACAAATAATTGTTCCACTAAAGACCAATAGACAAGCACGGAGGTCATACACAAGCACCTCACAAATAGTGTTTAGATACTCACATCTCTCGGGTGTAATAAAGTGTAAATTACAATATGGAAACGGAAGATATCTCTCACTACCTGTCATAGCAAAATAGATTACCATAGGCTTGGGAAAAGATCAAACCTCCACCACATGGCGTAAGCACCTAGGATAAACTATCAAAGAGGTCTTTTAAAGGGTTGTAACGTTAGGTGTAGGGATATGAAATACACGGTTTTGTTGGATAAAGGAAGTTTTTTACTGGTGGCGAGTTAACAATCTTGGTTAATTACATGTACAATATGGCGTTGCTAAGCCAAGACTAGACTCGACTTAAGCTAATAAATGAAAAATAACAAAAACATAAAATAAACATAGAATGAAATGGGATGGTGGTCCGTTTTTTCTTTTTTTTTTCTTTTTTTTTTTTGCGCATACACTCTTACCCTACCATCCAAAATAATACATCATAGGGAATGGGAATTCCCCTTACACCTGAATCTTTATATACTTTACAATAAACTAAACTAATGACTCGAATTAAGAAAATCAAAACACTTGGAGCACTTTTAAGATTAACGTACATATGGGGGTAATAAATGATGTTCTTCCCCATTACTCCATAAAATAAGTACTTACCCATGAGTCTCAATCGTCCCAAAACAATATGTACAAGGATATGACTCGACTTAGCAACCATGTAATCAATTAGAATGTTAACTTAGGGTTTGACAAATAGCAATAATGCACTAAAAATGAGCGCATATACGGAAGGCTAAGGTGATTTGGTTGTACATTTAAGTGGGGTGTAACAAATTCTTCCTTTAAGTAAAATGCTTAAAGTTAGAAACGAAAAGATAGGCTCGGAGGGGTGTACTAGGGGTTTCGTGTACTAAAAATGAGTACAACGCTAAGGGTTTGGGAAAAATTAGTTGAATTAACTAGCCAAGTAATATGACTTAAATGGTCAAGTAATTATGATACGGGTTTAACACAAGGGTAATCCTAATGCCTCTTATCATGTAGTAAATCCTACCACACGAATGTAGTCTCACTAGCGGTCTTGGGATGCATCACTAACGCAAGTTTTAGAATCTAAATGCTACCGGTACACTCATAAGCACTAATAGTAAATCCTTTTCCTATAAAATCTAAAAGCGAACCTCACATATTTGGGTGGAAAATTTTTCTGAATATACGGTTATATGCTAGTCATACAATCTCCTATCCATGAGACGCTTGCTATGGCTAAAGTTTCACTCCTAAATATTGTAAAAAAATTTAAATTTGGCGCTAAAATTGCACTAACTAGTATTTCTCATAGTTTTATTACACATCTACTATCAAACAAAACAAACTCAAGCGAAAGTGTACATGTAAGGTATCATCTTTTTACCCTCCCCTTACACTTAAGACGAACATTGTCCTCAATGTTCAAGTAAAGAATGTAAAAGTTAAAAAGTAAAAATAATGAAATCAAATACTCCCCTGATTCGCTCGGTATGGATAATAAGGTGGCCAGGTTAAATCTTCCTCCAAGAAAATGAACAATCAAAGCTTCCCTTCTAGAATATAAATCATCTTCTTGTCATACATAACCTGTAAATCTTGAGAAAACAAACAAGACAACCTTGCGTAAAATCGGCGGCATCCTATATAAGTTACTAAATCCTAGAAAACAAGATAAGATATAATGCTTGTGGAATGAAGTTTGCAGATCTCCTGGAGATTATAAAACTTAATAATTCACAAAAACCATAAGACTCCGTTAGAAAAACAAAACCGGTAAAATTTCCAGATTTTTACACGTGACGCCGTCAAGAGTTAACTCGTGACGCCGTCAGAAGTGACCTGCAGAAATTCTTATGTTAAGTTTCCGGAAAATTTCTGGAAAAACTTGGTCCTACTTCCTGGAAAATCCTGCAAAACTTCATTATGACTCAATACAAGCATTTGACTCTAACAAATACGAATATACATGTTCATTTAATATTGTGGAGAATCATGATCGGTTTGTTTCTTAAAAACATATTTGGAGTTTCCCCTTACACTTATCTTTTGCAAAAATACTTTTAGGTGGAGTTAAGACTAGGCCAAAACAACAAAGTAAAGTATTTACACATTTTAATTGAGAAACATGATCTACCAACAATAAAAATAAAGCATGCATACGGAAGCAAATAACAAACAAACAAAAATAAAATCACACAAAACATAGGTTGCCTCCCAAGAAGCGCTTTTCTTTATTTACGAGTCTTGTAGCTAGACTCAAGGTCACGGGTTAACGTGTATCACTTATGCTCACATAACCAAGTGTGAGCCATCTAATAGTCGCCTCATCTTTCTTATAATCATCTCCTAACTCTAAGCATCCTCGATAGTATCTTTTATTTTTTTCATGAGTATACTTAAGTCCTTTTCTCTTATCATTCTCACTTAGCATTTCTATGGGCGGATATCTACTACATTTTTCCATGGAAAAATCCTTGAACCTAGGGTGTGTGCGGGGCATTTGATAGACAAAATCTTCATCCCCATCCGAGAATGTAATTAACCCTTCTATGAGTTTTTCATCGAGGTTGGTCAACCGTTTGAAAGGTTTTCCAAACATAACTTGGGTCAACTTATCATCAATAAACTCTCCTAGATTCTCCATAACCATGAACTCAACAAGATAAACTAAGCTTCCTACAAACACATGCAATGGTATTGCCCTAGCAATAATGTTTTCTCCTTTGTATTCTAACTCATCTACCATGATTTTATTATATTCATTGCGCGAGATTATGTTCATCGGGAGAGATGAGTTAAGATAGGAATTAAAGCTCTTAAATCCGATTTTACAAGGAAATTGCATGTTGAATGAACTATCACACTCAATTCTAGTTCTAGGGTCGACATACCTAAGAGGGTTTATTTCCTCTTCCATCCTATTCTCATTAATCACGTCACCATCATCAAGATCCTCATCGGAGTCTGAATAGTAAAAAGGACTAGCCCTACGGTCATCATCATGATCAGACTCCTCTAACTCAGAATTATTGTCAAAGTGGTGGTTGAGCGAGAGGTTAGGTGGGTTCTCATTCTCAACTAAAGGGAGTGGGGCGGGCATTTGGAAAATCCTACGACGAAAAACACGAATAACAGGAATCAAACGATCAATGTTATTGTTATCCATCGAAATAGTTTACGAACAAAGGAAACAAAGAAATAAGATAGACTAAAGAAAACCTAAAAATAAAAATAAAATCTTAGTAGAAAGGAATCTAGCAAGTAGACCTAATAAAAAGAAATTCTAACCTAGACAATAACTATTCCCCAGGCTGCGGCGCTAAAAACTTGATACGTGGGAATCGCACCAGGCTTTACCTCTCAAGGGATCTTGAGAAGCTTACAACCCCCACCAGGCAGTGTACCTAATCGTTGTAGTATAGTATAGTGACAAGTACCAGGGGATTAATCGTTCAGCTAGGAATAGTGTCGCTAGGATTAGAAAACCTAAATACTAGTTCTAAAGGTGAGAGATGATTATTTTTGTATTTTTATATTTTTTAGAAAGAAAGTAAAAATCTCGGGTTTGAAGGATTTGGGCGGAATTAGTTGCTAGTCAACTAACCCAATACTAAAGATGCAATCAAAATAAAATACAAGAAATGAAAATAAACTAAATTAACTAAGGTTGTGAGCAATAAGTGGAGAAAATGTGTTTACTTAGATTTCACTACTCCCTAGACATCTTTTACACGTTAATTACTTGTTATAGTTGCATGGATGACGGATTGTATTCCTTAATATCATTCATGGGGTGGCGCACTTAACTCCCCAATCCTATGAGCTCTTATCTCCTCCTATGCCATGCCCAGCACAACCATAGGGATTATAAATAGTGGCTCATGCATTAAATACAACCAATAAAGACCTAGTGCACATCGGTTCATGTTTCCTAAGACGTTCAAGCATGTTACCATTTGGAGATCTGCCAGTTTTCTTAAGCCTAACATCAAATTCATTCATCCAAAACAAACTATAAACAAGTAATCAACACATAATTAACATCTAGGTTTCATTAGATCCAAGCAAACACAAGATAGATCTAGCCTATCATGATGGAATTAAGACAAGAATAAGATATAGACAACCAATACATAGACATATTGATTGAATTAAAAGAATACTTATCTCAATTACACATGAAAGGTATCAAGGGCTTAGAACCCTTGAAAAACCTGTAAAATTCGCACCAAGTTCGTACTTAGGGTTTCTCCAAAACTTCTCTTTTTTTAATGTGAAAATTAGAAAACTATATATAGGAAATAGGGTCTGACGGCGTCAAGACAAATCTTGTGACGCCGTCACCTCGCCGCCAAAATAATTCTCGGAATGCCTTGATCTACTTTTGACGCCGTCATGTATTATGCATTTCCAGGCCGTCATGAATTTTACTCTTGATGCCCTACTTTGTGACGCCTTCAAATCAGTTCTGGATCGTCATGGAAATTACTCTTGACGCCGTCAGAAATTCCTTCTTGACGCCGTCACCTACTGTTCCCAGCAAGGAAAATTAAGACTTTGGCGTTTTCTTCACTTTTATGCTCCAAAAACGTCCGAATTGTTTCCTTTTCCAGATTTCACTCCCAAAGTACCTAAAATCACAAAAGGAACGATTTAGGGCAATATTTGATCAAATAAATTCAATTCTGGGCTTAAATGACCCCCTAAAAGTGGTTCATTTTTCGGCTCATCAGTGTTTGTTCCCTTTACAACCATAGATAATCATCGGAGGTGTGTGACAGTTGCAGCAGGCTTGTTGAAGAATGAAACTACAGCTTCGTATATATGGTTGCTGAAAGCATTCATAAAGGCGTTTGGTATGGCTCCAAATATTGTTGTTACTGATCAGGATGGGGCTACGAGAAATGCTATTGAAGCTAAGTTTGCGTGTTCGAAACACAGACTTTGCATGTGGCATATTACACAAAAGCTCCCTAGAAAGGTATTTTTTTGCCTCCTCTGTATTTTATTTTGTTATCACATATGATATTTCATATTTTTTTCAAATCATTTTTTTAATCACATGTGATACTTGATTTTCTTTGTATTTGTTATTGGTTTATCACATGTGATAATGCATATCTTTTTACAAATCATCTGTTTTATCACATGTGATACTTGATTTTCTTTGTATTTGTTATTGGTTTATCACATGTGATAATGCATATATTTTTTCAAATCATTTGTTAAATCACATTTTATATATTGTTTTCAGATATGTTCAAAAATCTATGATGAAACTGACTTTAAAAAGAAGTTCAATCAAATTTTATGGAATATGCATATCGGTCCGGAGGAATTTGAGGATAGATGGGCAAATTTATTGGAGGAGTTTAGTTTGCAGAATAATAAGTGGTTAACAAAGATGTTTCGTATACGTTCGTGTTGGAATCCTGCTTATTTTATTGATTCTCCTTTGTGTGGTTTGATGAGGATGACGTCTAGGTCTGAGAGTGAGAACTCCTTTTTCTCTCCTTTTACAAATCAAGATTCTACTCTTATGAATTTTATGAATTGTTTTGAGACGGCAATGGAAAAGCAGAGGCATATACAAGAGAGGCTTGATCATAAGACTATTGATTCTGTTCCGAAGTTTAGAACCTATCTTAACGTTGAACGTCATGCGTCCAAGGTTTATACTCATCCTGTGTTTGAGCTGGTTCAAGCAAAGATATTTACAGGCACATGGTATTGCCAAATCGAAACCAAAAGCTTGGTTGAAGGATCTGAGGTTTCTGTTATTAAAGAGACGAAATTTGTTGATGCACTAATGGAGAAGAAGAAAGCTAAGTTGAGAGAGAAAGCTAGGAAGAGAGTTAAGGATAAAGGTAAGGATAATGATCAAGCTAAAGAAGAAGAGCCAGTTAACCTGTTTTATAGAGTAGATGGATTATATAAGGTATGTTACCTTCTTAAAAAACATTGTTCATTTTTTTATCATATATGATTTTTTAGTGTCTTATTGCTTTTCTTTTATCATTTTTACTCTCTTATTTCTTTTTTCCGATGAAGGTGTTACGTAACCAAGAAGATGGATCAGTTGTATGTTCCTGTCAGCTTTTCGTTCGAGTTGGTATATTCTGCAGACATGTTTTTTGTGTCTTTAAGAACACCAACATTGAAGTTATTCCAAGTTAATACATATTGAGGCGTTGGACAAAGAACCTTATACCTGCTGCTTTGAGGAACAAAAGGAACATATATGGTGAGAAGAATGTGATTGTTGAGAATTATGCAAATGAGTCAAGTTCCATTGTTGATCACTGTATCCATATGTTAAGTAAAGATGAGCCAAGGTTGTCTTCTTTTGTTGAAAAGTTGAGGTTGCTAAAGATTGATGTCGAGGCTGATTGCCCAAATCCTCCTTCTAAGAACAAGGCTGATAATTTGGAGGAACTTGTTGGAGTCCCAAAGCCGGCTGAAAAAACAATTAACAATCCAGCTCTTGATAATCCTCAAGGCCAAAAAAAGATGCGCATAAAAGGAGGGAAAGAGCAAGCTCTTGATAAGAATTCGAAGAACAGGAATGCATGTTCGTTATGTGGAGAGACAAATGGTCACAACAGGAGGATGTGCCCAAAAAAGTTTGCAGAAGAGGCTGAGTTGGATCAATCAGAAGTTACAAGAGAAGAGGACTTGGATTAATCAGAAGTTACAAGAGAAGCTGACTTGGTTCAAGCAGAAGTTACAACATAAATCGTCCGCATATTTTTTTTTTAGTATCTTTGCTAATTTCCAAATTGTGTTGAAGAAATTTGAATATTAGACTTATACATGATTGTTTGATTGTTACTGAGTTTTTATATGAAATACATTGTTGCAGATTGTGTTGAAGAATTTTGGTTATTGACATTATCATTATCATATGTGATTTTTATATTTGATGTTTTTTTAGTTATATATCATATGTGATAAAATAGGGATATCACATATGATTTGTAACTGTTGAAATACATTTTAAAGATATCATATATGATATTTTCAGAAACAAGTTTTTTAAGTGTATATCATATTGATAATCTTTAAAATCACATGTGATTTACCCTAGCTTTATTACATTTCTATAAATCATATATGATAATTTGTTAACTTCATGCCTTTTAACCTTTTTTGTTCTTTTTTATGCAGTGTGTTATAAAACGCAGAGTGGATTAGCGATTAACAATAGCTATTACAATTGATTATCAATTGGTGCAATAAAAACTTAAACAAGACATTCAAAATCACATCCAAAAATGTTCCGCCATTTTTATTTCTTGACAAATGATGGCAACGTAGTACCTATAAATTTAAACCATTATCCTACCTGGAAATTTAAACTGTCTTGCGATATTCTGGCATACGACATACGAATTAAGACATTGTTTTAACATGTTTAAGCCATACTAGATGGCATACGATATTACATAATAGAGTCTACAGAAATTAGTTCTTAATCTTTATTAGTTGCCCCAAAAAGATACTGTACCCCCTTCTATTCTTGTGTCGTCAGTCCTACATCTGAATTTTCCACCACTAACCGCTAACCTTTTCCATCATATTGCACTTGCAACATGTTCCCTTGCTTGCTCTTCCTTCTTCTTATCAAGCTCTTCTCTTATCATCTTCTGCATCTCTGCCTTGTCTGTGTGTTTCTTTGCAAACTCAAATGCTTCCTCACTTATCATTTCTCAGTGATTGTTCTTTTCATGCATTAACATCTTGGTTGCATACTTGATTCTCATTCTTATCATCTCCAACTCCAGACTGTTTCCTTCTTTTGGAAATTCAAATTTCCAGTTCTTCAAAGCTTCTCCACCATAGTGCTCCATATGCATCATTACGAAAATACCACAATCAATGACATTCTGTTTTGTTCCCCACTTTAACTTCATCACTATTGTCTTTTTTTATGCTTGTAGGATTCCAGATATCTTGAAAACAGTTTTTTCTACACAAAATAGAAAATTCATTTTATCAAAGACAATTCATTATCTCATATGCCGAAGGCGTTTTTTGTGGCTTAGCCACAGAGGACGCCTTCGGCTGTAGCTAAGCCTAAGACCCTTCAATATAAATTTATATTCTCTAATCACTTACCAGAACATCACATTGTTTTTATTTTTCTAATATCATATATGTTTCTTTATTTTCTTTGTATTTCTTATAGGTTTATCACATATGATAATTCATATATTTTTCCAAATCATTTTTTTAAATCACATGTGATACTTTTTTTTCCAGATATGTGATAGTGAAAGCAAAATAATAAACCAGTACGCATCAGTACTTGAGCATAATCTCTAATTACTTACCAGAATGTCACATTCTTTCGAGTATTTTGATTCATAAGTCGCCCCTGAGTTGGAGTTGTCAATGATGACAGAAGTGGCTTTGAGTAGATTGAAAACAACAAAATAAAAGTGTTCATGTGCAATTATTGGAAAGAATGCCTGTATAAATAGAGAAGAAAAATTAGATTCATTTTAATACAAGTAATTTTTTTTTTTTTTTCATAATAAGTCAAATTATTTCTTACCAATTCCACATTATCCATTGATTTGTCTTCTGGATTGCCTTTAAACACGCTTGCCAAGATTGCACAAAACTCTTTATATTGTTTCTCTTCATCTTCCTTTTTTGCTCCCACTATTGATGTTGTCTGTTTTTATAAATCAAAATATGTTAAAGAAACAAATTTAAGATTTTAGTAATTAAGTTCTAATTTTTTAGGTAACTTAAAAGTATTCCCGTGTGAAAATATTGTTTAATCTTTGCTCCAATGTTGGTGATTGTTTCTTCATAGCTTAAAACACAAGCAAAGCTGTCGATGACACTAGAGTCCACTTTTAATTGCGGTGCTAGTGTTTGCATGTTGTCTCTGAGTGTTGCTGCGCCCATTGCCCATTCTGTTTGAAACACAATTCGCTACACAAATAGATAAAGCAGAGTTAGATATATATTTAGCACAATTTCACACTTTTTATTCATTTGATTCTTTAATTATATAAAGCAGACTTACTATGGATTTCCTTGCATGGAGAATAATGCATTGGTTTCCATCATTTCATCTGGCTCTGCTGGTGTATTTATGACATTTTTCTTGTTCATATATGGTGAAACCAGATATCTTGAAGGCTTTTTTACTCTTTTTACAAGTGGTTCTTCTTCCTCTTTAGCTTCTTCAGCAACTTGATTTCTCGTCCTTTTGGAATCTTTGGTGTTTCAATTGAAGCTATTTTTTCAATCTTTTGTGTTTCTGCTTTTGTCGCCGTGTCATTTTCATCTGCAGCCCCTTTTTCAATCATTGGTGTTTTTTCTTTTGCTGCCATGTCAGTTTGAACTGCAGGTTTGCTGGCAAGTGGGCTTATACCAATATTGAAACTTGGCGGTGAAATCGATTTCATTCTTCTTGTTGTCATTTTTTTGTTGTGGTGAGGTGGACTTTCTTGCTGTGGTTTTTGTCGATTTGTTTTGTGATTGATTAATCTTTTCCAAATTTTCTTTTGCTTGACTCATAAAGGTTTCATAATTATCATCCTCAATGAAATAGGCGTCTAGTTCTTCTGTTCCCATCATACATGGTTGTTCTTCAAAAGAATGAACTGGACTTCCCTATAACTTCTCAACTGGTTTTTCTTTTTCCTTTTCCATTTCTGTTTCCTTTTGCTTCTCGACTTTAATTTTTTTCTTGTTTTCCTTCTCAACTGGAATTTGTTTTTCAGTCTCCATTTCTATTTACATCTCATCCTCTTCTTCGTTATGTTTTTTTTCCTTTTGTTTTTCTTGTTGAACATCTGTTTACATTTCATCTTCACTCCTACTCTCTTCTTCACTACCACTCTCTTCTTCACTACGTTCTTCCTTATCCACTGTACTTTTATTCTCACATTCTTCATTTTCACTCCCACTCTCTTCTTCACTACAACTCTCTTCTTCACTCCCACTTTCAGCTTTATCATCTTTCCCATCGTTTTCTTCCTTATAACCACTGCCATTGTCATCTTTAGACTCACCTTCCTTATCTTTGTCATGGTCATCATCACTTCCATCATCGCTTCCATCATCACTGTCATCATCATCAGTGTCTCCATCATCACTATCGTTTTCTTCATTATTTTTTTCTTCTCCTTCATCAAGATCAAAATCTAGGACATTGAACATCTTTTTGTATCTTTTATATAAGCTGAACAACTTTTTGTCTCCTTTGAACTTCATCATACCCTCCCTCATCGTCTTAACTAGCTCTTTCTTTTCATTTGAAATTGTAGAACCGTAGAGGGGGCTGAATACGGTTTCTTAGGCTTTTAAGACGTTTAAAAACTTTAAGCCACAAAGAAAACCAAGTGATTGTATAATCAAACCAAGCAACCACACACACAACCAAAGTATATAATGCGAGAAAAAGAAAGACACCACGATATATACTGGTTCGGGATGTGGGGTTTATACCATCCGTACGTCCAGTTACGAATCCGCGACTCCGATACTATTCACTGGTATAATCCTTTCAGTGGAATACAAACCGTTACAATTCACTCCACCGATATTCACCAATATCGATGCTCACAAAGAAGGAGTTACTCCCACGGTATTCCACCCTCCGAAACCACCCAAAAGAATCTCACTATTTACAAATATCACTACCAAGAATTCCACCCGGAAGTATCAAACCCCAACTAGATCCCCAATGATCTAGGATTGCTCACCAAGACACAAGACTTCCCTTACAAACAATTGAATAAATGAATATATGTTTCTTTAACCAAGCCCTAACCTAACCTAGAGACTCGATTGTAATAGAAATGGTATAAGAAAGAAGACCCTCGACACAATCACAAGAGTGGATTAGGTTCTTGTGATTCTTCCCTTGCAAAGATGTGTGTTCTTTCAAAGATGTTAGTATGAAAATCAAGAACACAAGATTGGAGATAGAGAGATTTGAGAGAGATTGAGAGAAAGAATCTAGAGAGAAAGAATAATGGCAAGGGGTGAGGAATACAAGAGGCAAGGGTGGTATTTATAGGCCAAGAACCCAACTTGGGAAAATTTTACCGAGGCCGGCGCGCTGCCCACGCGTTGACGCGTGGGTGACGCGCCAGACACTTTGGGAAAATTTTTCCAAAGCCTTGGGTGTTGGCTTATAAATACCTTACCTTGCTAAACCCCCAATTGTACTTCACACTAAACCTTTAATCATTCTAAGGTTGACCAACTCAAATAGCCAATTTGAAAATCATTTGTGAAGTGTTTAAAGAGAAACCAAATTACCAAGGGTATAAGGTGTAGATAGGGTAATTTGGAAGGGGTTGAAGTGTATCTCCTCACATGGCATATAAAAGAGAGAAAGAATATGCCAAGGAATATTCCAATGCTTGGGGGGAAGAATGAGATGGAGGGTTGAGATGAAATGGTTTGAATTGGATGGATGAGATTGAAGGGAACCTCCCTTGGTTTTCAAACAATTTGGCATGTGGGGGAAATGAAGGGTTGAGATTTGTTTGTTTGAAATGAATGGCTAAGATCAAAGAAGCCTAGGTTAGGGTTGAGAAAGGATATTCCAATTGAATATGCTTTGCTTGGGGGGAAAGGAGCGATCAATGGTTGAGATGATTTTGGTTTGAAATGGATGGCTTAGATTAAACACATGTGGTGGTATAAAGAAGAGAGATTGGATGGATGGTTGAGATGTGTTTGATTTGAATTCAATGGTTGAGATCAAAGGAGCCTCTTTGGAATTCAAAAAATTCCCCATGTGTTAGAAATGAAGGGATGAGATGTGTTGTAAGGGAATGGATGGTTGAGATGTAGCGTGTAAGGGAATATGTAAGAGTGTAAGGGATTATGTAAGAGAATATATGATTTAGATATGATTGGATATGATTGGTTTGTCTTTTGTAGGAATGAGATTAAGAGAGGATTAAGACATAATCTAATTGTCATTAAGAAGAAAAGGTTTAGACAATTAAGATTATAAGTTGAGAAAATCATAGGTTACTTATAAATTCAAGTAACACAACGTCGAGAGTCCATAGTTTCATATCTCGTGACTTTCCACGACTCGACGTTCTCAACTAATACCTTGGTTCAATCAAGTTAAGTGCTTTGCCTTGATGTAAAGCACAACCCAAGTGGGAAAGGATGCGTTTACGCAAAGTGACCTTTGACTTAGTTTGCCAATAAGGGAGTAAACCCGTTACGTAATTAGAGAAGACGTAAGCACGGGATATGAACATATGAATGTTTCAACACGATGTCACGTGAAATATATAAGCCTTGGCTAGAGGCGATAGTTAGAAAACATGAGTTGGCGTTTTCCCGTAAATGGATATTTCAAAAGTAGGATCTCCCAAGTCTCAAAACTCGTTTCGAGTGTTCTCAATTAAGCACATAACATATTCATACCTGTATTGAAAGATCCACATTTGTCGAGTAAGGGGAAAACCGACTTTCAAAATTCGCCCGGAACCATACAGACTCCTGGCGCGTCACCCGCCCGTTGACGCGCGGGCAGCGCGCCAGGAGTAGACATTGGCTCCGGCGATTTTGAACTAACGTTTGTTATTTTATGTGTTTTGATGGTTTATTTGTCATCATTAAAACATAAAGAGATCTTGATCATGTTGCATCAATAATCTCCCCCTTTTTGATGATGACAAATAAAAACCGAAAGCAAATAAAATTACAAAACTTAGCGAAGACAAAACGCGCCTTTGGTGTAGCTTGCGTCTTGACCTTCCTTTAACAATTCTTTAATGATCTTCATGCGCTTGCTTTCTTTCTCCTCCTTTTTTCGAATCAAAAAGGCGGGTCTTCCTATCAAGCCAGGTTTTGAACTTGGGCCTATGGGTTAAATGAGCTAGCATGTAAATGCACCCAAATGTGCTCCCCCTTGATCATAGCTCCCCCTAGATTGTCGCTCCCCCTTGTTGCAAGGCGGGGATCCATGGTCAAGTGCCTCACCTTTGCGGTGGCCTAGCTATACATATACATCACAACATGCAACAAACAAGAAATCCTTACATGTGAAAGTTCTAAGATGGGTTCGGTTACCATTTGGAAACTTGCAATATGGGTTAGTTCTCATCATAACAATAAGTATATTAGTGTCCAAGATGACTCTACTATCCAAATGTTGAGCATGACACAAGAATAAATATATGTGATTGTAGAAAATCAATCAATATAGATGCCAAATATCAAAGAAAGTCATATTAAGGAAACAAACATCACAATAATTTTATTAAACACACATAATGAAGGACATACAAGAAGAACATCATTCAATCCTATCATATTTTATTCATACAAGCTTGTGAAAGGGCCTAGATTTTTGTTACTAGAGCAAGTTTTTACTACTTCACTCATCATCCCTTTCTTGAAAAGTCGCCCTTGAAATGTCTTTGAGAACGGTGGTCATCACCAACATATCATTGTTGATTGATTTGTGTAGTTCTCTAATTTCCTCACGTAAAGCGAGAATATTCCTCTCAATCACACTATTCATAGTACAACATGCACACCTACGAGTGTGATCATTCTCAAGAGGTTCGCCAAGTTTTCCTTCAATCTTGGCCCAAATTTCATCTTCGACAAAACAAAGTTTGACGAAATCTTTCACAATTGGGATATCCGCACTACTAATGTTTTCCCAATCAATGTTTTCCTCTTCTTCCCTTGTCATCATTCTCCTACCATTGTTAAAGTGGTATGATGACCCAACAAACTCTTCTTCCATATCCATTTTGTGTGTGTTTTAAGTGTTATTTAATTGAAGCAAGGTTTGATGTCAAGGTAACTAGCAAGATTACTTCTTTTATAGATGAGTTAATGTTGGTAGTTAGGATTCATATCACATAAAAGTTGGTCATATTATCAATGATCAAGGTACATAGATGCTTGATAAGATGTTTAACCCCTCTAAGACATGTACTAATATGCTTAGATCACATGGTGTTGGGAAGAGATATTCAATGAGAAATGAGTGTTCTAGTTAGGCTAAAGTTGAGGTTGGGTGGACTAGAAATACATGCTAGTTACTATCATTTCCCATGCATGAAACTACAAACAATTAATTATTAGGAGATAGCATTATTCAATTTAATTTAAGAATGCAACATGTAGTTTATCACAAAAAGTGAACAAGAAGAATTAGATACAAGATTTTAAAAACAAGTGTGAGTTGTGAAAAATATCATATCTAATCTTGGAAACTTAACATAGTCAAAATATTCAAGATGAATCAAGATAATTTTGTGTCAAGTTTTCTTGTTCAAATACATAGTATAGACATGTAGAATCTTGGATATTATCAATCATTGTTTGAATAATGAGTTGATACATATCTTTCCTCTTGGAAGACATTTGTTTGATCTTCCATCCATGCCTCCACATAAGCCTTAATCACATAAGCTCTAAGAGCACCTAAAGATTGTTCTCCCGCATCAAAACCTATCCCAAAGCAATTTGGACTCTTGAAAAATGTCATGCCAAAACTTAGACTTGTTTGTTTTGTGACCTAAGTGTCCTTTTATTCAAGTCACCAATGACTTGTTGTATAAGATGACCCCTCGCTTCTCTCACTTCCTTAGGATTGCCTTCATCTGAAACATTAACTTGTAATGTTGGCGACCTTTCTTGATCTTGAACTAAAGGTTTATTGATCACATCATCTTCTACCGAATGAGATGATTTAGGCTCGGGCATGCTCTCATCAAAGGTCACATTGAGAGATTCCTCAATCCTCATTGTTTCCTTGTTAAGCACTATGTATCCTTTACTAGTTTGAGAGTATCCTAGGAACACACCTTCATACGACTTTGGGTCGAATTTGGTGAGATATTCTTTGGTGTTAAGTATAAATACTTTGCAACCAAATACTTTAAAATACTCTAGGGATGGTTTTCTATTCCTAAGTATTTCATAAGGTGTTTTATTAATTACTTTTCTTATGTGGACTCTATTAAAAATGTAACAAGCGGTATCTAGGGCATGACACCAAAACTTTTGTGAAATGGATTGCTCGTCAAGCATTGCACGACTCATCTTTCTTAACTTACGATGTGTTCTTTCAACAAACTCATGCGATTGAGAAGTGAACGGGCCCGATAAGTTATAAGATATTCCATGTTGTTCATAAAAGGTTCCAAATTGAATTTTATCAAATTCACTACTATGATTTGTTTTAATTGAGACAATTGAACAATCAAGTAGGTTTTCAAGTTTCTTTCTCAAAATGTTGAATTTATTCAAGACTCCATCCTTGTTTTCTAAGAACAAAATCCAAGCGTAATTTGAATAATCATCTACAATCATTAAAATGTAGAAGTTTCCTCCATAACTTTGGATCGGAGATGGACCATACAAATCCAAATGAACCAACTCTAAAACCCTATTAGTTGTCACTTCCTTCTTATTCCTATTATTGCTTTGTCCTTGACTCCCTAGACAAGTGTCACAATAACGCCTTTTAAAGCTCAACTTTGGTAAATTCCGTACTAGCTCGTTAGAAGCTAGGTTTTGGACTAACCTCATATTAGCGTGACCTAACCTCCTATGCCAAAGCGTTGAGTTGTACACCATGGACGTAAGACATATGTGTTGCTTAGAGTTATCACCCAACTTGCATGTATATAAGTTGTTTCTCCTATGACCTTTTGCTAACACAACACCATTTTTACTAATAGTGCAATCTACCTTAGTAAATTTAACCTCACAATCATCATCACATAGTTGACTCACACTAATCAAATTGAAACTTAGACCCCTAACATGCTCAACATTGGAGATTTCTATGGAGTCATGAAGAACATTACCTTTGCCGACAATTTTGCCGTTAAGTTTGCTTCCAAAAATGACTTGATTGCCATTATACGTCGTGTATGATGTGAACAATATTCTATTCCCGGTCATGTGTTTAGTGCAACCACTATCCACTACCCACTCATCCGGTTGTAGATCACTTTTGAGACAAACCTCAAATTTTTCTTGGGCCAAAAGACACGTAGCGTCATTTGTTGGTTGATCTTCATCTTCACTATCACTCCACGCTCCCCCAACGAATGCCTTGTTCACTCTCGTCTTAGGACATTCATTGATGAAATGACCCTTCTCTCCGCAATTGTAGCATCCTTGGGCGCGTCTTAAGCTTTCACCAACCTTGTTGTCACCACTATGGTTTCCCCTAAAGTTGTTCCTTCCACCATTACTCGGTTTCCAAACCGATTTCTTCTTCCAAAGTTACCACCTTTCCTAAAGAACCTCCGAAAGTTCTTAGCCATAAGATTGTATTCATCGTTATCCATATCATCTTCTTCATTGCTATCCTCTTGACCGTCACTATCATCACTAGCTTGAGTACTAGTGACTTTAGCTTTAAGAGCCAAAGACTTAACCTTCTCCTTTTTGTCTTTGGTACTTGCCTTGTCGTTCTCAAGAATCATCTCATAGACTTTGAGATTTCCAATGAGCTCGTCAAGAGGTAATTCTGCCAAATTCTTGGCTTCTTCTATGGCCGTCACCTTGGCCTCCATCTTACCGGAAGTACTCGAAGAAACTTTCTCACATGGTTCTTGTTATAGAAGCTAGGATCAAGAGCCGTGAGACTAGTGATAATAGCATTGAACCTTGTGTACCCATTATCAATGGTTTCTTCATCCGAGATCGAGAACTTCTCATATTGTTGTATGAGTAGATCGATCTTGCAATCCTTTACTTAAGAGTTGCCTTGATAAGTGATGATGAGGGAGTGCAAAATTTCCTTGGTGGTCTTGCAAACATGAACCCTCTCGAACTCCCTTCGAGGTAGTGCATTATAGATCAACATCTTGGCTTCATCGTTCTTACCAAGCTTTCTCCTTTCATCATCATTAAGATCCAAATGTGGCTTTTTCACCAACAACTTTGTTTCCGAGTCTTCCATCATGAATTCAAAGTTGCCATTTTGAATAATTTCCCACAAATCAAGATATTTCGACCTAACATAGGTCTCAAATCGGGTTTTCCAAAGGCAAAACCCATCGGTTTCTAGCAAAGGTGGTCTTTGCATAGAACACCCCTCAACATAGTTCTCTTGAGCCATGGATCTATACTCTACTTTACCAAAAATCTTAGTTAGGATTTTAGATTTTTTGGGAAAGAATTTTTTGACTTAAAACGACTTCTCGGGAAGGCTTTAACACTCAAAATCTTGAGTATACTGCTCTGATACCAATTGTAGAACTATAGAGGGGGTGAATACGGTTTCTTAGGCTTTTAAGACATTTAAAAACTTTAAGCCACAAAGAAAACCAAGTGCTTGTATAATCAAACCAAACAACCACACACACAACCAAAGTATATAATGCGAGTAAAGAAAGACACCACGATATATACTGGTTCGGGATGGGGGGTTTATACCATCCGTACGTCCAATTGCAAATTCGCGACTCTGATACTATTCACTAGTATAATCCTTTCGGTGGACTACAAACCGTTACAATTCACTCCACCGATATTCACCAATATCGATGCTCACAAAGAACGAGCTACTCCCACAGTATTCGGCCCTCGGAAACCACCCAAAAGAATCTCACGATTCGACTTTACCTAAAGATCACAAAGATCACTACCAAGACTTCCACCCGGAAGTATCAAACCCCAACTAGATCCCCAATGATCTAGGCTTGGTCACCAAGACACAAGACTTCCCTTACAAACAATTGAATGAGTGAATATATGTTTGTTCAACCAAGCCCTAACCTAACCTAGAGACTCGATTGTAATAGAAAGGGTATAAGAAAGAAAACCCTCGACATAATCACCAGAGTGGATTAGGTTCTTATGATTCTTCCCTTGCAAAGATGTGTGTTCTTTCAAAGATGTTAGTATGAAAATCACGAACACAAGATTGGAGATAGAGAGATTTGAGAGACATTGAGAGAAAGAATCTAGAGAGAAAGAATAATGGCAAGGGGTGAGGAATACAAGAGGCAATGGTGGTATTTATAGGCCAAGAACCCAACTTGGGAAAATTTTACCGAGGTCGGCGCGCTGCCCACGCGTTGACGCGTGGGTGACGCCCCAGACACTCTGAGAAAATTTTTCCAAAGCTTTGGGTGTTGGCTTATAAATACCTTACCTTGATAAACCCCCAAATGTACTTCACACTAAACCTTTAATCATTCTAAGGCATCCTAAGTGCTATAACTGTGGAGGGCTGGGCCATATAGCTAGGAATTGCACTCTTCCAAAGCATCCTCAAAACTTAGAGTACTTCAAGGACAAGATGTTGCTAATGCAGGCGCAAGAGAATGGTACTGCTCTGGATGAAGAAGCTTTGCTCTTTCTAGTGTAACACCCCCAATTCATGGATGCAGCGGAATTCAAACTGGGTGTTACTCGACGGCACAATAGTCACAATAATAGAAAACGAACTCTAATTAGTCGTTTTAAAAGATTTATCATTCAAATTATATAAATATCAGAGATTACAAAATGAGGTCCCAGATGGTTCCATGTTTACAATTTACATTAAATGAGTTTTTGAATGATAATAAAATTTATAGCCTTCGTGAGTATCCGTGCTCCTTCGTGCCAGCCTCATTCATTATGGACCTGAAATACATGCTTAAGAGGTCAACACAAAGGTTGAGTGATATTCATAGAGTTTGTTTAATGGTTGAACACAATATGTTGGTAGTATGAGTTAATTAGACTCATACTCATGGTTGAAAAACAAAATGATGGGCTACGTTATTATACGCCCATAAAACGTATTATACACTAAGCTTATGACACCAAAATGTTAACGGGTACCAATATCAATCGGCGGAGTTATCCCGGTAGGTACTTTGCTAACATACCTAAATCTCAAATATTAGTGCATTTGTTTGAACTTAGTCAATACAAACGGGATTCGTCAATCCCAATAGGCCTATTCACAATATTCGCGCTTACTATTACTAGTGATTAAATGGTTCATAATAAGGGATATTGGTTTTAGCAAGGATAGTACTTAGTGATAATAAAACAATCAAGCAAGCATACAATTGAAAAGCATTGTGTTCGGTTTAAAATAGCATGTATTCCCCCCAAGGGTTTGTAAAACAATTAAGTAATGGAAAGTGGGGCTATGAACTCACCTTAAGTTATATAGCAAGTAGAGAATGTGATGGTCGAATCGCGTAGGTTTCTATGAGCAACCTATAATAGAATGTCGCGACTTAGGATTGGAGTAAAGAATATGAAGAATTGCCTATATATGTCTTGCATTTAGTCCATGATGTGGTACAAAGTGTAGTGTAAGTCTTTGAAAAGAAATGGTTCATGAAACATGTATAGTTTATAACTTTATATATCGTTTACTACCGTTCGGGCCGACATAATTCAGAAGTCATGTAGTAAACGTTCGAGGAGCCAGGACACTTTAATTCGTAAATCCACAACTCATCTCGACGGCTTACTTAATGAACTCCTCACATGAGGCTCCCTACTATTGTAGTAGTTGATAAAATATATATATATATATAAGTTTTGATCCGAAAAGTTACATGTCCAATATTTGAATAAACTTAGGAAAGTTTATTTTTACATGAAGATTGTTATTAGGGTAAGTTTCTTAAGTCTTGTATGACGATTACTTGTAAGATCTCATGGTTCTTTAGATGAAATAGATTCAAATTGTATGTTTAAGTTATCGCTAACTCTTTAGCTCATGTTTCGCCTAAGTGAGTTTATATGGTCATTTAGTCATGGCCTTGCCATGACCTTTGGTCATTGTTCCATGGTCTTGAGACTCAACCTTGGCTTTAGCCATGGTTGTGGTCTTGAATCTAGGTCATAAGACCTCTTGGTCTTTATAAACCATAACCATTATATAGTGACTTATATATGTAAAATAGCTGTTAATAAACTGAGAAAAATCTCATTCGTTATTAGTTTTCTGGAGACGTGCTCCTGAGTTTTTGAAGAAAACGTGATTCCGGACAACTTAAGTGTTTTAACTTTTTCATGAAACGGACCAGAAGGGCCTCTTTTTGCGTGTTTTATGTTCTGTCACAGAAGCTATTTTGGCAGTTTTGCCGCAAAGTATTGGTAACTTCAAATGGTCATAACTTTTGACTCGTGTACTCGTTTTAGGTGGTTCAAATTGCTATGGTTTCCTTGTTAAGTCCTCTTTAATAGTAAGTAAGTGTCCAATATCATTGTTTTACTATTTTGGTCGTGGTTCTCCAAGAAAGTTACTAGTTTACTTGTTTACTTATCATAAGTTAACATATATATACCAATACTTGTTTTACCCATTTTTATACATCATGGACATGATCACAAGACAAAATATAGCATGAATGATATGTAAATAACATGAATATGATATTTAACAAGAAGTATGTTAGGGTTTGCTTACAACTTTTGGCTTTCACTTAAGAAAGGGAATCAAGTATGGAACTAGGACACTAAACGTAAGCTTTCAATCAATCACTACAACCCTTGCTAACCATTGATCTAACCCTTGTGAAAACCCTTTAACCTCAGCCCCTAACACCTTGTGTAGCTCCTAATTTAACCATGGAATCACCAAACAAACTAGAGATTCATGTAGGGAATCACTAGGCCTTTAACATTGGTATGTAACTTGTAACTAGAAAATGAAAGGATCATGAGCTTGTGAATTGAAGTTGGGCGTTTGAATGATGAATAAATGAAGAGGATGAGCTCTCTTTTATACTTAAAATGAGGAGGTTTAAGGAAGGTGTGAGGATGGTGCATGAGGAGGTGCAAGTTAGGATATTATCTTAGACTTAAGTCTTAAGTTTAAGACTTAAGACTTAAGTAACTAGCACATGGTTTAGCTTCCTTGGTAAGCTTCAATTACTTGACTTATTTGGCTAGGAAAAACGCCACATATGGCTAGTGGATGAGATTGGTGACTATTTGAAGTTATCTTGCTTTTACGGTGTGAGTTTAAGTCCCGTTAATCACTAACTGTAAGTCGTTAAGTCACGAAACTTAAAACCGGGTATCCTATAATTACAAAACTTATAAATATGTTAAGACTTGTTAATATACTCCACTTTAGCATATTAAATGAGTGATAAGTTCTATTGGATGCTTAAAGTTATGAAAACCTAGAAACGTAGGTTTAAAACGCGTAATACGCAAAATGTACGAATTCTACGTATAATTAAGAAAAGTAAAATGTAACTTTTCTAGTATGATTATTATGTACTTAAAAGGTTTATAATGTCTAGGCGAGGCCTTATCTAGTGTCGGTTGGTGTTAAACGTTCGCCAAACTTAAAACCGGAAGTGATAAAAATCAAAGGATGATTTTTATGGTCAAAGGAGGGGGAAAAATATGTTGACTTTTTCCAAAAATGTGAAAACTCAAATTGTCTTAGAAACGCGGTGCAGGTATAGGCTAAGGTTACGACTGATTAAAAATGCTTAAAAACGAAAATTCCTGTTTTTCACGGCCGAGGTTTATTTGGTCATGTTTTTCTCAGTCATGATTTATTCTCAAATAAATCATGAGTGTATCAAACATTTTTCTGATACGGGGAAAATTAACGCGGTCGAGTTTCGTTGTGCGTAGAATTTTTGAATGACGTTTTACCCTAAAACGTGTAATTCCTTAATAACTTTCGCGAAAATGATCTGATGAGTGTCAAACTTTTAATTTGCCATGGAAATGATTTATCATACGAGAATATGAAATAAAAATCAAATTTCGGGGAAATGAATAGTAAAAATGAATAGTGAAATTTTCGGGAATAAAAGTTAACCTGAAAATGTGAATTGTTACATCTAGCTAGTGATGACAAGAATACGTTTGATGCTGATGTGGATGATCAACCTGTTCTGGACATGGCACTCAATGATCCGAACATCTTCCAAGTTGAAGACTGTGATGCTTTTGATTCGGATGTTGATGAAGAACCCATAGCTCAAACCATCTTCATGGCTAATCTGTCTGCAGCTGCATCATCTCCACAGCAGTCTGGCTCCTCCATCACTTCTGCTATCTCTGAGGTACCAAAGCCACTAAATTCTAATCTGAATTGCTCTATCAATCCACAGGGGGCATGTGACTCGGTACAACCCACGAACATTGACAACACAAATATCACTAATATGGGAAATACCAATAATATCCCATATGAACAGTATGTGAATGACAATAAAATGAAAGTTGTACCAAGTGACATGCCGTCAGTTGATGCTAGAGAACTTGAGTTACATGAGCACACTATATACAACCCTGATGACTCCTTGATCACTAGAGTTAACATCCTTAAGGATCAGGTGGCCTTATACGAGCAGCGTGCTAAATTTGAACTTAATGAACGTGAGCAGAAAATGGAATGGCAATTGCGTACTTACATATCTGAAAACAATGCCAAACAAGAAACATTGAAAAAGGAGCTAGTTTCTTTAAAAAAAACAATTGGATCAGACTGTCAAGCAAAGACAGGAAATTCAAAAGGGGTTGACTTCAATCAAACTCGACTACCAAGAAAAAGAAACCAAACTTCTAAATGATTTTTCAAAACTCAAAACGTTGAAAAACAAATTGGAAGATAAGTTGTACATGCAAGGCCAAACCATTCAATCTGCTCAAATGATGGAAAAACATAGGAAACTAAGAGATGAATTTAGTGAACTTGATGGCTCTAAGACTAAAGCTAAATTTCTTAGAATTGGTATAGGTGCTCAACCTGCGCTATATGATGCACACACTATGCTTGACCCTAACCATGCCCCTCCTGATGTGAAATCATATGATGAGGTTGATGAGGCTGATGATAGAACTAGGGAAAAACTTGCTGAGCGACTTAAGGATCCACTATGCGTTGCTAAAAATATTGTGTTTCACCATGATTATATAAATGACAATCACTCAGCTATTTTTGTCCCTCAAAAGAAAATCCTTCCTGAAAAAGTGTTCTGGAATATTGACATGGAAAAAATGAAAGCTGAAAGAATCATTGGTAATACACGTACCATCTTTAGGATTGCTGACCCAACCATCTATCCCTTGCACACACCCCAACATCTTGTGCCATATACCTTACCCACACAGTGTAATACCCTAATTGCGTTATATGTTCTAGGCCAATTGTTTAAGGATTTTGAAAAAACATGTAAAACTAGAATTACACCAACGGGGATTACAGAAGGGGAAAGGGGGTTTGAGCAAACAAAACAGTGTTACCTAACTGAAGTTATGACATTTTTCGATCTTCTTAAAGAACACTTTGAAGGCCTTAAAACTACCATCAATAATGATGTGAATCAAATGAAAAAGGTTTTTAAAGAAGTGGAAAATGAGGGTAACCAATTGGCAATCGATCTCAAATACAGTGAAATTGACAGAAAAAACATCCTCATCATGAATGATGACTTGATTGCTAATTGCATTGCACAAGATGTCTTTTACACTGTTACTGGCTTTGCCCTATCTGCTAAGCAATTTCATGAAATGTCCATTACTTTAAATGTATTTTAGAATCGTGTGATTGAGCTTGAGGGGGAGAATTACCAACTAAACTACAAAATTCAAAACAACGATCATGACAACATGGTCAGGAGTTTTTCAAAACTAGAAGTTGATAATTTTAACTTGCAACTAAAATACCAACATCTAAAAGAAAACGTAAAAGTATCAAATGCCAAGACATCTTCGGATGCTCCTGAATTTGATACATGTTTTGAATTAGCCAAAAAGGATGATGTAATTTGATTGGTCCCAAACGGTCAACCTAAATTGACCAGGTTAATGGTCAACTAATTCAAACGTCTCAGACCAAATCTCTGTGGAAGTATAGGGTTTCCCCGAGTCGTTATGTCCCGACGAGGTGTGGATGGTATCAAAACGGGTTTGTGATTGGGTGAATTTGGACAGGAAAGGGTTTAAATGGTTTGAATGATTACACAAAGATATGGGGAGTGAAAATGACTTAGAAACACTATGTTAACATTTACTGATGATCAGGTACGCTAAAAACGTGAGCTAAGTCTAAAAACGCGTTCGTTTGATTTAAATTTGCGTTGACGTACAAAATGAAACGCGAGTTTTTGTGAAATAAAATACCTACGGATGTGAAAATTACATTTTTACAATCCTACTGATAAAAGAAAATTTTTAGAAAAAGAAAAATAATTTTTACACTATTTAATTAATTATTATTAATTAATTACTAATTTCCTAATTACTTTTTATTATTTAAATTACACTAAACAATAACTAATTATGAAAATACACTAAAAATATGAAAATTAAATTTGGAAAAATTTAAAATATTATAAAACTAATTTTAAAACTGAAAATATATTTTTAAGACTTTTTAAATAATTATTATTAATTATTAACTAATTATTAATTAATAAAAACTAATACTAATTATTAAAAATACTAAATGAAAAGAGAAAAATATGAAAAAATTACAGAAATTATTTTATAACTACAGGAACCTAGGAAAATTATAAAAACACTAAGTGCTTAAGGAAAATAAGCTAATAAGCAATAAGCTTCTTAAATAGAAGCTATCACTTCATTTATTTTTTGGCTTTTTTTGGAAATTTCTTTTACAAAACTATCTAAATACTGAATATAAACAACTTTTGTGAAGACAAAATCTGTGAAACTTAAAAATAAGCTCAGGTTGAGCTTATTAGCATGACAGCTTAATGGCTTGAGCTTTTGAAGGAGCACAAGCTGCTTAAAAGCTATACAGCAAGAACAAAGGACAAAATAAGCTACAACAGATGAGAAAAGCTTAAAATAAGCTAAAGATAATAGAAAAGGAACATTGAATGAGCCAATAAGACTAAATAAGCAATTCCAGCAAACTGGTGCACAAGTACCCCCTGCAGTCAACTTAAGTGTCACAATCAGCTTATACAATAAGC
Source organism: Artemisia argyi (assembly GCA_030686995.1). Lineage (NCBI taxonomy): Eukaryota > Viridiplantae > Streptophyta > Magnoliopsida > Asterales > Asteraceae > Artemisia > Artemisia argyi. The sequence goes on from CM060686.1 coordinate 138,885,578, forward strand.
TGAAAAATCCAATCCAGGTACTGAGAAAGCAAGTTGAGCTGGAGGGCTTCTTAAAAAGCTAAGGCACTTGGGGTGGGGTCCACTTAAAAGCTCAGAAAGAGCTTATGAAATGGCACACACACACACTGATGCAGGGCAGTCCCAAGTGAGGTTTGCAGCCCTTGAATAAGCCAACCAAAATGAACAATAAGCTGAATTAAGTTAAGACTATCCTACTAACTAACTATTAAAACTACAAACTAATGGAATAGGAAACTAGGGAAATACAAGGGACCACTTAAATAGCTAAAAGGACAGAAAGTGAGCAAGGGGCATAAGCGGGAACAATGATGCATCAATGGACAAACAGGCCAACACCAAGACACTCATAAGCTAACCTAATGGAGACAGACAAAAGGCTTCATAAGCGGATCCTACAAAGCTAAATGGGAAAACAGAATAAGCAGTGCAAACAACAATTTAACTCAAAAAGCTAAGAAAATAAGCAACAAGCAAACTGCTCATGCAGATAGTCCAAGGGAAACTTCAAACTTGTGCATAAACTTCTCACTTACAAACTAAGGGCTGCAATGCAACAAATTAAAAGTGAAACAAAAGAAATCCAATCCTAAAGCTACTTGAGTCCCATTGATTTTGAAAGCAAAGGGTGACTGAGTGCAGGCCTGCTGTGGGTGAAAAAGGTATGGTGCAGGGGAACACAGTGGTTAGTAGCCCACTTTAAGCCCTCTAAAAAGCTACCAATAAAATTCTAAAAAATGAGATGAGGGTGGATTTTTGAAACTCAGCTGGGATATTCTAAATGGTACAAATTCCAAAGCTTAATCTCAAATACACAAATCATGAAAAATCTGTGAACATTTGGATTTCTACCATAAGAATGAATTTTGACTTTTCTTAATTGTGAAACAAGATTGACTTTGGTGAACTTTCTTGGTTCCTAAATCATCCAATAGGCTAGACTAACTCTAAAGGCACCTAAATCAAGCATTCTAAACTAATTTTAAACTAGATGAGGGATATTGCTAACCTAAATCTCCAACAGTTGAGCTGTAGGGGATTTTTGAAGAGAGTTTTGAATTTTTGGCTTGAGAATACTAGAAATAAGTTTTGACTGTCCTAATTGACACCTAAGTAGCATAAGTGAACTAGTGGGATACCAAGTTAACACCAGGAATTCAGCTCAGCTAAATAATCCAAACACACCCTCAACTAGGGTGTTCTGAGCTCAGAACTGAATTTCACTAAACTGAGCTTAGATGTTCAACAGAAGTGCATTAACTAAGTATAATATGTCATGTAAAGCATTTTCAGATAAAAAAAATAAGCACTAAAAATAAGCCTACAGTTTATGCTATGCTATTTTTTTGTATTTTGTAAGATTTCTGAAAACTTAAAAGGTAAACTCTGAAAACAGTTGACAAGTGAACAAAGGCTTACAACAAGCTTTATGAGCTTGTTTGAGCTTACATAAACAGTAGAATAAGCTGGAAATGGTAAACTTGAATTTTAAGCACATTCGATAAAAACTTGTAAATTTTGATAGTAAGATGAAAGAAAGCTGAATTTGCATTAAACTGGAAAAATAAAAAGTACAAATTTGAAATAAAGCTGAATTTAAATAAGCTGAGAACTAAAACTATTCTAAAAACCTACACCACTACTACTAACTACCAACTACTGCCTTTGAAAGGCTTACATAGCTTTTTATTTATACTCAAATAGAAATTAGGGTTCCTTCTGTCTTTGTCATCTTCTGCTTGTGTTTTATTGAACCCACTTTGTGCTTCCTTTGAATGAATCTCAGCCCTAGGATTAACTCAGGATGATCACAGCCCTTGAATGGATTTTTGGCACCCAAATTCAATTTGGCGTTTTCCTTTGATTACTTGTGCCAGGTTCACTATTTTTGGAGTGGGGTGTTTGGATGGAGTAGGGGTAATGATGGAGGAGGGGGGAAGTGGCTTGTGATGATGGAAAGGAGCAGGGTGTTTGCAGGGTTGGTTTTGGAGGGGAGTGGGGATGAGGTGGATGTTGACCAGGTCAAACCTGGTGGGAGTATTAAAAAAACGGGGTGTTGGATTTGGTGTGGAGTGGGCTTGTGAGGGTATTGGGCTGGGAGTTATAAGGAGTGGGCTAGGGTTGTGTTTTAGATTTAGGTTTTGGGTTAAAAGTATTAAGGGTCCGGTTGGTTGTAGTAAATTAGCACAAGGACCATTTTTGTAATTTGAGCAAAGTTGAGGGGCTGAGTTGTAAAATTCCAAAAGTACAAGTAAGGACCAAACTTGCCATATTCCATAATCCGAGGGCCTTGAATGATATTTTCCAAAATTTGATTATCCCGGGGATTAGTTATGCCAAAATTCAAAGTTGAGGGACCATTTTTGCCATTTTCTAAAAATTGAACTCCAACGACTAATTTTTACAACATTTGAATTCCCAAGGACCTTTGTTAACTTTTCTTTCAAAATAAACCTTCAGGGACCAAATTTGTCAGTTTTCCAAACTGCAGGGGCTAAAGTTGCCCTTTTTGAAACTTGGGGACCAAAAGTGTAATTTTCACAAACTTTTCACCCAAAGTCCATTTTTGATAACTTTTGATTTGTAAAGGACTTGGGTTTACTTTTCTTTCATTTTAAACCTTCAGGGACTAGTTATGTCAATTTTTGAAACTTGAGGGATTGAAACTGCCAATTGTGCAAACTTTGTTCGTTTTTCATTTGTTTTTAAACATTTTGCATCTAAAACATATAAAACACACTTTTGGGATAATTTCTGTATTTTGATGCATTTCTGAGTGTTTTTGGATGTTTTGACAGTTCAGATACGATAAAAATGATGAGTATTTACACACTCATCATAATTCAAGCTCACTCAAACACGATTCGGAAGTTGAGGGCCCAAATTGCACAATTAAAATTGAACAAAAGCGATGTGACCAATACCAATTACCAGAAGTCGATAGATTCTCAAAACTTTCAGAAACAGGGCATGATCAATGAATTACAACATGAAAATGAGTGGCTTCGTGCTGAAATGTCAAACGCTAAACAACGTTACAAAGAATTGTTTGAGTCTATTAAAATAACACGTGACCAAAACAATGAAAGAGTCACTTCTTTGTTAAATGAAATTGAGAATCTAAAGACTATGGTGAAGGGTAAAATGCACGTCGTTTCATGTGATCATGCTATTTCCAATGTACATGCTTGTAAGAAATATGCGTGTGATGCTGTCAATGTCTCTCTTCCCCTTAGGAACAATAAGTTGGTTCACAAAAACTACCTTAAGAATCTTAAGGATTGTCTGGCCATGCTTAGAGAAACCATTGAAGATGAGAGAATATCTAAACCAAATGATGATGTTGTTATTGGTGCTTGCTTCCTCACTAATAGAGCCCAGGAACTATTAGAATATGCCATAGGATCATGCCCCAAGAATGATAACAAGTCGGAAAGGTCATTTACATCGCACTCTAATAGTGGCAACAAACATGTTACATTAGATCATCCCCAAACCATGTCACAATCCACCATCATGATCACCAGTAAACAAGTAGCACTAATCATACTAATGTTCCCGTCATTGCTTCTACAGGAGTAAAAGGTGTATCTAATGCTAGCAAGTCACAGCCTAGGTGCAATACAAAGAATGATAGGACCTTGCCAGCTAAGAGTACATTTATGAAGGAAGTAGAAGAATCATCTAGGAACAATAAAGTTATGCTTAATGAAAGGAATCGAGTTGATTCAAACATTTGTGTTAACAATGATGTAATTAATTCGAATTCTGGTGCTATTTGTAAGACTTGTAACAAATGCTTATTTTATGGTAATCATGATGCTTGCGTTGTGTCCTTTCTTAAATCCACTATGAAATCTACAGTTATGAATGTCTCGAGTGTTAAACGGGTAAAACAAGTATGGAGTAAAACAGGAAAAGTGTTCACTAATGTTGGTTATCAATGGAGACCTACTGGAAGGAAATTCACTCTAAGGGAAAAGTGCCCAATGACTAGGATCACTAATTCCAAAGTTGTGCCTATTAAGAAGTGGAGACCTACTGGTAGAATGTTCCCAATAGAAGAACTTAGTGCCACTCCCAATTCTAGTGCATCAAAATGTGAAAGTTCCAGTGAGATATCTGTGACATATGATAATCCAATATTTGTGTGTGCTAACCAAACGGACCCCAACTATTTGTGGGGCTCCAACTTTTTCAGTTATCCACGATTGTCTGGTTTCAAATGCAGGTCATACAAATCGTCCTTTGGTATTTGGACTCAGGCTGCTCAAAACATATGACTAGAGATCGCTTGCGGCTCAAGAATTTTGTGGAAAAGTTTATTGGTACGGTTAGATTTGGAAATGACCATTTTGGATCTATAATGGGTTATGGGGATTATGTCTTTGGAGATAGTGTGATATCCAGAGTTTACTACGTGGAAGGACTTGGGCACAATCTATTTTCTGTTGGTCAATTCTGTGACTCTGATCTTGAAGTTGCTTTCAGAAAACACACCTGTTTTGTTAGAGAATTAGATGGTGTTGATCTCCTCAAGGGGAGTCGGGGCACTAATCTTTATACCATCTCTATCGAAGACATGTTACGGTCCTCACCAATTTGCTTGCTTTCTAAAGCCTCCAAGAACAAATCATGGTTGTGGCATCGTCGTTTAAACCATTTGAACTTCGGTACCATCAATGAACTCACACGTAAAGAGCTTGTTCGAGGCTTGCCCAGACTGAAGTATGAAAAAGACCACTTATGTTCCGCATGTCAAATGGGCAAAAGCAAAAAGCACACACATAAACCCAAGACTGTCAATTCCATCATAGAAGTCCTACACACTCTCCACATGGATCTCTGTGAACCAATGAGGATTCAAAGTATCAATGGAAAGAAATATGTGCTGGTTATTGTTGATGATTTCTCTCGATTCACGTGGGTAAAGTTTCTACGATCAAAAGACGAGACTCCGGAAACCATCAACAAACTCATAAAAATGTTGCAAGTTCGTCTCAATAAAACAGTTAGATTCATTCGAACTGATAATGGAACGGAGTTTGTGAACAAACAACTTACTCAATTTTATGAAGGTGTCGGAATTAGTCATCAAAAGAGCATTCTACGTACTCCTCAACAAAATGGAGTTGTTGAAAGACGCAACCGCACATTAGTTGAAGCTGCAAGGACTATGCTGATCTTCTCCAAAGCTCCTATGTTTCTTTGGGCTGAGGCAATTGCAACAGCATGTTATACACAGAATAGATCCTTGATACATCCTCTCCACTACAAGACTCCATATGAACTGGTCCATGGCAGAAAACCGGATCTTTCGTTTCTTCGTGTATTTGGTGCATTGTGCTATCCAACAAATGACAGTGAAGACCTAGGGAAACTCAAGGCCAAGGCTAACATTGGTTTCTTTGTTGGCTATGCTCCAGAACGAAAGGGATACCGATTCTACAACAAACGTACCAGAGACATAATGGAAGCAATCAACGTCACTTTCGATGAGCTGACAGAGCAACTGGTTCCTGGACAATCAAGTTCTGGACCCGTACCTAACCTCTTATCTCCTGGACCTACAAGCTCCAGGCTTGTACAGAATTCCACTCCTGCTACTCCCTTTTTACCTCCTACAAGTGATGATTGGAAAAAGCTATTTGACCCCATGTTTGATGAATACTTTGAACCTTAAAATGTGGACGCTCCAGAAGTCACTGTCATTCCACAACCAGCTGGGGTAGCTAATGTCCCAATTGTTAATTCTGGTCCATCCACTTCGTTATCATGGGATCCTGAAGCTCCCACCATCAGTCATTCAATCACCACATCTAATGGTCAATCCTCATCTGTACAACGAGTTGCAGCTGTAAATAACTCTTTTGGTGAGAATCCCTTCGCTCCACCCAATAATGAGCCGTTTGTTAACATCTTTGCACCCGAACCGTCAAATGATGCTACATCCTCAGATGAATCAAGCACGGCTACCTCAGTTCCCTACTCTCAACCTCATGAACACCTTAGGAAATGGACAAACGACCACCCAATTGACAACATTATTGGAAACCCCTCACGTCCGGTATCAACCCATAAGCAACTTGCTACCGACGCTTTGTGGTGCTTCTTCAATTCTGTCCTTTCTAAAGTTGAGCCTAAAGATTTCAAGGATGCAATGTCTAAACATTCATGGTTCACTGCTGTGGTGGATGAAATTCATGAGTTTGATCGACTTGACGTGTGGGAATTAGTGCCGCCTCCTGAGTGTGCTATGATAATTGCTCTCAAATGGATATTTAAAGTGAAGCTTGATGAGCATGGAGATGTATTAAAGAACAAGGCAAGACTTGTGGCAAAAGGATATCGTCAAGAAGAAGGTATTGACTTTGAAGAATCCTTCTCACCAATTGCTAGAATTGAAGCCATAAGAGTATTTCTAGCAAATGCCGCTAGTCAAAATATGGTGGTGTATCAGATGGATGTTAAGACCGCATTTTTAAATGGCGATCTTAAAGAAGTGGTGTATGTAAGTCAACCTGAAGGATTCGTGGATCCTGAACGCCCTAACCATGTGTATCGCTTGAAGAAGGCCCTTTATGGTCTTAAACAAGCTCCCAGGGCGTGGTATGACACTTTGTCAAAATTCCTTCTTGCCAACAAGTTCTCCAAAGGTGCTGTTGATCCTACACTCTTTACCAGAAAGACGGGCAAAACCTTTCTTCATGTGCAAATATACGTAGATGACATAATATTTGCCTCTTATGATCCCAAAGAGTGTGATCGCTTCTCCCAAGAGATGAGTTCTGAATTCCAGATGTCCATGATGGGTCAAATGTCCTTCTTTCTAGGCTTGCAAATATCTCAGAATCCCAATGGGATCTTCATCAATCAATCCAAGTATGCTAATGAAATCTTGAGGAAATTTGGATTTGATTCATGCGATGCTGTTGATACCCCTATGATGGAAAGATCAAAACTTGATGAAGATGATATCGGAATCCCTGTTGAACAAACCAAGTATCAAAGCATGATTAGTTCCTTAATGTATCTTACTGCTAGCCGACCGGATCTTCTTTTTGCAGTCTGCATGTGTGCTCGGTATCAATCCAAACCTACCAAGAAACACCTGGAAGCTGTCAAGAGGGTCTTTCGGTATCTTAAAGGAACAATCCACTTGGGCCTATGGTACCCAAAGGATACTTCTATGGCCCTCACCGCCTATTCAGATGCTGACCATGCGGGATGTCAGGATACTCGTCGAAGTACATCTGGGGGTGCTCAGTTCTTGGGTAACAAGCTAGTTAGTTGGTCTTCAAAGAAACAAATGAGTACTTCAATATCCTCCACAGAGGCTGAATACATTGCCATGTCCTCGTGCTGTGCTCAGATTCTATGGATGAGGTCTCAACTTTCGGACTATGGCTTCGTGTGCAACAAGATTCCTATGTATTGTGACAACAAAAGTGCAATTGCGCTTTGCTGCAACAATGTCCAGCATTCAAGAACTAAGCACATCGACATTTGACATCACTTCATCAGGGAGCAAGTTGAGAAAGGAATTGTGGAACTTTACTTTGTGAGGACTGAGTTCCAGCTTGCTGATATCTTTACCAAAGCACTTTCTAGGGATCGATTTCAATTTATCCTCCCTCGCCTTGGTATGAAGAGTCTCACTCCTGAGGATCTCATAAGTCTTCAGGAAGATCAGGAGGAGTAAAGGGGTTGTTTCATATATCCTTTGTACATAGTTTAAAACAAAAAGAAAATAGAAAAATATAAAACCTTTAAAAATCATAAAAATCTGAAAAATTTTAAAATCCAAAAAATATTCTTCTTTCGACATGTCTCTTGTGTAATCAATATTATGTACGTTTCTAGAAATGTCATTCAATAATGACACGGAAACATACATATGCTTGAGCAAGAGTTTTTATTTTTAATAATGTTTATCTAAAAACATGTCGTTTCTAAAAATATTCTGTCAAATGGTTTGCTATTACTTCAGATAGTAACCCGGTCTTAGTATTGAGGAAAGTTCATCGCCAAAAAGATGACTGTTCCTTACAAAGGCATGAATTACTTTATATTCGTGCCTTTCCGATCTGATGTACGCTTGAGTGCATCATTTCTGGTAAAAGAAGAGAAGTCTTCTTTGCATCTCAAATACTTTTCCTTCAAAGATTCTTTGGAAAAGTATTTGCTCCAAACTTGGTGGTACCATGGTTTTTGAAGATGAAACAAACCTGAAGAGTTGTTTCAAAACTTACCACTCAATCAATGCTATAAAAATCAACACTTTATGCAAAATGTTTAATTTTAAAATGTGTCATCGATTGAGGGGGAGATTGATTTCAAAACCTATACATCATCAAAACAAATGATCTTTGTGCATAACTTCAAGTGGATTAAGTGCAATTGTTATGTGTTAGTACATGAATTTTTCATGAGTTTCGCGCTAAACTCAAAATCATTTATAAACTCATCATCTCTAACACATAACATACTCCCTCAAGTTTTGAGGGGGAGCTTAAATGTCGTCTCAAAATCAGTCATACTTAAAAATGTCACATCCCTCTCTAAAACTTTATACTTATTTAAATCACTTGGGATCACAAATCTCAAATTGATTTGAAATTTTTGATCGGGGGAGAAGATGTGATTTAAATATGAAAAACTGATTCAAAAGTGATGTTTTTGAACAAGAAAACAAAAATCTGCTCTTTCCTATGTGCCAAACTCTTTCGCACATCAATGCACATATTGAGGGGGAGCAAAATGATTTGTGTAAAAGATCCTTGCATCTCATATGAGTGCATCTCAGTCGTGACTCATGAATTGACGAAACACAAATGTCCTGAATTGAAAGGACTAGTCCTGGACGGGTAATAACTTCAAGCTGGTTTAACCAGTGATGTAAGCGTGTCTCGAAGAGGACTAGTTTAAGTAGAATGTACCGTTTCGAGAAACCTTGGGTGAATCTGATCGAGCCGGGTAATAACTTCAAGCTAGTTTATCTAGTGATGTAAGCGTGTCTCGAATGCCCGGTCATGTTCACTCAAGGTAGATCAATTCAAAAGTGCAACTCTTCCCGACATGTGCAAATTTTCAAATCAATACTTATGAGCACATGTTAAGGGGGAGCATTTGAAAATGACAAAACTCTCAATGTGTTAACAAAATGTGTTTCTCAATCATAAACACATTGAGAGAATTTTCAATGACTTGGTAAATGGTAACTTAGGACAGTCATGGAGTTATAAGGTGGCTAAGGCTAGGAAAACCGTCCTATGATCCGCCAGAGCCGGAGGGATCTACCCATGGACAATACCAAATAGATAGTATTTAGATGTCCGTAGGTATGATTATGAAAAAAGGAGAAATGTGAGAATGGGGAAAGAAGGGGTTGAAGAATTAAAAAGAAATGAAATGAGAAAGGGTGAAAAGAAATAGCCCTCCAATTATTCAACCTTAGGGCTGAAACCGGGTTCAATTCATAATCTACTGATTGTTGCTAAGGCGACATCGGTATTGAAGACAAGACGTCATGGACCCAGTGACGCAATGCACTAAACCTTCTAGCCACTCAAGTTCTCTTAAAAGAACTTGTTTCATTCTCACGGGGAACCGGTGTAATCTATCGACTTATCTCTTAGAGATAGTTGATATTGAAGCAGGAGACCACTCCCTAATCTCCGCATAGGAAAACCAAATGCACTTATTGAGTCTAGAGCCTCGAGATGCATACAAAGATCTCATAGGAACACGTGCTACCTCTACCCTGGTTGTTCAACATTAAGGACACCAGTGATAAAATTATGAGTCCTACGCAGATCTTGGCAATCTGCCAGAACATTTATGAGGGATGTTGCTGTTGTAACTCCCAGTGATTGAATGGAAATTCCTGCCAGGGTCAACATCAAGCAGCCCTGAAAGCAGGTCACTTAGGTAATTCCTTGTGGATTACGCTTAGTGGTCGCGATGGTTACAAACGATCAACAGTCGTGGAGTGATCTCCAGCGGCTCACCCATTCGTTGATCTACTAAGGTAGTTAGCGTAAATCCTCTCGGGGGTTTGCCGATTGGGAACGGTCTTGGTAAGGATTAGAAGGAGTCTTCACACTATGCTGTTGATAATCTCTAATTCCAAACCTATAAGCACCGGATGATTTGTTGCTAACTGTCTACTTGCAGGAATTTCAAACGGGTGCGGGTGATTGCTGAAAAGATGCTGATCAATCAACACATGCTCACACTTCAACTTCATAACTCAAAAGATATCATGATCATTGAATGGGCCTCAACCGTGCTTCCTCAACTCTGATAAAGAAGATCATGATCCTGAAAAGTGTGAGCATGCCTACACAAAGAGGTTCATATCACATGGATACATCACTACTCCAAGATGACTTTCAAAACATTCATTTGGATGGTACAGCTGATGTTATTTCCAAAGATCATCCATCACATTGAAGGTGTCATCTAGAGTCTTCCACTTAATGCACAAAGATCTCAACAATGAAGAATCAAAAGGCTACGAGCTACAAAGATGTCGTCAAAGATCTGAATGCTATGACTCAACATTTATTTTCCGGGGTGACCTCCATTAGGGGGAGATTGTTAGGAATACGATTATTCACATGAAGACTCGGTCACCCCGAGTACAGTTTAGCATATTGTAGCTCGTAGTAATTATCATATTAGTTAGTATGTAGAGTAATATTAGTTAGTATTTGTGGAGTCGGGTCGGGTCTCTTACCCACTGTCAGCCCGCTCTACAGCCCGTTTCAAGGGGTGTTTACATTGTAACTATATATACCCTTTCCCATCCATGGGAAAGGGTTGGACCTTCATTTGCAATCTAACATTCAACAAGTTTTCTCATACAAGGCTCCCACCTCTCTCATCTCATTCTCTCTCTAACTTCTCACTAGAAACTACATCTTTAATCATCACAAATCACTTAACCATCCATGTTCATATATTAGAGTTTATTACATTTAGGGACCAAAGCTGTAATTCTTCAAAAATATCTTCAAAGGACCAGAATTGACATCTTGTGAAACTTGGACGACTAAAACTGTCAATCTCATCAAACTTTATTCAAAGGTCAAATTCATCATTCTTTGAAACTTGAAGGACTGCTTTTGACTTTATAAGCTCCACTTTTGACTTTCAGATTCCAGCTTGACTTTCTGACTCATTCCACTCTCGTGCCCGTTTTTGCCGGTTTTTCGTTTGAAATTTGTCTTTTAATGAAATATCCGTACCGGCACATTCATAATCACAAAAATACACTTTCTTTGGCAATTTGAGTTAGTTTTTGGATTATTTAGCCTTATTTTGGTAAAGAAAAGATGAGTGAATAAGCACTCACCATCCACTAAACTTTATTTTATTGGTTTAAAAATTAAAGATTTAGGTCACAAAGTAGCAACGAACTTTTTTCAAAGTCTCGTCTTAGTATGTAAACTATAAAAGGATCATTAAATGCAACCAACTTTCATAAAGTGTTCCAATATACACATTTTGATGTGTTGTCAAACCAAAATACAAACACGTGTCATTATTTTTAACGTGACAACACATCAAAATGTGCATATTGAAACACTTTACGAAAGTTCATCGAATTTGATGATATTTTATATAGTTCACATACCAAATTGAAACTTTGCAAAAAGTTCGTTGTTAGACCAACCCAAAGATAAAATGAACACTTAGGGTGCGTCTAACACATGGGAATGGGGAACACTTTCATTCCTAATAAACACGTTTGTTTAATGACTATGACTTTCTTAATCGTAAACCATATCCAAATATCTTGCCATTCTCCAAACCCACTAAAAAGGTGACTATGCAAATCTATGTTGGGCCTATTTATTTATTTATTTATTATTATTCTTTTAATATCTTAAAATCATCCTCTCACATTACTTCGTTAGAGCACTAGGTATCGTGATGCCGTCGTTCTGGTGCCGTGGGAACTTTTTGCTGCCACGTTAGCAAAAAACTCCATGACACCAGAAACCCCACGGCACCACATTTTAGGGGTATCCGTTGGCACCAGAATTTCTGGTGCCGTCAGCCATTTTTTTTTTACTTAAATTAAAATATACACAATATAAACTAAAATAAACTTCATTAATATTAAAAACAAACATTACATATAAAAAAACACAAATTACATTAAAAATAAAATACAAACTAATTATTCAAGTTCCATAAATGCTCCACAAGGTTTTGTCGAAGGTCGTCATGAACTTTTCGATCTCGAAGTTATTTATTTTTTCTAATATGTAAATCACATCTTTCGATCCAAGTATCTGGCATGTTCGGGCGTGGATCGACGAATGTTTCTCTTAAATTCACTTCGAATCCTTCGTCTTCCAATATCATGTTGTGTAACATTATACAACAATACATGGTTAGTTTCAAAGTGTTGACTTGAAAAGCACGTGGTGGTTGTCGTATAATCCCCCACCGACCTTGTAGGACTCCGAAAGCTCGTTCAATATCTTTTCTAGCACTTTCTTGAACCCTTTTGAAGTTCAATATCTTTTCCGTCCTTGCAACACTAAACGTTTTGACAAACATGGACCATGCTTGATAAATGTCGTCGGCTAAATAGTAACCTTTTTTATATGTATGTTCGTTTACTTCAAACGGACATTCCTGAGCTGTACCGGCAAGTTCTTCATCAAATATCGGGGAACCATACAACACATTAAGATCATTATTTGCCCCTGGAACCCCAAAATAGGCATGCCAAATCCATAATCTTTGATCCGCATCCGCTTCCAACATAATAGTTGGGTATTTATGATCACGTCTTTTGAATTGAGCTTGTAAGGCCTTTGGACAATTTTTCCAATCCCAATGCATACAATCAATACTCCCGAGCATTCCCAGGAGTTTATGTTTTTCTTCATGCAATGCATATATTTTTTCAATGTCATCTGAAGTTGGCTTTCTAAAATACTTCTCATTGTATAAAACATGTATGCATTTAGTAAAGTAATCTAAACATTGTCATGAACAACGTTCACCTATTTGCAAGTACTCATCAAATGCATCAGGTGCAGTGCCGTACGCCAATTGGCGTATGACGGATGTGCACTTCAAAACAGCACCAATACTAAACCGACTGGTAGCATCGTAACGTTGGTGAAAAAAAGTAAAGTACCCGAGAAGAGGCTGAACATCATAAGTTAATATATCGTTTGAGAATTTTGTTAAAAAGTCTAGAGCTCATACGATACCTTCGCCTAAATTTATCTTCGGGATATTTAGGATCAGTCTCGGCTTTGCCAAAATAGTCATCGAGTAAATATCATTCCACCTCTTCTCGTTCACGAGGTATGTATGCCCTCGTTTTCTTTCTCCCGATCCCGATCCCTCGACTTCTTCATACAAAGATACATATTGTTCATACGCCATGTAACGTTCAAGATATCGTTCTCGACCATTAAAAAAATCATACGGATCGAAATTAGGGTCGTTGAGATTATTTTGGTTAGGATTGTTTGGATTCATGATTGAAAGAAGTAAGATGTAATAGATTGGAAGTGTGTTTGAAGTATGGAATAATATGGGGGTATTTATAAGGTTTGTTTGGGGATTAAATTTGTGAATTTAATTGTTTTTAGTAGTGGTAAAAACGTCTATATAGCTGTTGTATGTAACGGTTCAAAAATTCCAAATGCCAAAAAAATGCCCAACTTTTCAAGGAAAAAAAAACACGATGGCGCTGAGCCATGGTCACGGCGCGAGCACCCACGACGCCACCACCGATACGATATGCCATGAGGTTTTCTTGGCTGGTGGTGATGGGGCCAGCCACAACAGCACCGTACCATGTGCTCTTAATATGTTGTAACTTTTACCTTTTGTAATGTTTCTCTCTCTCTCTCTCTCTTATTTTATTCCATTAACAATAAAAAAGGGCAAGCGTCAATTGTTGGTGTTTTGAGATTTGGAACTTACATATAATGGATTTTGAAGCTTTGATTTGTTTTTTATTTAAAGACTAGTGACGTTTTTATGGCCGTGCAATGCACGGCCCATGGAGTTCGATATTTATTTGTAGGGATGCAATACACAGTGTTTGAAAAAATGAAAAATTAGATGCACGTTAAAATAGTAAGCAATTAATATATGGTTCACGTTTTTTATAAAAAAAAAAAAAACCTCATTTATCCATAGATGTAATTTACGTTTCTATATGAACTTTTATTTTACTACTTGTATTTCTTATGCCTCCCTAATTCGGATGGTCTTGGAGCGCTTTGCGTGTTTAAATGAAAAAGATAAATCCAACTATCGTCCTTAGATCGTGAGTTATCTTAATACAGAGATGACTTGCAATGTGATTCTACATTTATCACTATTATATATGCTCAAATAAAAAAGATATCTTTAATACTCGTACCAAAAATAAAGTTAAAATATTTAGATACGAAGGAAGAAAATATTTGATTGGACTGAGCATTAATTTCATCTTCTTTCAACAGAGTCCTTTATAAACTATTCAACATGTCCTTTATAAACTTTTATATCATTCGTAGACAACACTTCACCATCCCTTACATAGCACACTATATGTAGATATGAAGGAAGATTTGATTGGACTGAGCATTAATTTCATCTTCTTTCAAATTTCAAGTGCCATACTTGTTTTTCTTTGCTCATTAAGTCACTTGACTTATGATTAAACTAACATATACATCAACGTTGAATAAGCTACCTATCTTTCCACCTCCAACTACAAGTATGTTGATGATCATATACAATTAATACCTCAAGTAAACAAGTCAATCATTAAGCTAAAATTGGCCTTTTACTCACCTATCCCCATGTTACTGTCTAGTGACAAGGATTACCTAACACCATATACTTCTTTGTCCTCCTTTTTTGTACTTATCTTCGACTACTTTTCTTAATGAAGAGTAAACACAATATCTAATTGACTATGCCTGCAAAAGTCTAAAGCAATCGGTAAGCAAACAATATTTTTCTAATTAAGAAAAAAAAAAAAAAAAAAACATTTAGAATAAGAAAATAAGCAGCCCAAGTGTCCTTTTATTTTTCGAATAAAATCTGCTATTTTCAGGGTTTATTTATGTTTGAGAACTTGAAAGTGTTAATATTTGAATGAGATAAATAATATATTGTCGCTTCAAACACAATAACCACCCACTAAAAGAATCATCTTACAAATTAACAAATCATATCACCTTTATTTTTCGAGCTTTGCTGCGTCAAGAACCTCCTCTACAAAAATCCGAGATTCTTGAATGCAAGACCTTTGAGAAGAAAGAAGACCTTATTTAAAAAGGATATCTTAGTAGCTGAAATAAATAAATAAAGAGGTCAACATATACTCTTCGTAATATGTTTTCAGCAAGAGTGTACATAAATATTTATCTTTCAACTAAATAATACTACGTAGTACATATCTTGCTATTTCTTCTCTCTATCTTTAGTTCTTTATTCTAACATAACATGCACCATCATGATGAAGCTAGAGTATATGTATATTCATTGTACTCCGATATAAAAGAGGTTATTACAATTATGCCAGGATATACTTACAATAAAATTAGCTTCTTTCATTTAGACTTTGATTATGACGTAAGATGGTCTTAATTTGATGAAGAGACACCTACCACCGCTTCCTGTCTAAGAAAAAAAAAAAAAAAAGAAACCAACAAAGAAAATCTAACTCATATATAGGTACAAAAATATCATACTTTTTCCTTTTTCTTTTAGTATACCAAAATTTTATTTAAGCCTGGAAATTTTAGACAACATACCTTGGCTTACGAACTTCGAAAATTAGTGAAAGTATCCTAGGATGCGTCATTTTCACCGAACTTAGATAGCACAAAAACAAAGAATATTAGTACCTACAAAGATCACAAAAATATGAGAAGAGTCTCCATAAAAAATAAAAGACGGAAAGAAGAAAGGTGACGTCATATACTTTATCCTAGTGATGGTAGCTTTGAATATGATGGTGGAATGAACTTTTTTTAAGACAAAATGGAAGTGATGATAGCTTGATGGTGGACTATAGGATGGCTGGTAAAGTGATACTTTTGAGAGTGAATGGAAGAAGAGGTAGTTTTTGAGAGAGAATTGACCAATTCATTGAAGAAAAATGACCACTGTTATTCATTGTATATGGTTATGTATTACATTCAATTTCTCAACACAGTTCCTTACTATTTAATGCTAAGTTGTCATTTTTTTAGAGTGTTACAGTAATTTGAAGGGTTTTACTTATAGTATAGGTAGATATAAAACATTTGATTATAGATATTGTTAAAAATGCTATATAGAATTGGATGTTCACAGTTTTATAGAGTAATATTATATTTGAATTGGATTTTTGTACATTGTTATTTGGTGCGCATCAATAATTTTCACCAAGAAAATTTTGATACATTAGAAGCCAAAAATTGGTATTAGAATTGTTACCTCAACTCATACCAATTTCAAATTCCATCGTATATCTAAACTCATACCAATAGCGACAGCCTCCAAACCAAAAGCACCCTTAATACTAAAATTAGTAAAATAAAATAAAATAAAAATAAGAAATTGATTATGAAGTTTGGTGTGTCATTTGATTGTCATGTCACTGGTCTTTAGTCTTGAAAGTACAGACTACATGCTCTAAAACTTTCTGGGTCTAATATGTCGATGATGGTGTTACGCTCAAATTCTGCTTTTAATTCCTTCTTCAGATTCCAATTGGGTTTACGATTCTCTCCATTTTCAGCTTCATTTCATACACATCTTTTTAATCAAATGTGTGCCCTTGGTGTTCCTGTTAGTGAGTATACTATGAGTATTCTTATCAATTGTTGTTGTCACTTGCATCGCTCTAATGATGCTTTTGCTATCTTAGCTTGTTGCTTCAAGCGAGATATTGTACCTAATGTTACCACTTTCAGTACACTCTTAAATGGACTAGTTGTAGAAAATAGGATCCATGAGGCAGAAAGACTGTTGGTAAGAGTGCTCACGAATAAACTTTGTGAACCTGATGTAGTCATGTACTCCACAATGATTAGAGGCCTTTGCAAGACTCGTGATTACGTTCAAGCTGTTGGTTTGCTTAAGCTAATGGATAAAAGTGGTTGTAAACCTAATGTTGTTGCATATAGCACTGTCATTGATAGTATGTGCAAGCACAAAATGATTGATGATGCTTTTAAGATCTACAAAGAGATGGTTTTTCAGAAAGGCATTCCACCCGATGCTGTCACCTACAACTCTTTGATTCCGGGACTTTGCATGGTAGGTCGTAGCGAGGAAGCTTCTAAGATGCTAAAAGAAATGTTAGATGATCAAAAGATGTCTCCAAATGTGAAAACCTTTAATATATTAGTTGATGCATTATGCAAAGAAGGTAAAATTGAAGAGGCTGAGACTGTTATCAAAATCATGCCTGAAAGAGATATTCTTCCAGACATCGTGACATACAATACTCTTATTAATAGTTATTGTCTGCAAGGTGAAATGAGTAAAGCAAGGACAGTTTTTGATTCAATGGCATTTAGATGCCTCATACCCGATGTTGTTACTTATAACACTCTATTAAAAGGGTATTGCAAGGAATCAAAGACAGATGAGGCAATGCTTATATTTAAAGAAATAACTGAACGAGGTCTGGAACCCAATGTTGTCACTTACACCACAATGTTACAAGGATTGTTTCATGTTAAACGTTGTGAAGATGCTTGTAGAATCTTTGCTGAGATGCAAGCACAAGGCCATGTTCCAAATGAACTCACGTATGGAATAATGCTGGAAGGTCTTTGCAACAACCATCAACTCGAAGAGGCACTCTCTTTGTTCATTTGGATGAGTGAAAACAAGGTGGATAGTTTAAATATTGTTGTGTATAATATCCTCATCGATGGTGCATGTAAATGTGGGAAACCTGACATTGCAAAGAATCTTTTCGATGAAGTATCTGTTAAAGGTTTACAACCTGACGTTTATACTTACACCGCAATGATTAAGTGTTTTGGCGATGAAGGTCTACCCAAGGATGCAAAGGAGTTGTTTCTAAAGATGAAAGAGAGTGGCTGCTCACCGGACGTTGTTACTTATGCGACATTGTTGAATGGGTATTGCAAGGACTTGAAGATAGACGAGGCAATGCATATCTTTAAAGAAATAACTGAACGAGGTCTGGAACCCAATGTTGTCACTTACACCACAATGTTACAAGGATTGTTTCGTGGTAAACGTTGTGAGGATGCAAAGGAGTTGTTTCTGATAATGAAAGAGACTGGCTGCTCACCAAATGAAATTACTTACAATGTTCTTCTCCATGGGTGTCTAAAGAACCAACAATATGATGATGTAAAGATGCTTTTAGTAGAAATGGATGGAAGAGGTTACTTACTTTGGGCTTCAACTTTATCACTGCTACAGAGTCGGATCGCAGCCAAAATACTTGATGAATCTTTGCTTGAATTGATTGGTAAGCTTGAGCCAGAGAATTCTGTTAATGCTTCTTGTTTGGATACATAGATAACTTCCCATGAGGAGAATCGCATATTGAGCCGGCAAAAGGAGTAAGTATAAATTCTCTTTGGTCTTGATGTTGTTGATCATTAGACATTTTCCTTTACAAAGAATTCACAACCTTTGATATATAGTAAGTTTTGTTTTTGAATTAGTACCAAAGTTTTCGCCATCTGTTGAATTATCACTACAATATAGTGTTGGTAGATTCCTTTATTACATTTTGAAAATTTTATCATTTTCATTATACTTCCGAATGTAAGAACTTGCATTGCATGATAAAAGCATCAATAAAATCAGTATTAACTTTTCGTTTAACTTCAAAAAAATTAAGTCGTATTTAGCTCTATATTTTTCTTTAGATCATTTTTGTATGACTTATTCTAGATTCTCATCTAGACATCTAGTGGCTAGAGTTTGAGATATATCGTTTGTTATGCTAACAAAGTAACACTTCTAAAGGTATTAGCCAAAAGGATCCTAATTTAAAAATCCATTTGCTTTGAACAATCTACAAACTCTGTTAACTAAAGGCAGGAGAAATGAAAAGGAAAAAAAAATCCCGAAATATCTTCTTCAAACGTTTAATAACTCATTTGGAAAATACTTTTAATATGTTCTTGCCAAATGGTAACACTTCACACATCACAGATAATATGTGTATCTGTGTTTCATGAAAAGGCTGCACGTTAGACCGGCCTGTGCACATTGTTCTTGCCATGTGTAGCTGCTAAAATGTTGTATGACAGTTAGTTACATTTCGTAACTTTTAACTTTTCACTAAGATGATCCCACTTGTCTTGTGCTAATGTTTTTAATTTCTTTGTTGCAGATTCATTAAAGTTAAATTACAGTTTCTTGTTGCATTTCCAAGTTAGTCTCTTCTTGCATCTTCAAGGTTAGAGACTTAGAATGTAGTGATAAAGTCATGCGATGTGTGAATGTAGTGGGAATCCCAAATGGTCATGTTGTGCAACTGGATGTTCAAGTTGCAGGTTCAATGCAGATGACTGATGCCAAGTGTTGAGTTGATGTTGTTAGACAATTCAATTTGTCCAATGTGTGTAAGGATCCTTTATGAGATACTATTCAATGAAATTTCTTATTTTGGTAAGAAAAAAATTATACTGCATGAATATAACTTGCGGGTGTTATGTTAATCAATATTCAGTTGAAGTATACATAATTGCATGGTTTTGGCGCAAACTGAATAACCTGGCAAAACTGAACCAAATTGGTTTGGTTGGCCCTTCATAATTTGGGTGTGCGGTTTGTAAATCTTATAAACCATTAAAACCCGCATGATTTGGTTTTAACGAAAGCGTTGGTAAAATAGTTACCCCTTTAAATATTAAGCATACACTAACAACAGAATTTGTGTAGCTTGGTTTTTGTATCTAACAAATAGACCAGAATTGATGTTTATAGCTTCAACCTAACACTGTTTGTTTGATTTCGTAAGTGTTAAAAGCATGTTCTGTTTTAGAGGCCTCCTCCCAGACGTCCAAAGTTACAAAGGCCATGCATTAAAGAGTTGCAAGTGGTAATTACATCCGGTGGGATGCGTCTTTGGAAAACCATTTATTTAAAAGCTTAAAACGCATCATCTATCAATTTGTCGTTGCAAAGACTGTCAATGATGGTGCTATATGCAACAACATTAGCCTTGCAACCCCTTTCATCCATTAGCCTAAGCAAAAGCAATGGCAATAATGTTATCCGCAATCTTGCAAAGGCAACTACATTAGGTTCACAAAGTTTTTCTCTAACCAATTTCTTGAATAATATCTCAGCCTTGACAATCCTATGTTCTCGAACCAGTCTATTTAAGAGTGCGTTAATAGTGATGACATCAGGAAGAATACCTCTCTTGAGACACAAGCCTAAGACAACAAACCTTGATGTCTGCAACACAAGTGGCAATAATAGTTGATGACAATGTCACAGTGTAATCATCGACACGAACACGAAGAGCACACATTTGTTAAAAAGATCAATAGAGGAAGTCAAAAGTTTCATTTTGGAAACAAGACCCACCACTGATTGAATTTAATGACTGGTAGAAGTGGTGAGTGGTCTATACTCTACAGAACAAGTTCAAAGCATGATCCAAGTTGGCAACTTTTTGAAACTTAGACGTACAATTAATTCATTTGAACAAAAACCGAAGTGAATAGAAGCTACAAATTTGATATCAGGACATAAATGGAAATATATATAAAAAAAAAAAAAAAAAAAAAAAAAAAAAAAAAAAAAAAAGGATTAAAGAGTTTGTACTAGTAGAATTAGCTTTGAATTTGGAGAAAACATTAACAACAAATTTTTTTGGAGCGATTCATCATCAACATCTCTGTCTCCAACAATGAGAGCAGCATTTTGACGAATTTTTACAATGGTAAAGGGACGTCAAGACTATGTTTGAATAAGTTTTTAGTTTCAAAATATAGTCAAGTTTTTAGTAAAGTTAAACAAATATTAAGACTAGCTGGGGAATATTAATGTTTTGTATTATACAGTAATCAATTATAGTAGGTTTTATAGTTATATATATTTTTGCACATGGTGAAAAAAAAAAAAAAAAACTCTTTGTTGAAGGATAAAGTGTATTAACTACGATAAGTGAATACCATCTGCAAGCATAAAAAGTATGAGTGGGTGGTCTATTGTCTTGGTTTTTTGTTCCTTTGGTGTGTCATTTTTATGTATCATGGTTTATTCTTCCAATCCTTCTTAATTAACTTGATTAGGGAGACCGGATGTCTTTGTAATATTTTGTTTTGGTTGTTAATATATATTGCTGCATTTCTTCAAAAAAAATAAAAAATAAATAAATAATAAATAAATAAAAAATAAAAAATCGGCACACATAAGTTATAAATTATAAATCATAGCTACAAAAAACTACGTACCGAATAGGATAGGACATAGTGTAGCCAGCTACGCCTAATGCGCCTCAAAATGGATACAGGTACATTATAGATAGTTAAGATAGTGATTCAAAAGCAACTTAAAAAAAGTGACCCAACAACATACCATACAGTTACTTATGGCTAAACGGAGTGGACAAAAAATTGAGCGTGAGTGGGTAACTCACAGCGTGAGTCTCAAAACGAATGTCCAAGTCGCTCGTGAGTTGGGACAAAAAAAGGGGGCGTATGGTGAGTTAATCTCATAAAGTGAATAGTTAAAAATAATAATTTTCCTAATATACTTATTTAATCTCATAAAGAGGAATTGAATAACATGAGTCGTCCGTATGTATAATCTCCAGTGTTCTAAAAGGTGCACCTTGGCGCCGCAAAGGCGTGAGGCGTCACCTCCACGCCGCGCAATAGACCAAGGCGTCGTCTTAAGGCTTGGCATGAGATGAGGTGCGATAAGGCGCGATAAAGTGTACTGGTGTTTTAGACGTTTAGGAGATTTACTAGTAATTGGAATTTGGGCATCGTATTTGAGGTTCACTGGTATTTGACGTTTAGGGGTTTACTAGTATTTGAAGAAGATTACAAATACAAAGAGAGTTTCTTGACTTTATTGCTTATGTATAACACTTTTTGTAAACTCGATGTATATGAAATATGATATACTAATGAAATATAATATAAATCTATAAATCTATAAATACTTTTTGCCGCCTTAATTCACGCATTAAAAACGCCATGCCACCACGCCTCATGCTAAGGCTTGAGGCTTGATCATGCCGCCACGCCACGCCTCACGCTATTTATAGCCTTGATAATCTCACATATTTATTTACATATCATAGTAATTCGTGCTTTCATTTTGTTATTTATAATTCAATGCAAATATATTAATATAATATATACTAATGATAATATTTATAAA
This sequence comes from Artemisia argyi, assembly GCA_030686995.1. NCBI lineage: Eukaryota > Viridiplantae > Streptophyta > Magnoliopsida > Asterales > Asteraceae > Artemisia > Artemisia argyi. Next base: position 138,907,967 of record CM060686.1, read on the forward strand.
TAACAATATATATGTTGTATTATTTTTTTAATTAAATATAAAGTATAGGGAGTATACATATAGGTGATATTTATTAGATTTATAAAGTTATTAAAAAACAATGAAATTGATAGTATACTTAATATAACTTATTTAAAATTTGGGCAAGTGGTACAAAAAGAAACTCAACTTAGGGTCAGTTTTCAATCAAGATATCCAACTTTTTTTCTTGCACATTAAGGCGCCTTTTTTTTTTTTTTTTTTTGCGGATTTAGGTTTTTTTCTAACTTTCGTTAACCAACTTCGTTAGTAAATTACTTGTTTGGTCCTTGAGTTTGTATAAACATTTCATGCACCATCCACGACCACCACCAACCGTCACCACCATTACCAACCGCCACCACCACCACCACCACCTGCCACCTCTACCACCATCGTCCACCACCACCACCAGAAGCTACCACCACTGCCTCCACCAATACCAACCGCCCCACCACCAGCAGCAGCTTTTCCCGCCAACATTCCCTTCAAATATCAGTTGTATCTTCTCATTTGGTTAACAAGAAATAATGCAAATTCTCTCTTTACTATCTCACTTCTTATCTTCTCTTATTCTCTTCTCATTTCTATCTCTTAATCCTCATAAATTTTGTTATCAATTCTATTACAACAAACACAGTTGTGTTATTAAAGCTTCTCTTATCTTTATTGGTAGATTTAACAAAAGGTTAGAAGATTTTATAGCTAATCAAGATATCCAAACATCAGATGAAAACACAGTACAAAATGATCAAAATATCAATTTTCCAGTTATGATATAAAAAAAAAAAAAAAAAAAAAAAAAAAAAAAAAAAAAAAAGATTCGAATTGTGGGTTGTATATTGTGGATGAATTGGGATCATTAATGGTAAATGATGGTGACAGTGAAGAAATTTTTGGAAAAAGTAAGGGAAAAAACGAATGAAATATTGATGATAGAAGTCATGTACATGAGGCGTTTGATGAAATGCCAAAGATCGAAAAACCCAAACAAGAAGGTTCTGTTATTGAATATTGGGATGTGTTCAGTTCTTTTGTTAGTAAAATAGATTTGGATGAACCGTCTCTTGTTAGTCTCTTCATTTGGGGGTTGAAATTAGAAGTTGAAAAAGGAGTAAGTTTGTGTAAACCGAAAACTCTCTCGGATGCATATTACTAGGCTAAGTTGTAAGAATCATGGTTGTATGAATTAAAGAGAGAAGCAGCAAACGACATTGGAAAGATTGTTCCTGGTCAAAGATAAAGAAGCTGGAAAAGAGCGGGATAAAAATGGTCCAATTGAGTGTTTTGAAGGTTTTGATAGTGAAGAAACTAAATGTGTGGAATTGAAGGTTCTTGATGAACTTTTTGAAGAGAAGGTAGTGGGTATGAATGTAGTTTTCAGTAGGAATGGGAACTTAGATTGTGCGGTTATGGGTGTTAATGAATATGTGGATGGTGCAAATGGAAGTGATGCAAATGGAAGAAACATGCTTAAAGCTAACAAGGAGAGTGGCAGTGTTTATGTTTTGGTTCATGCATTCAAGTGTGTTACTAAAAAGTGTTAAGGAAGCAACACATAAGGAACCAACTTTTGATCAACTGATGTTTTATACTTGGAAACGGTTGAAGAGGAAAAGGAAATGTAAAAAAAAAATGATACAAGAATCATGGTAGCTGCTGGTAGTGGTGGGGTCGGTTGGTGTTGGTGGCGGCAGTGGTGGTAGCTTCTGGTGGTGGTGGTGGACGATGGTGGTAGAGGTGGCAGGTGGTGGTGGCAGTTGGTGATGGTGGCAACGGTTGGTAGTGGTCTTGGATGGTGCATGAAATGTCTATACAAACTCAAGGACCAAAAATATAATTTATTAACGAAGTTGGTTAACGAAAGTTAGAAAAAAAAACCTAAATCCGCCAAAAAATAAAGTTGGGCGCCTTAATGTGCAAGAAAAAAAGTTGGATACCTTGATTGAAAATAGACCCTAAGTTGAGTGCCTTTTTGTGCCATTTATCCTTAAAATTTAACCGTTAAAATTTATTAATTACCTCCTCATTTTTAAAGAGTTTTCTTTTACAAAACCGACGTTTTTTTTTCTTTATTTTTTTTTGGTTACATGGGTTTTCGGCTTGATGTTGCGAGCCGACTAATCCGGTGGCGACTATCTTTCTGGGGTTGGAGTCGGCGCAAGTGGACCTCGATACATGTGTTTTTATACATATTTATTTTTTTGGATGAAATTTAGATGAGTTTGACCAAATTAAAATCAATTTTAAAATTATTGGCCAATAAAAACACTCAATTTTGTCATGTATACAGAATAATGCCATAGTCCAATTGGTCTAATGGAGTTTTTCTAACATTATTTTTTCACTTTTTAGAAATTCTTTATTATACAAAAGATGTATATAAACATGAAGTGAAAAGATACAAACAAATAAATGTGAAAATATAAAAGCTAAGAATTAACTTTGTACCAATATTATGACTCCTTACTTTTATCAAGTTACTCCAAAACCATAATCTTATGACTCTTTACTTTTACCAATTTACTCCAAAACCATAATCTTAAGTCAGAACAAAAAATTGCTAGCCTTTTTACCTTTTCATTCCTAAAAGCCCCAAAATTAAACAAATAAAAAGAAATGTTATAAAACAAGAATTGAGATTGAGGGAATGAATATTCTTCAATTGATAATATAATGTCAAAGATATATGGGGTATATATAAGATAAACAGTAGGGTAAAAATCCTAATAGCTAAATGGGCCGTGGGCCTCTTACGGGCAATATAGACATCCAGTTGGGTGACGCTGCTGAGATTGTCTGCTTTATTGAACTCCATGAGATTGTTGTTGTTCTACTTGTAAATACATATCCATTTTGAGATCGACCATTGTGAGAGTCAGACATATACCCTGCATCTATAAAACCAACTAAACTTGTATTCGATGGGTTAGTGAAATATAAACCCATATCCTTTGTACCTTGAAAATATTGAAAAATTATGTGGTTCAATTTGATCAATTATTCTTCTCGAGAATTTAAATCATAACATGTGCTTCATGCATTTTATATATACCTTAAGGAATCTCATCATAAAATGAGCTCTATTCATTAACTTTTAGACGCATATCAATGACTATTATATTGCCAGACTTAAATACATTATTGGATCCACACCACATGAAAACATGTCTCCTTATGATCATTTCCGTGCCTTTACGAAAATATTTTGTGCCATTAGTCATGCCTTAAATATAAAAGTTTCAATACTTTAATTTCTCTTCCTCATAAAGACTAATGCATATCAAATAATTTATACATTCATATGTACGGACTTCAAGTCCTAGTAAGATATCTCGTCACAAGAGACATTAATCTTTCATTAGCTCTTTGCGTCTTTACTTCTTTTTGCCATTCATTTATACATCTGCACTTCCTGCAGATATGCTTCCATGATCCTTACCATGATTATAGCGCTATCTTATTTATTTACATAATCATTACCATATCGACGTCGATTCGTTACTTTTCGATTTCACACTTTACTAGACATTATATTCTATCATTTATTGAGATCTCAAAATTTTTCATATACCCGGGGTTTTCAACAACCTTCATGTCTAGTTTCTCTTTCAAAGACTATTATTGAGTCTTTATTACCTCGATTCAACCATCTTGATTTTATTGCTCCATTTTATCTATTCATTCGAGGACTTTGTATTTGGAATCGATTCGTCTATCACGCTGCAAACGTGCCATAGACTTACTACCAATCAATGATTTTACTGCTGGGACTGGAGCAATAGCAGCGTAATATGATCTAGTCACTTTCTATAGGTCACTAAACATGTCTGGCATTTACTAGATCTGGAATGTTATTTATCCGTTGAACTTTAAGTTTATATTCATTAGTGTGAGGATAAACATTTATATCATAATTCATTCCAAGTTTCTCGCTGCTCATTCTCTCCCCCTGAATGAATTATCAATTTAAACAGCCCATTTTGTGTGTTGTGGTGTATTACTATATATCGCACAATTACAAAATCTCACATGAGAAATATGGTTTGTGACCAAAACCATTCTAATGGGGAGGATTCATTAAATATTATTGGCAAGATGCGAACTCGTATGTCATAACACGCCCCATAAACCAAAAGATTTGTTCTCATAATATTATTGGCTTTGCAATCAACTAAAGACGTTTTATCAACGTTACAACAAAAGCAATTCGGCCAAATTCAACACTTATTTCAATAATCGCCCAGTACTTTGAAGTATTCACCACCATTCTCAATAATATAATTTGAAAAACTGTGCTCGCATTTCATAAGCCGAGCCACTAATCACGCCACTTTCAGTTGCGTATTTGATGATCATTTTGACGATGCATCGAATTTAAAACTCAAAATGATCCACATAGCGAATGTATAGGCCTGCATACATCACCATCATATTCTTTTAAAAACTTTATAGGACAAAGTCCTTACTGTAATTTGGTGGTGGTTGATGAATAATTAACTTCCACTGAGAACAATCAAATTTATCTTGAAAGATACGTAAGTTTCTTCTATACATTTCGCATCTTAATTAAACTGTGATGGTCCAACCGGTCATGCCAATTAATACTTGGCTCATAAACTTATACTTTATAACCACACGTGCTACAGTTGCACATTCTTTGTATAAAGTCGAATAATATGGAGAAACTAATGCATCATCGCATTTATACTTTTGTTTCTCCAATCAAATTATATAAGCACTTTTATGGCTTCTACATAATTTAATACAAAGCATTTTAAGGCTTTAAATATAATATGCACATTAGCCTAAATCATTATTAAAGAAGAAAACATGTTCGATACGAGTGAAGTTGCTCTATTTACGTAACAATCTATTCTCTTAATCAGTGTTATAAGCAAATAAAATAGCATGATAGATAAGTCACATATATAACTATATAAGTCAAACTCAATGTCATAATCTGAGTCAAGTAAAACTCCTTATATACTCACAACCTTAATAACAATATTGCAAAATTCACCATAGTTATGGTCACTACATCTTTTTCCTACTCCACGAGGTATAATGAATAAACTACATTTAGAGAAAAATGGTTCTCATATTTACAACAAAGATGTATATTTTCAGTGCCAACTTTTTCACTTGCGCGCTATCATTTTTATCTTTTGCCTTATCATGACACTTACATTGATCATCATATTATCCTATAAACTTTGAAGAGTTGAGCATATTAAAAAAATACGGTTTAATAGTAATCTATTAGAGCTCGTTGTTTTACATAATTTGAAGCAATTAAGCATCACTTAAAAGATTTTTTTATCATATATATTAGTATATTGAACTGTGTGTAATCTATAAAAAGGAGCTTAGATAAATTTGATTTGAAAATTGTAAGTTTAAATGTAATGATGTACTTATATTGCATTCTCCATGTTATTTGATTTTTGCATAAAGTTAAGAGAAATTGAATTACATGTGGTCATAAATAAGAAGTTTATGAGCCAAGATTGTTCTATTAATTGGCATGATCGGTTGGACCATCCCGAGTAAATGATGATGCGAAGTCATAGAAGAACCATAAGTTTCTTCAAAGATAGGTTTGACTGTTTTCAGAGGAAGTTAATTGTTCATATATATCACCACCATAGTAAAGTAAAAGGCTTAACCTATAAAATTTTTTAAAGAATAGAAAGGGGTGTATGTAGGCCTATACATCCACCATGTGGATCATTTTGAGTTTTAAAATCGATACATCGTCAAAATGATCATCAAGGACGCAACTTAAGGTTAGCGTGATTAATAGTAATCTCAATTCTTGTTTATTGTTTACTTTTAAAATGATCATTATCTTTATCTTGTTCTTGTTTATTGTTTATTGTTATTTACTTTATTGTTTATCAAGTTGCCCATTTAGCTATTAGGGTTTTTACCCTATTGTTTATCTTATAAAACAAGAATTGAGATTACTATTAATGGTGATCTATTACTATATTCATTGAAGCAATTAAGCGATTAAGCAACACGTTAATAGTAATATATGTGGATCATTTTGAGTTTTAAAATCGATGCATCGTCAAAATGATCATCAAGGACGCAACTTAAGGTTAGCATGATTAATGGCTCGGCTTATAAAATGCGAGCATGTTTTTCCATATTATATCTTTGGAAATGGTGGTAAATACTTACATATGTTGGGCGATTATTAGAATAAGTTTGAACTTTATATAGCCCAAGTTCATACGCGAATTGCTTTTGTTGAAACGTTTATAAAACGTCTTCAGTTGATTGCAAAGCCAATAATTGTGAGAACAAAACTCTAAGTTTATGGGCATGTTAAACTTATGAATTCGCATCTTGCCAACAATATATAATGATCCTCCCCATTAGAATAGTTTTTGGTCACAAACCATATTTCCCAAGTAAGATTTTGTAATTGTGCGACATTTATTATAGTAAATCCACCACAATGTACAAAATGGGATGTTGAAATTGATAATTCATTCAGGGGGAGAATTAGCAGCGAGAAATTTGGAATGAATTAATATATTATAAATGTTAATCCTCATGATAATGAATATGGACTTGAAGTTTAAGGGAAGATTTATATTCCAGATCTATTGCCAAACATGTTTATTGACATAAAGAAGGACTAGGTCATATATACGCTGGTAGTGCTCCAATTAAATGTACGTCCCAACATGACAACCAATGATTGGCACTGAGTCTATGGCATGGCTGCAGCATGATAGACTAATTGATTCCAAGTAAAAGTCCTCGAATGAATAAATGAAATGGAGCAAGAAAATTAAGATAGTCAAATTGAGGTAATAAGACCCCATGATAGTTAAGAGACACTAGACATGAAGGTTATTGAAAAACCCTGGGCACATGAAAAACTATGAGATCTCAATAAATGATAAATAATGTCTAGTAAATTGTGGAATCGATAAGAAATGAATCGACGTCGATAGCTATATATGATAACGCGCATGATAATTATTATGTATGTAACACCCCCAATTTATGGATGCAGCGGAATTCAAACTGGGTGTTACTCGACGGCACAATAGTCACAATAATAGAAAACGAACTCCAATTGAGTCGTTTTAAAAGATGTATCATTCAAATTATATAAATATCAGAGATTTCAAAAATGAGGTCCCAATTGGTTCCATGTTTACAATGTATAATAAACGAGTTTTGAATGATAATAAAATTTATAGCCCTCTTGAGTATCCGTGTCCTTCCGTGCCATCCTTGATCGTCATGAACCTGAAATACATGCTTGAGAGGTCAACACAAAGGTTGAGTGATATTCATAGAGTTTGTTAAATCGATTGAACACAATATGTTGGTAGTGTGAGTTATAGGCTCACACCAATGTTTGGAAAACAAAACAGGTAGGCTACGTTATTATACGCCCGGAACATGTATTATACACTAAGCTTATGACACCATAACGTTAACGTGTACCAATATCGATCGGCAGATTTATCCCGGTAGGTACTTTGCTAACATACCTAAATCTCAAATATTAATGCATTTGTTTGAACTTAGTCAATACAAATGGGATTCGTCAATCCCAATAGGCCTATTATTAATATTCGCGCTCACTATTTCTAGTGATTAAATGGTTCATAATAAGGGATCTCGGTTTAGCAAGGTTGGTACTTAGTGATAATAAAACATCGTCGTGAAGCATACATTAGAAAGCATTGTATTCGATTTAGAAATAGCATGTATTCCCCCCAAGGATTTGTAAAACAATTAAGTAATGGAAAGTGGGGCTATGAACTCACCTTAAGTAAGATAGCAAGTAATGAATGTAACGGTCGAATCGTGAAGGTTTCTACGAGCAACCTATAATAGAATGTCGCGACTTAGGATCGGAGTAAAGAATATGAAGTAGTGCCTATATATATATCTTGCATTTAGTCCATGATGTGGTATGATGTATATTGTAAGTCTTTGAAAGTAATGATTCATGAAACATGTATGTTTTGTATATCGTTTACTACCGTTCGGGCCGACATAATTCAGAAGTCATGTTAGTAAGCGTTCGAGGAGCCAGGACACTTTAACTCGTAAATCCACAACTCAACTCGACGGCTTACATAATGAACTCCTCACATGAGGCTCCCTACTATTGTAGTAGTTGATGAAATATATAGATATAAGTTTTGATCCGAAAAGTTACATGTCCGATATTTGAATAAACTTAGGAAAGTTTATTTGTACATGAAGATTGTTATTAGGGGTAGTTTCATAAGTCTTGAATGACCATTTTCTCTTGGTAAAATCTCATGGTTTCCTTTTAAGTGAAGTAGATCCAAATTGCTTGTTCATGTTATCGCCTAATTCATTGTTTCATGTTTACGCCTATGTAAGTTGTTATGGTCATTTCGTCATGGCCTAGCCATGACCTTTGGTCCTTGTTCCAAGGTCATGAGACTCAACCTTGGCTCTAGCCATGGTGGTGGTCTTGATTATAGGTCATAAGACCTCTTGTTCCTTTTAAAGTATAACCATAATCTAGTGACTTTGGTCTAAAAATGGGCTGTTAAGATTTTGAAGAAATTTATCACTCGGAAAGCATTTTCAGGGCTCGAGCTTCTTTGTTCCTGAACGAAAACGTCGTTCCGGACAACTTTCGTGTTTTAACTTTTTGATGAATCGGACCAGAAGTGGGACTTTCAAAACCCAAATTTGATCAGAATGGTATTTGGCAGTTTGCCGAAAAGTTTTGGTAACTTCAAATGGGCGTAACTTTTGACTCGTATACTCGTTTTGGGTGGTTCAAATTGCTATGGTTTCCTTGTTAAGTCCTCTACTGTAATATGTAATGATCCAATATCATATTTTTACCATTTTGATCAGGTCTTACCAAGAAAGTCACTAGTTTACTTGTTTTAATAACTTATCTTAACAATCAATTACAATAACTTGTTTTGCTCATTTTTATACATCATGGACATGAATACAAGACATAATATAGCACAAATAATATGTAAATAACATGAATATGATTATTTAACAAGAATCAAGTTAGGGTTTGGCTCACAACTTTTGGCTTTCAAAGATGAAAGGAAGTTAACATGTAAGGATAGGACATTGATAGACTTGCTTCAACCCACTTCACTTCATGCAATCTTTCTACCCTTGTAATCTTGAAAGATGGATGATGAAGGTTGAGGTGACTTGAGTGGATTCAAACTCAAGAGAAATCACCAAGTATATGAGGTTATGGAAGTGTTTTGATGAATGAAAACCTAACTAGGTTTTAGATATTGATATGGTACTTGAATCTTGCATGAAACTTGGAAGAGAATGAGCAAAGAATGAGAGAATGGTGTGTGAGGTGTGGCGTTTCAAGTGAAGGGGAGGGGGCTATTTATATGGTTTTTGAGGAGGTTAGGAAGCTTACTAGGAAAGTGTTACAACTTGGTGACCAAGTTGTAATTAAGTGTTGATTTAGGGGTAAATTCATGAGATGAAGCCACATGGGTGTGACTCCCCCCTCCTAGGGCGGTTTGGTCAAGCTTGGGGAGCAAGTGTGGACTTTTCTTGGTATTATCCAAGATACTTGGTTAGTTTTGACTCCGGGAAATGTCAATCGTAAATGATTAAGCCTCAAAACGTAAAACCGGGTGTCGTAAAATTATGGAACTTGAAAGGAATGATTAAACTTGTCAAAATACTCCATAATAAAATACAAAATGAGTGGTAGGTTCCATTTGGGTGGTAAAACCCTGCTAAAACTGGAAACACGAGTCTAAAACGCGTAATACGTAAAACGTACGAATATTGCGTAAAATTGAGAAAAGTAAAATGTTACTTTTCTAATGTGATAAAAATGATTTAAAATGACTTATAATGTCTAGACTGGGCTCAGTCTAGTGTCGGTTGGTATTAAATGTCTTTTAGACATCAAACCGTAAGCCTAAAAATCACGAAATGACTTATAACATCAAGGGATGATTTTTGGTCAATGGAGGAGGGAAAAATATGTTGAATTTTTCTAATAAGTTGAAAACTCAAATCGTCTTAGAAACGCGTTTTGTGGTCTAACGGTTAATCGCCCATACGGTTAAGCGTGCTCATGCGAGAGTAGTACTGGCTTGGGTGACCTGCCGGGAAGTCTTTGGTCATGTTTTTCTCAGTCACGATTAATTCTCAAATAAATCATGAGCGTGTCAAACATTTTTCCGATGTGGGGTCACCTGACGGGATCGAATTTCGTTGTGCGTAGAATTTCTGAATGACGTTTTACCCTAAAACGTGTAATGTCGTGTAATTCCTTAATAACTTTCACGAAAATGATCTGACGAATGTCAAACATTTAATTTGCCATGGAAATGATTTATCACTCGAGAATATCAAATAAAAATCAACTTTCGGGAAAGTTTCGGGAAAAATGAATAGTAAAAGTGAATAGTGAAATTTTCCGGGAAAAATTAATTAACCTGAAAATGCGAATTGTTACAATGTAAATAAATAATATAGCGCTAAAATGAATGTGAGGATCTTGGATTGATGAATGGCCAAATATTTAATGACGCAAGTAGCTAATGAATGATTGAAGCCTCTTGCGATGAGACATGATTACTGGGACTTGAAGTCCGTACATATGAATATGTAAGCTTATTGCATATGCATCAGTCTTTATGAGAAAATGAAATGAAATTATGCATAAGGTATAAGTGATGGCACAATATATTTTCTCAAAGACTTGTAAATAATCATGCAGATGCATGTTCACATGTGGTGGATCCAATAATGTATTTTAATATTGTATAAATCTGGCAATGTGTAAATAATTGATATGCGTCTAATAGATAAATGAATAGAGCTCGTGTAATGTTAAAATTTTATTATAGGACATAAAATGCATGAAGCATGCTTGTGAATTTTAATGCTTAAAGCATATAAGTAAAGTTCTTGAGAAACTTACTTGTTGTATTGAATTAATCATGTGTTTGGCATATATGTTATAATCGCCTTAGTGTATAGTATTATGCCATATAAATAATTTTGCTTGCCTATGAAACTTTATAAAGAGATCTGGACGTGAATATATTTTAAGTTTCATACAATTTGATTTTATGATTATAAAGGTGATTGAATGCATAGAAGTTGAATTTGAAACAAAAAGACGTAGCTTGTCTTAGCTTATGAATTGAACATCCTAAAGATGTAATCATTATGCAACATGAAAGATAAAAAAAAAAAAATGCTACATCTTAACTACATTATAATGCATTTAGGCTATTCATAAAAAGGAAGTCTTAAAAAAATAAGACCAAAAACATTTCTTTAATTAGAAGGATTTCAAACTAACACATATATATGAATAGGAGTTAAGTTACATTATGAATTTTTATATCTTTAATTGTAGGAGCCACTAATATTTATGAACCTCATTAACTTGCAATAGTCAATTTAATCAATGTGATATAACAACCCAATTAACTACCTTTTAATGCATATTTCATATATATAAAGCCTACAAACTAACCCACAAACTAACACAGTCTCATCTCAACTTCTAAACACACATTACACTATTAATAATTTAAATGTTCTACTTTTAAAAAACATAAATCTACTAAGGTTTAAAGTATTTGAGACAATATTAAATAAGGAAGGTTTAAAATGAAAAATATTTGCTCGCCACAAATAGTCACCTGGTACCGGCCGCCGCATTGCGCAGGTACCCTTCTAGTATCTTTCTATGGATAAATGACGCTCATGTTTTTGAGGTCACATGATGAAAAAAGACCCTTAAATTTATATAGATGATGATCACAATATCGATTTAAAGTGTCGTACTAAAATATGTATGAAACATTTATGATTCTCGCTAATGATCATACATGATATAATATATCATTTGAATTAATTGTGTTTGCAATGAATAACTTGTGAAGTACGATGATGTACTTGAATGAGATGTATGACGTATGTTAATCCTTAAAATGGATATGCAAATAAAATATATCGAATATTTATTCATGTGATTCTATCAAGACACTTTAAGGTACAAAGGATATGGTTTATATTTTATTAACTCGTCAAAACAAGTTTAGTTAGTTTTGCAGATGCAGGATATATGTTTAACTTACCATGATCGATCTCAAAATGGATTTATTTTTACAAGTGGCGGCTATTTTTCCTGGCATTCGATAGAGAAAACAATGGTGGCGACTTCATCAAACCATACATAAATTCTGGAGATGAGATACCAACTATTGCATGTAGATTATGTAGCATGCCTTGCTATATTCAAAAAATGTTACATCAAAGACGACAAGACACTTCTCGTTCAAGTGATAATTTTGTGGACCTATTTACTGATGCGTGGTTTTGCAACCTTGCAAAAGGTTTTACCTATCAAAGGATCTTGAGAAGCTTGCAATCCCCACCAGGCAGTGTACCTGACCGTTGTAGTATAGTATAGTGGCAAGTACCGAGGGACTGATCGTTCAACTCAAAAAATAGTGTTCGCTAGGGTTAAAACTCAACTAAACTAGGTCTAGAGGTGAGGGATGATTCTTTTCATATTTTTATATTTTATGGAAAGCAAGTAAAAATCTCAGGTTTTGGAAGAGTGGGCGGAATTAGTTGCTAGTCAACTAACCCAAATAACTACAAATACAAACAAAATAAAATAAAATGACACTAAGTAAATGTGGAGAAAAAACAATAATAAGAGAAAATGTGTTTACTTAGATTTCACTACTCCCTAGCTATCTTTTACTAGTTGATTAGTTTGTTATAATTGCATGGATGACGGGTTATATTCCTTAATACCATTCGTAGGGCCGTGTATGATCTTCCCTAACTCTATAAGCTTCTACCTCTTCCTATGTCGAGCCGACTACTAGCTCCTAAAATGGCCTCCTTAGTAGTTACTTATGCATTAAATATAACCAATTTATCGTAGTACACATCCGATCATGTTTCTTAAGACGTTCAAGTATGTTACCAATTGGAAGTCTGCCAGTTTTCTTAAGCCTAACATCAAAATCATTCATCCACAACAATTATAAATAAACAACCAACCAATAATCAATAATTAAGTTTCATTACATCTAAGCAAACACAAAGAAAACCTAGCCTAGCCTGTTAAAGTAAAGACAAGTATAAGATGGAATCAAACAACACATAGACATATTGAATGATTATTGGAAAATTTATCTTCAATTAAACATGGATGAAACATGGGTTTGGAACCCTTAAAAATAAGGTAAAAATCGTGCTACGGTTTCTCCAAAGTTCTCCTATCCTAACAAATAAAAACTAGAAAACTATATATAGATTTTTGAGTTTGCCGGCGTCACGTGTAAATCCTGACACCGTCAACTCGCCGCCATAAAAATTCTCGTATTGCCTTGATCCAAATCTGACATCGTCATGTGTAACTTGATTCTTGGCCGTCTCTTGTATTTTGTACGTGACGGCCTTGGTGACGCCGTCACATGTAAATCCTCCAAAAACATTCTGGCACGTCACATGTAACTTGATTATCCACCTCTTTGTCAATGAGTGACGGCGTCAAATGCAAATCCTGACGCTATCAGGTATTGTTTCCTGCATGATCTGGAGACTTTGTCGTTTTCTTCACTTTTTCGCTCAAAAAACGTCCAAAATGCTTCCTTTTCCAGATTTCTTCTCAAAAGTACCTAAAATGACAAAAGGAACGATTTAAGGCAATATTTGATCAAATAATCTCTACTTTGGGCATAAATGACCCCTAAAAGCGGTACACTTTTCGTCTCATCAAATACCCTTACACTTGAGATTTGCTTGTCCTAAAGCAAATGCGCTTTTATTCTAATCAAAATACGAGCTAGGGGTCATTTAACACTAATATAAAAGTAATTACAACAAATAATCGTTCCACTTCAACCAAAACAAGCACTGAAATTATAAACTCGCACCTCACAAATAGTGTTTAGATACTCTCACATCTCTCGGGTGTAATAAAAGTATATATCACAATATGAAAAATGGAAAATATCTCTCACTACCTGTCATAGCACATAGATTACCATAGGCTTGGGAAATAATAAAACCTCCACCACTTGGCGTAAGCACCTAGGATAAACTATCAAAGAGGTCTTTTTAAAGGGTTATAACGTGAGGTGTAGGGATATGATAAACACGGTTTTTTTTGGATAAAGGCAATCTTTACTGGTGGCGAGTTAATCATCTTGGTCAATTACATGTACAATGTGGCGTTGCTAAGCCAAGACTCGACTCGACTCAACTTAAGCTAATCATAAATTAATAAAAACATAAAAGGAAACGGGATGGTAGTCCGTATGTTTTTTCTCTTTTTCTTTTTCTATTTCTTTTCTTGATTTTTCGATTTTTTTTTGTGCATACACTCTTGCCCTTCCATCCAAAATAATACATCATAGGAAATTTGCATTCCCCTTACACTTGAACTTTTACATACTTTACAATTAACTATTCTAATGACTCGAATTAAGATAATCAAAACACTTGGAGTACTTTTTTAGATTAACGTACATATAGGGGTAATATATGATGTTCTTCCCCAATACTCCATAACACTAGTACTTTACCCATGAGTCCCAATCATCCCAAAATAATATGTACAAGATATGACTCTACTTAGCAACCATGTAATCAATTAGACGAATAACTAAGGGTTTAAACAAATAACAATAATACACTAGAGATGAGTGCATACAAGGAAGGCTAAGGCAATTTGGGTGTACATTTGGGATGGATTGTAAACAAATTCTTCCTTTAAGTAAAATGCTTAAAGTTAGAAACGAAAAAGATAGGCTCGGAGGGGTGTACTAGGGGTATCGTGTACTAAAAATGAGTACAACGCAAAGGTGTGGGAAAATTAATTGATTTTACTAGTCAAATAATTATGACTTCATTAGTCAAGTAATTATGATACGGGTTTAACACAAGGGTGATCCTAATGCCTCTTATCATGTAGTAAATCCTACTACACGAATGTAGTCTCACTAGCGGTCTCAGGATGCATCACTAACGCAAGTTCTAGAATCTAAGTACTACCGGTACACTCATAAGCATCTTTTCCTAATAAATCTAGGGGCAAACCTCACATATTTGGGGTAAAAAATTTTGAGTGGTACAGTTTTTGTGCTAGTCATACAACTCCTATCCATGAGACACTCATTAAGGCTAAAGCTTCACTCCTAAATGTTGTAAAAAATTTTAAATTTGGCGCTAAAATTACCCTAACAAGTGTTTCTCTTAGTTTTATTATACACCTACTATTGAACAAACAAACTCAAGTGCAATCGTATTCTCTAAGGTATCATCATTTACCCTCACCTTACACTTAGGCTGAACATTGTCCCCAATGTTCAATAAAAAGGATGTAAAAGTAATGAAGGTAAAAGAATGAAACAAATACTCCCCTGATTCATTCGGTGTGGATAATGTGGTACCAAGGTTAGATCCTCCTCTAAGAAAATGAACGTTGAAAGCTTCCCTCTAGAAATATAAATCATCTTTTTGTCCAATATAACCTGTTAAACCCGAGAAAACAATCAAGACAAACCTCGCGTAAAATCGGTGGCAATCTATATATATATATATATATATATATATATATATATATATATATATATATATATATATATATATATATATATATATATATATATATATATATATAATACTTGTGGAACGAATGTTTGCAGATTTCCTGGAGTTTATAAAACTAAAGAATTAACAAAAACTTTAAGACTCTGGTAGAAAAACAAAACTTGCAAAATTTTTCAGAATTTTACACCTGACGCAGTCAGGTTATAACCCTGACGCCGTCAGAGTGCTCTGATAGAAATCTTATGTTAAGTTTCTGGAAAATTTCTGGAAAAACTCACGTCTTAATTCCTGGAAATCCTGCAAAACATCATTATGACTCGATACAAGCATTTGACTCAAACAAATACTAATATGCACATTCATTTAATATTGTTGTGGTTCATGTTCAAGCTCATTCTTAGAAACAAATTTAGATTTCCCTTACACTTATCTTTTGTGAAATACCTTTTTATGAAGTTAAGACGAAATTAATCAACAAGGTAAAGCATTTTCACAATTTATTTTGAAACATGAGCCACAAACAATAAAAATAAAACATGCATACGAAAACAAATAAAATCAAACAAACAAACAATCAAACAATCAAACAAATAAAGCAAATAAAACTTGGGTTGCCTCCCAAGAAGCGCTTTTCTTTATTTACGAGTCTTGTAGCTAGACTCAAGGTCACATCCTACCGTGTGTCGCTTATGCTCACATACCCAAGTGTGAGCCATCTAATTGTTACCTCATCTTTCTTATAGTCATCACTTAGCTCTAAACATCCGCGATAATACCTTTTATTCTTTTCATGAGGATATTTAAGCCCTTTCCTTTTATCATTCTCACTTAGCATATCAAGAGGTGGAAACCTATTACATTTCTCAGTAGAAGAATCCTTGAACCTAGGGTGTGCACGGGGCATTTGGTAAACAAAATCTTCATCCCTGTCCGAGAATATAATTAACCCTTCCATAAGTTTTTCATCTAATTTGGTTAACCTTTTGAAGGGCTTCCCAAACACAACTTGGGTTAAGTTACTATCGATAAACTCTCCTAGATTCTCCATAACTATAAACTCAACCAAATAGACAAAGCTTCCAACAAACACATGCAATGTCTTTGCCCTAGCAACAATATTAACTCCTTTGTATTCTAACTCATTTACCATAATTATATTGTATTCAGTACGCGAGATTATGTTCATTGGTAAAGATGAGTTAAGGTGAGCATCAAAGCTCCTAAATTCTATCATACAAGGAAACTGCATATTAAATGAGCTGTCATTCTCAATCATTGTCCTAGGGTCGACATACCTAAGAGGGTTCATCTCATCTTCCATCCTATCCTCATTAATTACATCACCATCATCTAGGTCCTCATCGGAGTCCGAATAGTAAAAAGGACTAGCCCTATGTTCGTTATCATGGTTAGACTCCTCCATCTCAGAATTATTGCCAAAGTGGTGGTCAGGCGAGAGGTTAGGTGGGTTCTCATTTTCCACTAAAGGGATTGGGATAGGTGGTTGGAAAATCCTACGACGAAAAACACGAATAACAGGAATAAAACAATCAATGCTATTGTTATCCATTGAGATAGTTTACGAACAAAGGAAACGAAGAAATAAGATAGACTAAAGAAGACCTATAAAAATAAAAATAAAAGTCTTACTAGAAATGAATCTAGCAAGTAGACCTAATAAAAAGAAATTTCAACCTAGACAATAACTATTCCCCGAGCTGCGGCGCCAAAAACTTGATGCATGGTTTTGCAACCTTGCAAAAGGTTTTACCTCTCAAGGGATCTTGAGAAGCTTGCAATCCCCACCATGCAGTGTACCTGACCGTTGTAGTATAGTATAGTGGCAAGTACTGAGGGACTGATCGTTCAACTCAAAGAATAGTGTTTGCTAGGGTTAAAACTCAACTAAACTAGGTCTAGAGGTGAGGGATGATTTTTTTTATATTTTTATATTTTATGGAAAGCAAGTAAAAATCTTGGGTTTTGGAAGAGTGGGCGGAATTAGTTGCTAGTCAACTAACCCAAATAACTACAAATGCAAACAAAATAAAATAAAATGACACTAAGTAAATGTGGAGAAAAAACAATAATAAGAGAAAATGTGTTTATTTAGATTTCACTACTCCCTAGCTATCTTTTACTAGTTGATTAGTTTGTTACAATTGCATGGATGACGGGTTATATTCTTTAATACCATTTGTAGGGCCGTGTACGATCTTCCCTAACTCTATAAGCTTCTACCTCTTCCTATGTCGAGCCGACTACTAGCTCCTAACATGGCCTCCTTAGTAGTTACGTATGCATTAAATATAACCAATTTATCGTAGTACACATCCGATCATGTTACTTAAGACGTTCAAGCATGTTACCAATTGGAAGTCTGCCAGTTTTTTTAAGCCTAACATCGAAATCATTCATCCACAACAATTATAAACAAACAACCAACCAATAATCAATAACTAAGTTTCATTACATCTAAGCAAACACAAAGAAAACCTAGCCTAACATGTTAAAGTAAAGACAAGCATAAGATGGAATCAAACAACACATAGATATATTGAATGATTATTGGAAAACTTATCTTCAATTAAACATGGATGAAACAAGGGTTTGTAACCCTTAAAAATAAGGTAATAATCGTGATAGGGTTTCTCCAAAGTTCTCCTCTCCTAACAAATGAAAACTAGAAAACTATATATAGATTTTTGAGTCTGACGGCGTCACGTGTAAATACTGACGCCGTCAACTCGCCGCCATAAAAATTCTCGTATTGCCTAGATCCAAATCTGACGCCGTCATGTGTAACTTGATTCTTGGCCGTCTCTTGTATTTTGTACGTGACGGCCTTGGTGACGCCGTCACGTGTAAATCCTCCAAAAACATTCTGGCGCGTCACGTGTAACTTGATTATCCACCTCTTTGTCAATGAGTGACGGGGTCACATGCAAATCCTGACGCCGTCAGGTACTGTTTCCAGCATGATTTGGAGACTTTGTCGTTTTCTTCACTTTTTCGCTTCAAAAATGTCCAAAATGCTTCCTTTTCCAGATTTTTTCTCAAAAGTACCTAAAATGACAAAAGGAACGGTTTAGGGCAATGTTTGAACAAATAATATCGACTTTGGGCATAAATGACCCCCTAAAAGCGGTACACTTTTCGTCTCATCATTTACTAAGATATCAATTGATGTAATCATCAGAGGGAGATAATACGCGCTGTACTCTTTTTGTCCTTAGTCATGGTTTTGTCCAACTGGGTTTTCCTGACAAGGTTTTTAATGAGGCAAAATTTCCTAAGCGTATTAACAATATGGACATCGAACAGGGAGTGTTATGGATAATTATTAGTGGATGTCCATATCATAAGAGGCCCACGACTCAGTTAGCTATTAGGGTTTTCATCTTACTGTTTATCTTATGTATACCATATATACCCCCTGAATGAATTATCAATTTCAACATCCCATTTTTGGCATGTCATGCTGATAACGTGTTATAAAACAAGAATTGAGATTGAGGGAATGAATATTCTTCAATTGATATTATAATGTCAGAGATATATGGGGTATATATAAGATAAACAGTAGGGTAAAAATCCTAATAGGTAAATGGGCCGTGAGCCTTTTATGGGCTATATAGACATCCATTAATAACTATCTATAACAAAAAATAATACTACGTAACACAATAATTTATTCTCTTACTTCCCTTCACCAACTCATTATTTGTAACAGATTATTTTGTTAGATATCATGTTACGAAATTTCTTTATAAAATTTATGAGTGCGTTTAGTTAGAGAAAAAAATCTTCAATGTCCTATTTTTGAATTTGTAAAATAAGAGAAAATTTAAATTTTTGCAAAACATAGAAACATGATCATATGATACTGTTTATAATTCTAAAAAAAAAAAAAAAAAAAAAAAAAAAACAAGAGGGATTATGAGGGAAACAATGAAAACAAAAAAAATTGCGTTTTGTAGTTTCCTTTGTTAAAAATAGGAAATGTAAATTTTATATTTTGTAGAGAATTTGATTTAAAGGCAATTCTATTTTTGTCATTTTGTACAAAATATTTTGTAGAAACAATTCTTTCACCTAAACGCACCGAATACGTTTGTAACATTTCTCTTAACCTCAATATTTTGAAAAATAATTGTTGTGCCTAGTAATTATGATTTCAGTTATTAATTTAAAATTTTACTTCTTAATTTAAAAATTAATTGATGAAAAATTTGAAGAGAAAAAAAAAAAAAATAAAAATGCAAAATACGCTTATGAAATAAGTATTTGGAAATATCTACGTTTGTTGTACCAAAATAAAAGGATACCACATGTACTCCCCTTCCATGTCTGAAACCCTCTTTCACACACCTAAAAATAGTCAAACATTAAATTTAATAAAACCAATTATTAATTACACACACTCAAAACACACACACATACACATATCCCTCATCTTCAATCCACCAGTTTTCAAAACTGAATTCACACACATTTCAATTCAAATCCATGATGGGTGTTTGTTAATTCCACTGGAATTAACTCACAATTGAACTGAAGGCCTTTCTTTAGATCTTTGGATCGTTTTTCAGGTATCTGTTCTTGATGTCAAAAATTGAGTCTTTATTCCATGAATTTGTCTTTTTGATGTAAAGTTTTGATTTTTATGGTTAATATGTATAATGGGTATTTTTTTTTTTAGTAATTTCTAGTGTGAAAAAATGTGTGTGTGTGTGTGTGTGTGTGTTTGTGTTTTTTTTAAGTTAATTGGGTTGTGTTATGGAATTATTACAATTTGGGTAGATTAAGGTGAGCTGGATTATTTGCATTGCAAAAATTAGTATAAAAAGGATTTAAAGGAAAATGTTAGTGTAGTGAAGTAGATAAGCTAGGGTTTTGTGAATTTGCAAAATGCAATGTTTAATTGTATTTGATTGTGGATGTACTTAAGTATGTATGTGTATAAATGTTTGTGATTTCGGGGTGTTTGGATATATGTTTTCGAAGTACAGTAATTTTTTGCTACATGAAGAATCGGATATAGAAGATGGGGTATGATAAGGCCTAAAGGGTTATGATTAACAAATGCGAGTGACTTATTATTATTTTCGTAAAAGAAACTTTTTAGAAGAATTTGCCTTTTGGGTAAAGTGGACGGTGGCCCGGCAAAGTTTATGCATAATTGTGTTTTTAATAGAATACCGTGTTATTAACCACTACCGTAAAGGCGCGATTTTTGCTTAAAGTAATAACAGATGATAGTTAATTATAGCCCTTTTCTGTAGATTGACATTTTTGTTAGATTTAGAGATAGTTGGGTAAGGTTGCAATTATCTTAGTAATCGATTACCCTAGATAATCAGAAAAACAGAATTGTAACAGCCTACCTAGATACTAAAAACTGATTATTGCGACTTTAAATCACAGTAATCAGTTGACACTTTTCCAAACACCCCATTTGATGTGAAATGGTTGTCACGGCAATATTCAGCTCTTGAATTTTCTTGAAAATTGGAGTTTTACTGCAGAAAAAAGCATTTTCTTTTGTATGCTAAGCCCAAAAGAAGTTTTAATGTTAATCTTTTTTAACTACTTTTCCATGACAGGTTTGAAGTTGCTAAGGTCGACTTGACAACAAACATGGGTGTTTCTGGAAAATGGATTAGAGCACTCGTTGGTTTAAAGAAACAAGATAAATCACAACGTTCAGGAGAAGATGGACGTGTTAGTATTTATCTCTCTTTGTTTTTCTTCATGTATCTTAGTTATTTCATATGCATATTTCTGTACTCAACTGTGCAGGTTTCTATCTATTTTACTTTAAATGTTTTAAGATGTTATTTTTGTTATATTACTTTAAGGCCATTTAAAAGATGTAGATGTTATGGAAATTTTTTTGTATATAGTAGGTTGGTTAGCTAGACGTTTTAAGAGTCAAACTTTTTTACTTTCTGCAAAAAGATAAAGTTAAGAAGTTATCTTCACATGTATTGTAAATTTGTAATGATATCTGTATGACATTAAAATACTTGTCTATCTTTTAAATCTGTATCAAGTTAGTGTGCTATTTTGATCATATGTTTCGTAACTTGCTTAATTGCATTTGCATAATCAATTCAGAGAGTCAGTAATGGAAAGTCTCGTCACCGGAGAAGAAGTTCTATTGAGATAAATGATGACAATTTTCTAAATAAGCTCAATATTGAAGATGGCAGTAGCAGTGCAATTCAAGATGTTACCGACTCTCCTTCCACTGCACTTCGAGTGCGGGATTCATCTCATATGGAACAACATATGAGAGAAGAACGGGCTGCTACATGCATCCAAACCGCTTTTCGAGGATTTTTGGTACTGTTATGATCTATTCTATTCGCATTGCATAATACTTTTACACTGCGTTCCCGAGTTATATTTTTGAAAGAAGAGAAAAGAAGTGGAAAGAAAACAAAATAAATTCGTGTTCCCGAGTTTTTTTAAGAGAGAAGAGAAAAGAATAGGAGAGTAAATTTGGCTAATTTTCTCTCCAAAACTTTCTTTCCAAAAGTGGGATGATTTGGAAGGAAGTTATATTAGGAAACTTTTAATATATAAAATTACTTAAATGGCCTAATATAAAACATAGCTTTTATATATAACAAAGGATATAATTGTAAAATCATCAATTATCTCTTCTTTTCTCTCCTTACTCGGGAACACGACATAGAAAGTCAAAATATCATCCCTCTCCTCTTCTTTTCTGCCTATTTTTGTCTCTTCTTTTCTTTTCTTTCATTTCAAAACTCAGGAACAGAGTGTTAAGACTTGTAGATGCTGTTGAAATTTCAGTTTTACATTCTGCCATAAATTGGGTGACATCTAAAGTTCACCGAAGATGAGTGTAGCAGAGTTACTTAGTTTAGAAAGCCAATGTTTAAATTATTACTAATGTAACAACTGCATATAGTCATGAACTCATGATTCATGACAAATGCCAAATTTTCAGGTCTGCATCATTCACACAAGATATTGACGCCAAAACTGGAATAGTTGGCAGTTTTAACCCATTCAATTGTAATTGAGTTGACTTGGTTGTTTGTTATGTCAAACGGCTCAAATTGGTCAAGTTAAATATTTTAGTTACACGGCCACACGGAATGGGTGAAATGCGTCAAATGGGATGAAAGATGCCCAAGGTCTATTTATAATCGATACGGCCTGCCAGGTCCTTTATTTAAAAGTGTGATTGCTATTGTAGTATAGCGTTTTGAACCTTAGTTAACACACTAGTTATCGATAAAATAATTTAAAAACGGACATAAAGTTTTTGCGGGTCAACCCAATCAGTCTTGTTTTAATTACTATAAAAATTGACCCTTTCCCCAACCTTCCCCCGACTTCGCATATCTTGCCACTTCACTGGTAAGCCTGTAAAAGCCTTAATAAAATCTTGTTTGTAAGGTTTTTATTCTCATGTTTAAAATTAGTATTTAATGGTACTGAACAATTTTTTCATTATTTGTTGTTGTGCATGCATGTTCTAGCAATTCACATCTGTTTAGTTCATAATTGGTGCCGTATATGATGTTGAACTACTTTTTCCATGATATTCAGGCTAGACGAGCACTAAGAGCTCTGAAAGGATTGGTCAGACTACAAGCTCTTGTCAGAGGCCATGCTGTGAGAAAGCAAGCTGCAATTACTCTTCGCTGTATGCAAGCGTTAGTGAGGGTTCAGGCACGTGTGCGAGCTCGACGTGTTCGTATTGCATTGGAAGGTCAGTCAGAACAACAAAAACTTCAACAGCAACTTCAACACGAGGCTCATGTTCGAGAAGTAGAGGTGAGCATGCTACAAATACAATCAAATTTCAATTTTCTGTCTTGAGATAGTTTAAGTGATAGCTTGCAAATGCTGCTATTACATTATCATCTTAAGCTTGCAAAGTCGATACATGAAGTTCCATATTAATTACTTGTAATTTCTTAAATGCATTTTTTTTTTCTTATTACATGAGACTATGAGAGTAAAGATTTTCTATGTATTACTTGTACTTAATATAATCCTTTTTTGATTTACGTCTCTCCTTTAATTATTTTTACCTTACAGCAAGGATGGTGTGATAGTGTTGGATCTGTTGAACAAATTCAAGCAAAGTTGATAAAACGACAGGAGGCGGCTGCTAAACGTGAAAGAGCCATGGCATATGCTCTTGCTCACCAGGTATTAGGAATTGTCGTGTTTCTGCATGGAACTTTAAAGATTACCAAATAGATTACATGGAAAGTACTTGGAGGCAATACCTAGATATGGTTCAGTAGTGAAAATGTGAAATGTAATGTATGTTTGCATGTTAATCAATTTCCACATAATCCTGGAAAGAATGAAGGCATGGAGTATTAGTTTGTAGATAAAACAAAGGTGAAACGGGGAGTGGAAATGTCTAATGTCAGTATATTGGTAACAAAAATCTTATATTATTGGCAGAATGACAATGTGGCCATTTCGACCCATTTACTTATAAATGAGTTATCTTTCAAAATATCAAACGAGCCGAATGAAAAGTGCATAGTCTAAAAAGGATCGTGTCAAACAGGTTGAAAAGTCACCTCAAGCTTACTTTTGACACATACACCTTCTTAATCACTTTATTCGGAGACTTTATTGTAGTAGTTTTGTTTTTGTAATCATATAATGCTTTAGATAAACTGGACTAGTGTTTTTGTGTCACCTACACATGCCTGGCCCGTACATAAAAAAAACTTGTTTTGCCCTGACCAATATGCCACCTATATAGCGATGACTCTATTAGATTAACCTCTACGTAAATGACATTTTCATGTTTAATGCAGTGGCAAGCAGGATCCAAACAACAGGCAGCACCCTCTGGATTTGAACCAGATAAAAGTAACTGGGGTTGGAACTGGTTAGAAAGATGGATGGCTGTTCGTCCATGGGAAAACCGTTTTCTCGACATCAATACAAGAGATGAAGTGAAGATTCAGGAGAATGGATCTGCTATAGAAGAGCAAGAGCATGGCATTAAGAACCAGTTGAAATCTTCTGGCAAAAATACTGTTGCTTCAAATCTTCATTCAGAGTTGTCGAATGAGAAAGTGGGTCAATCTCAATCTCAATCTGATGGCTTTGATTCTCCCCCGGTGAAGACCAATAACATGCAAGAAGCTCCTGCGTCATTGTCCGTTAAGCCAAAATTAAAGCCAGGCAAGGATTCGGTCCAGTCAAGATCCCATAGTACTCCTAGAGAGCGGTCTTCAACCTCGGGTAATCAGGGAAAGAAACGCCTATCTTTGCCTAGTAATGGTTAGTCTATCACACTCTATTTTACTACACTACTGTTTCAATATGTTTAATTTCAGAATATGTAGAAAAGTGTTACTGGTGGATATTATAAAACCATGACCTAAAGCCTATCCTCTCTTTATAGATATTGTTAATTTAGCGAAGAATTTTGAGCAACTTTTCTGCTATATTTAACTATTTCAATGCCAAATTTACTAGCTGGTCTTAAGAATTTATTTTGAACAATACGAATAAGTCAGATCTGATATTGAAGTCAGATGTGGACAGATTTTGTGTCTCTCCTATTAGAAAAAGGACATTTTTATCCTGCTCGCTTGAATTTAAGGCGTTTGAGTTGAGAAAAGAAATTTGTTGAGATATCTTACTGCAATCAACCGTTAAACCATAGATATAATAGATTATAGACCCTTTATAAGATCATAACCCCTGTATTACAATATAATATATATCATGTTTACTTGCAATATTTGTTAAGGGAAATGATTGGGAGACCTAAATATGTGACTAATTTTATGCTTAAACCTGTGGCAGTATCTTGTTGGTTTGTGAAAAAGTAGGTCCCTTGGCTGCAGCCAACAAGATGACGCAACACAGTTTTAGGCATGAATTTAGGCACATCTTTAGGCTTCTCAATCACTTCTCGTTATGTTAAATAGTGTTTTGTGTAATTAAACCGTTAATATTTATATCACCTGATAGGTTTCCTTAGAGAAGTAAGACAATAGGCAGTGCCAAGTGTATATTTGTGTTTTCTGTTAATAACTATTGGGCTAAATTATCATAATTTGGTTACAGTTAGTCTCATATATAATCAAAATTTTATATTACAGTATTGTAATTATAATTATAATATAACATATGTCTCTAAATAAGTTAATTTAGGAGGTTTTATGCATTAAAGATGCATCTTTACCAACTTTCATCCACTTTTGAGCCAAGTGTTTTTGTTGCCTGAACCCTTTCGAGATGAAACATGAACCAACTTGCTGATAAGTTAATATGTCAAAATTACTAAGTTGACCCCAAGCAATTTCTGACCACTTATTTGGTCCATTTGGGCAGGCAAAACAGGGAAAGGTGTTGGGAGCTCAAACAGCAAGGTCTCCAACCCGACAAAAGCCTTTTAAAAAAAAAATCCTTATTCGAGACGAATGGTAAAGACCATACAGAAAGCTGTTTCACAAGTGGGCAACACTAGATGCTTGTATATACATGAAGCATTAGTGCATCAAGTTGGAACCAAGTCGCCTGTTCCAATCTGTTGTGGTTTTTGCACCATTACAGGCTGAGAAATTGAGCATGTTGTTATAGATGAGTTATTCTTGTTTTCTAGCAATGTTGTGATTGGTGGGTGTTTGTGTCATTATTTTGTAACTAGCAATGTATGTTTTATTATCGGAGATTTGTTTGGGTACCATGAGGTCAAAATCAAGCGTGGAAATGTTCGCTCTGTGTATGTTGAGTCATTGATAAATTTCAGTTGTAGTGTTGTATTTTTCTTATTTAATTGTGTAATGTGTCATTTCTAGTAATATCTTTATTTTCATTAGTGTAGGTAAAAACAAACCAAGATCTGAGTTGAATTATGGGATTAGTAGTTTGATATAGCAATTGCAGTCACTTGTACTGAAATGATCAAGTGCATCCTGTACTTTCAATAGGTAGCTTAGCTCTACATGGTGTTTATATGCTGATTAGCTCTGCATTTGTAGATATGCGAGTCATGTACAACGACACATGCACAAAGTCAATTTAGCAATAGTATGGGTTCATTAAAATTGACATGTAGCATAAAGAATGGATTCAAACATGTGATGAAAGTATGATCTCTAATGAACTCCCTAATATTTTAGGCATCAAGAAAACATTCAAAAAATGACTTAACTGTTTCACAAGCACAATAAGTGCAAACAAAATGAAGCAGCAATATTCAAAAATCGACCGGTGACCAACTTTTGACATATTTAATCTGTGTTACCTACTATAATTCGTGTGATTAACTTTGCGTTTAAAAAAATGGTTCAAGTCACATGATAGTATGATACATAGTTTCGATAAACTTACTGTTATAAATAAGTATTTTACATATGCGACAACAAAAGTGACTTACAACTCGAAAGGCGGATATGCCAATCATATAAAATTCTACATGCAATATGATAAAAAAGCTGTGAATGTCTCATTGTCATTAGCAAAAAATCAAAACAAATCATGCTATCGTCCGCAGGTTGACTTATTGGCATTTTTGAATGAAAATATAAAACAATTACTTATCGTTGTAATTCCTGGATACTAAAGCTTTAAAATTAGCCACTGAGAGCATAACTTCCCACGGCATAACATGCCAATGAGTCAACTCTATTTGACTGCATCAAACCTTACATTATTCATAAATCCTAGCTCCAAACTATGTCATAAACTTCCATGCAAATTGACAACACTTGAAAAACATTATAAAAAGGATCTACAGTTACTAAACTGTAGTGATGAAGATGACTTCGGCATAAAGAAGTGAGTAAAATTGCAAAAAAGAAAGAAACAGAAAAGACCTTACAGATCAATCAAACTAACAAACATAGTTCAACAACAAAACATCAATCATGTCAACGTTTTGATAGCATATCAAGTGTTTAATGACCAAAAGACCTGAAACCTTAAAATGCTCTCCTTGGACATACAGCTAAACACACAATTACATTTTCTGTATCCCTCGTAGAATCTATGCAGCAACACGATAATCATTAGCTGATTTCTTTGTCACAAGCTTACCCATCAACTCATGCAAAGTGGCGTCTATTGTTTTGGCTGTGATTTGACACTGTAGGAGTGAGAAAGTTGAAGCCATAAGTAAATATCCTCCTTCTTCCATTTCGAGTAAAAGCATCTTTATATCATCATATTGTTGGTATGTAAATATTGATGGAGAAGAACATCATATCATAAAATTAAATATCTGAAAAGCAGCCACTCTCTTTCATTTGCAGAAACAACTGCTTTGCATCCTTGAGTAGACTTCGCTCAGAAAAACATCTAATTATAGCAGTGTATGTGTTGGGACTTAATGTAATGTTGGCAAGTTTGGCACAAAGTACAAACTCGTGAAGCTGCAACTTATTGTATTTATAACAAAGCTATTTGTACAAGTTGGAGTAGCACTGGTATATTGTGTGTTTGACCTGATCGTATCGTTAGTGGTGATATTAAACCAATAACCTCCCACTATCTCCTTTTATTTTGGTGTGTGATCCTTATCACGTTTTCAAACATTTTGCTATAAAGAGATAGCATGTTAGCGCATGAAGAGGACACAAAAAAAATGCCATATTCAATCAAAACACGTAGTTGTTATATGCTTCGGTTCTTCTTGTTTTCTGTTGCCACCATTGTGTTGTAATCTTGGGTTGTTGCTACTCCACGATTACGTGTGTTGAACTGTATTAATCCTGGGTGCTTAGGCTTGAAGACTCGAGCAACTTATGGAGTGCCGAAAGTACTTTAAACGACACGGATCTGGCATCCCGTATGGTTCTGTTTGTTACGTGTTTGACAGATTTAAGGACGCAGGATGATCATGGTGATGATACTTGTTACTGTTATATTTTGTTTCAAGTTTCAAATGTTCATGCGTTGGATATGTTGTCCTCAGTTGCTGGGTTCGATCTTATGAGGCTGTTATCATTAAATCAGTAAGGTATTCCTACTAAGTTTATTTCATTGAAACATACAGCTGCGAGAGTACACATATAGAATCAACAATCTTTAAAGTAATTTTGTGCACTCAAAATGAAACAAAATTATTAGTGGATGTCTAATCAGAGAGTTTCATTTAGGAGCCTAAATTGTCTCTCGCAACTATTGGGATGCAATGTCTTTCCCTTTTACAATTATGATTAAGAATGGAGAATCTAAAGTGATAAAAGGAAATTACATCATCATTGATTGGCTCCTAGGATATGTGTGTAACATATGAGATATATAGGTGGTGCTTTCTTATGTTAAAAGTCGAATTATGAGATATAAACTTGTTTTTGAATGGTAATACCAACTTTGAGTTTAGCATGAATAAAGTTGCATTATTTGAGGTCATTCTTTATATACTAAATTGAGTTTATGTACTGTTGAATAAAGTTCCATAGATGATGGATCATATGTGTGTTTCTTATGTGACATTCTTCTATTACGAGACGGTAAAAGGAGAACTGTGATAACGCGAAATGGTTAATGGATAGCAGTGGTTGAAAAGTAACAATATGGGTGTCTACATCTCTTAACAATATCTTTGTTTTAAGAGATGTTAAATATGCTATCATGGCTACCATGAATCTGTCTTCTTGCATGTTCGGTATAGAAAATGACATCAGATTTCATTTTTGCTTAAGAGGGCCACTATTTTGGATAGATTTTGGCTGATTGTGTTTTTAATTTGGCAAAGCATACATTCAAGAAGGAATGTATAAATTGAAGATAAGAGAAGAGTCTTTGATTGCAACTTGTTGACTCCTTAATGTCTTTAGAGATCAAAGATTAGTATTCAGTATTTATTTATGATAAAGACAATGTTTTAAATGTACTTAAGTTATGTATGGCTCGAATTCTAGTATAATGTTTGGGTCAAATACTTTACCCAAACAGGCAGTTATGTAGAAACAGTTATGTTAGTTGACAGTTATGATCCAAAAGTCACACTGCTTGGATATAACTGTCATAGTGTCGATTAGGGATGTATAAATATGTTTTCTACAGTTAGAAAACATATAACAATTCACTATCTATAATATATTAGTGTTGCTTAAATCTTGTCCCATT
Source organism: Artemisia argyi (assembly GCA_030686995.1). Classification (NCBI taxonomy): domain Eukaryota; kingdom Viridiplantae; phylum Streptophyta; class Magnoliopsida; order Asterales; family Asteraceae; genus Artemisia; species Artemisia argyi. The sequence continues at coordinate 138,937,712 of CM060686.1, forward strand.
TTGTTGTTTCATTGATTGCTTAAAGTTGTTGTAGGGGATAACAATAACGAACACAACCGGATATATTTGAATCTCTGAAAGGCGTGTAAACACTTTCAGATCGAATCAATTCGGTGGTTCTCCCGAATTATTCAATCGGATACAATCCAGAGATTGAGAACGTTTTGTATGGTTTTTGTTTGAAATCTTATGAACCAGAGATTTCAAACTGTGGTTCATATCAAATATCAAATGTACAAGTACAAGGTTCATATCAAGTGGTTCAAGTCAAGAGTTCATATCAAGTGGTTCAAGTCAAGTTTCATATCAAAGGTTCAAGTCAAGATTCAAATCAAAAGGTTTATTATTAAGGCCCATAGTAAAAAGGTTCAAGATGGAAAGGTTTATACCAAGGTTCATACTGAGAATATTCATGTGGATTTCATGTTTAAGGTTCAAGGTAAAGGTTCAATAGTGAGAGAGTACGTAGAGTTTATTCTAAAGGTTCATGTCATAAGTTCAAGTAGAGGTTCATATTAGGTTCCAAATAAGAGTTTATGGCAAGGGTTCAATTCAAATGTTTATGTCAAATGTTTATTTAAAAGAAATCTTTTAATAATGGTTCTCATGAAATAAAGGTTTTCAATAAGGTAGTTCTTAAAATAAATATTCATAAAATTAGTGAAACTTCATATAAAAGTGGTGTTACATAATGTTAACCCTCATTTTAAAATAGTTTTTCCTCAAAACATTTTCATAATATAATTACTAAGAATTTTCACATTCGGTTATAATATTAAAAGTACTTTCAAAATATCAAGGGTTATATCAAGTTCAAGTCAAGCGAAGGTTTGAATCAAGTATCATAGTATAGGTTTTCAAGTCAATGTATAAGTCAAAGATCGAAGTAAATGATTTTAACATAGGGTTCAAATCAAGGTTCAAATCAAGGTTCAAGTCAATATTATCATATCAAGTTTATTATATCAAGTGTATCATGACAAGGTTATTTCAAGGTTCAAGAATCATAGTGTAAGTTTCAAGCAAGGTTCAGTTTTAAGAGGATCATAGCAATGTTCAATAATCAAGGGAACATAGCACGGTTCAATAATCAAGGGAATATAACAAGGTTCAATAATCAAGGGAATATAACAAGGTGACATAACAAGGTTCAAGATATCAAAGGAATAGGAAAGACAAGAGTGTTTGAGAAACCTGCAGATAGGTCAGAATATTTGTACCTTAGTTCAAAAGCAACAAGGGAAACAAGGAAAAAGGATCATAATCTCGCTTCACTGGACCTATATGAATTGGTAACCAAGTGTTATATTTAGGTTAAACATGATTAGGTTATCTCTTCTTAGTATACTTTCCAAAAATAGTAACTTTCCAAAAATAACAGGTTTCCAAAATTAGCAGATTTCCAAATTTAGCAAGTTTCCATATCAATAATATTATTCATTCAAGATTTTAATTAAGGTTTGGACAAGTTAAGTGTTCAAGATGTCAATTCTGCAAGATTAGGGTTTAATATGACAATTTCCCATACTTTAGGGTTTATTATACAAATATGCCAAAGTTCAAGGTTTAAATTACAATTTTCCATATTTATCACATTAGTCCAATAGTTAACAATAATTAGCAATCACTCCCTTGAGTTTACAAATATTACAAAATCAAACCCTTAATTTACATTATTTCCAAAATAAGTCCTTATTAATATTTGTTTTACAAGTATAACCATATTTAATTCAATTAACACTTGTAACCCTTAATTTATCAAAAGTATATCATTTCAACCCTTAATACAATATTTATTCAAAACAGCCCCTTAACTTTCAATAATTTCCCAATCAAATTAATTTATAATTAATTTACCATTTAAACATTCTAGTTCCAAATTGAACACACAATACCCCCATATTGTATTTTATACCAATTACTTCTGGTCTAATATCATTTTCAAAAATGGCCAACAAGTTTGCATAATTACAAAACACACCCTTATATTATATTGATTAAACCGGTAATTAATTAATTAAACAAATATCTATCTCCAATTTACCAAATTATGAAATAATTATTTTAGGAATCCTCAAACCTTATTTTTCCAGAAAAGTACAGAAACACCAACCTTAAATCGAATTGGTCCAATAATTAATTTATTCATTTTATTTTTCTATTTTATAAATTAGCCGATTAAATAAATAATCAAGATAATTAACAACCCATGATTCTAGGCTTCAAATATTTTCAAATCTGATTTTTACAGGTTACATATATCATATTACATATTGTAAAAATATTTTTGAGTTTCAAAAAATTCATATAGAGCCGTATATAATTTTATACATTTTTAGGGTTTGCAAATAGTTTAATTCTATATGACCTGTTTTAACGTGTATGGATCATAACCAACATTTTATTTGGATCATATATGATGTAAGGAGAGTGAAAAAAATACCATAAAGTTTTTATATTGATCGAATGAGGTGTGGAGAATTAATACCTCTCGGCTAGGATTTTTGAGCCAAAAACAAGAGCACACGAACCACGATCAATCCCTAGCCTTCACTACTATTTTTCCAGCCTTCTACACTTTAGAAAAAGCCCAAGAAAAATGGCAAACACCTCTGGAAAATTATTATGGCTGCCGTGTGTATTTTAGAGTGTTTTAGGGTTTTAAAATGTTATAAAATGGAAAATAGGTAACAAATAAATACAAAGATGATGAGGGTGTGATAAGAGCCGGATTTGGTGCTATCAAGGGTGAGAAAAATCAGAAAATTATACTCTCTATAATTAGAACATGTATATCCTCTTATTAAATATTTTATACAAGATATTAATTCATTTTGGACCCTTTAATATATATATAGGCGTGGCATAATTTTTTTATAAGTTTCAAATATCTCAAATGCTCCAACAAAAATAATATTTATCATATGTTACTTATTTCCAAGAGTTTGGAATTTATTTGGTATTTTATTTATGCTTTTATTGAGTTTTAAAAATTATAAGGGCATTTTGGTCATTTACACATTTGGTAAATTTTGGGTTTTACAACTTCTTCCCCTCTAAAAGAATATTTCGTCCGCGAAATTGAAGATATGCAAATCAAATGGGAACGTATCAAATTATGGAAAACACGAAGACTTGGTTTCTCATGACTCTATCTTTTCGATCTAATATGGTTTTCCAAGAACATAACAAGTGACTTCAAATCAAACGAGTAGGGCGTCACATGCAAGGAATGATAAGAGTGATTCCCTTGGAAGAGATACTCGGAAGATGTTATGAACATGCGACAGCTGAGGAGGTAGAGTTAGACGATAGGCAACCTCCTCCGAAACGTACAAGAATCAAACAGTCCAAATTTGGTTCCATATAAATCCGGTCCTTAATCAAACAATCCAAAAGTAACGGTCTCACAGGCGTGAATCGTATAGGTAGAAAAACACATGTGTACTCCTTAAAATGAACAATGGCATTTAAGCGAATAGAAGTCAATTCAATCGATAACCTCGGACGGTAGAAAGCTCTACAATTAACCTTAAGTTCATTATCAAGATACAAAGGTCAACAAACATATTCTCAAAGACCAAAATATATCAAGTCATACGGCGATAAGTAAGATCAAACGTATAGGTCGAAAGAACCTAAAGTCTCATTAATCGCATATAGTCGCCAACAAAACAAAATTCTAAAGCTTCTCTTAGGCACTACTCAAGATATCCTATGAACACAATAAGTGCACTTATATGACGTCAGTATTATCACGTTGATCAGGCATCATAATACTGCTCTCACATAATATGCCCTCATGATGGCCATCTCTATCTCAAGATCGTGAAACAAAATCTATAAACCACCTAATAGTCCAACTAAGACTTAGGGTTGGTCCTAGTCAAGATCAATAACGGAACAATGTCGGCAAGACAAGTGAAACTCACAATGACGTAACCAAATCAAGCCATATAACCAAGAGTAAAAATGACACTACTTGTAAAAGTAACGAAAATCATAGAATGTCCATGAAAAGCAAGGTACGTCGTCAAAAGAGTCAATCCATTCATAACATAAATCTCAAGGATCCTTCTAAGCTCAATTAGTCGATCCACGGTTGTCCATCAGCTCATATGGTGAGAAGAAAATCATAAACTTGAGTCTGGTTCCTCAAGCCTTCGACAGTTCTACATGGAATTGTGGTGTGGATTGTGAATCTTCGTCATGATCACCGAGCATCCTTCCATCCGCAAATCTGCTTCTGCTCTCAATTCATCTTAGTACAACTAAAATGAATAGAGAAGCAAGACTACGTGTCTTCAACAGGTCTTCTATCACAGCTCCAGGTTTTTGAGGTAACACCGCCGCTGCAAACTCCAGGTCATGTGCTAATAGTTCATCTCCTACAGTCTGGTAGTCTTGATACCCGAACCAAAATCTCCATGTGCTGCATGAGGTGATCACGATAGAAAGTCAACTTTAACCAAGAAATAGTCAAAGTAATCAACCCACGTTTTTTCCGGTGAGTATAGTGTATCCCCGGGTCGTTAAGTCCCGACAAGGTCTGAAATGGTAAACCGGTTCAAGTTTGTGATCGAGTGAAGTGAATAGTGATTTGAATAGAAAAAGTGATTTTTGGATTTTAAAAACTAAAATTAATAAACATAAACTAAAAATAACTTAACAAGCATATAAAACAAGATAGGAAAGCACAAACTAGCAAAAACGTAATTAAAATATAAAAACGCGCACTAATCAAGCTAGTCCCGAGCCTAAAAGCCAAAATGAAGAAAAACTAATCCTATAAATATATGATAACAACTAAATTTTTCTAAGCAAAGAAAATAAAAAAACTAATGGCAAGTAAATAATATAAAGTTAACGATAAAATTTAACAACTAAAAATAATAAACTAGATTATAATTAGCAAACAAATAAGAAATGTATGGTAAAAAGATATACTTGTTAAGCAAATTATCACGATCCTTAAGTGTGGTTTATTATTCCAATTAAGTCCTTTATCGATGAGTTAATATCTCTTACAAATAATTATTTTCTCACAACGTTGGGTTCTTTTAAAAACAATTTTTCACAAAGAGATATCAATATTTAAATTAAAACCCAATTATTTTCACGGCTTTTGCCCGCTCAAACAACCAAAATTTTAATCTAAGTAACTTAAAAATTACTAATCAATATATTTTTAACTTTTATAAAACCACACTTAATTCATGGAATAATCTACTCAAAAAGTATATAAAAAGTCTAGTCACTAAGCATAACTACGATAAAAGCAACAAATAAAGCAACAATCATAATATCTGAACTAAGCAAGACATTAAATATAAAAAGAGATAATCGAAAAGGGATTAGAGGTCACCAAGTTCGTGTTAATAACGAGCAAAACGGTACAATAACTCAAGTTGATGCCAAAAATACCCATCTCCAAGCTAATAAATCCATTCCTTTGCTTATTGGCTCCATAAACACCCTCTCAATCATCACTTGAAGCAATAATTTTCTTAACTTTAACTCTTAAAAAATACTAATCTTTAATTTAAAACTATAAAAATGCAAACTTTATAAAAGAAAATGATTTAAAAATTATATTTTTATAAAAAGTTTTAAACTTTTTAAACATAAAACTAATTCTAGCGAGAAATAATGAAGTTGGCGTCACCTTTTAATATATACAGTAAACCCACACTAGCTACTTCTATTACTAACAAGAGTTTAAACAAAAATATTAAAATAAAGACTAGTTGTAAAAAAAAAGTTTTTAAAGAAATTTAATAAAGCTTCAAAGAAGTAAAAGAAACTAGTTGACTTAAGAAACAAAACATGACATTTAAGAGAAACTTCTTTAAATGAAAAGAACAAAAAAAAAAAACTGAAACAAATGAATCGAAAGTTTGATGGACACATGCATCTCAAACACAAATTAATGATTACACTATTAAATGAAAGAAACAATTATGAGAACTAATGATTAAACCATTAATGGAACAAACATTTAATAACTTGATTCACAAAGAAATACTCTACTATATACTGTTTGGTGAGTTTTGTAAATAAAAACGACGGCTGGACACACACTAATGTGTGTATATGTGAACCAGCGCCCCCATTACCAATGATAAATATTCTATTTATAGCCTAAACCTAAAAACATATTCTCACCCATCTCAGCCATTCAAATAACTATTGTTGTCAAAGAAACACACGCGTCACCCATCGGACGAAACATATGAGACTTTCGACTGGGCCATTGGCAATTTCTTGGGCCGACTTTTAGTTTATTGGATCTCATATTTTGGCTTGAATAGTTAAGATAAACATTGGTCTTTTAAATACTTCTCGGGCTTCAGCAGGTACTCTTGAGTATATTAATAGTTCTTCAGTAATCTTCATTAAACTTTCAAAAATTCGTGCTCTTTCCAATGAGTGCTCGGTTTTGTCCACTTTTGCCTCATTTTCAATCCTTTTTTTACCTAAAACACATAAAAACACAATCCAAGGATATTTGCAATATAATTCGGCATATTTGTGTGTTTTCAGTCGTTTTTATAGTCTAAATGGGTACAAAAATGATGAGTATTTACACACTCATCAATGAGGCAACGCCAGCGTAAGCATCTTCCATGGTAACAAATTCAAGTGATTGAGAGTTATCAAACAAGGTAAAACGAAGTAGATTGTTAAAGGTCACAAATCGAATACGGCAGTCCATGGTAGCTTATGAAGGGCCATCCAGTCTGTGGAAAACAAGAAGGGGGGTTGAATAGTTTACCGTTTAAAAAATTTAAACCTGTTGTATCAAATGTCCATTTTTAGTTTGTTCTAATATGAAAGTTGTTACTTGTAGTTTATGACTAACATAGCTTAAAACATGTTATCACACAAGTACAATCAACAAATCACAACACAAACAATCACATAATGCAAACATTAAAGTAAAGCAATAAGAAAAAGGAAAGTGCAAACCGAACACGAGGATTTATAGTGGTTCGGTCACAGATCTCCTCTCCGCCCTACTCCACTCCTTGAGTACCCAACTCGAGAGTTACTTCACTAGATCAACAACCTCCCTTCTCGGCGGAGAAAACCTTACAATCGTCGCTTACACTTTATCCGGTACAAAGCTAGATACCGAGTTCTTTTACAAGGTACAACCACTCCTATCGTCGCTTATACAATATTTTCAACACTAAGCTAGATGTCGAGTTCTTTACCAAGGGTAAAACTACTCCCGCTATGTTTTGTGGCCCAACATAAAAACCTTGTGTTTTATGGCACAAACACATAAACCATCTAATCTATATTGTGATGATACAATGATGATCCATGACATAAAAGTCTAATGGATATGCATGCCTAATCTACATGAACTTCTTGAATAAGAAGTCTTCAACCATTGAGGATGTCAAGTGCTCTTGAATCTTCATATGTTTAAATGCTTTAATGAATGATGACTTCAAGATCTTGTGACCTTCTTGGTGGATCATGAAGTATGATATGCTTACAACAATGATGAATGTTAGAAGCATTATGATCATTATGGAAAGGGTGACTCATGTGTGTTTCTACATGGTTTCCTATATATCTATGTGAGTGTAGTTTTTCATCAAGTTTGCAAGTAAACTATGAACTCCTATTTATAGGCTAACTTACAAAGGGGTTTTCCAAAACCATGTTCCAAAACTAACAAAGATAAAACCATGTTTCAAATATATTTATCTTTAGTCAAATCAAGATCTTCCAAGTCAACACACAATATGTCAAATCAAGATCTTCTAAGTCAACACACAGTATGTCAAATCAAGATTCTATGACATCTCTTACAAGATGTATGACACAATGTCTTTCTATATTTATGTCTAGTCTAATCAAGATCTTTCCAAATTTAGTTTTCCATTTTATGAAAAATACATTTAGAAAAATGTATATACTAACTTAAAAAGGTAAGTTACTTGTATAAAAAATATATTAGCTAGCTATATAATATTTAGTAAGTTACTAAAAATGTTTTATGCACTTATGTTGTTATAAGACACATTTTTATATATTTTAAACTTATTAATATTATCTAGACACCTAATGTGGCACTTTTTCTATTTAACACCTAAAATGTACTTTGACACCTAAAATACTTGAAGACTCCTAAAGTATTTTAGTCATTCTAAATGGTTGGTCAAGGGGTTTGATCATAATGCTACATAATAAACATGTACGAACCTGTGTTGTATCATACGACGACTCGAGATGTTGAGAGGTGTTAAATGTATGTTGAGACAAACTATGATTACAAGTAACTTGTACATTTTACGTTATGTATCAAGTTATACGTTTGTCATCAATCAAAGCAAACGAGACTGTATAGATTAAATATCATAATATTTGCACTAAAAATCTCCCCCTTTTTGATGATGACAAAATATGTAAACGTGATAGAACGTAAAATGTAAAAGTTACTTGTGTCCGTATAACTTACTTGTATCCACAACACCTTCTACATTTCCTTCTCCGTTTACACTCTTCTCCCCTTTTTGTCGAAACAAAAAGGGGTGTGTCCTTGGAGTTAACTTAATTTCTCCCCAAAATGGCGAGCTTGCATCATCCCTAGTGAAGTCAATTCTTCAACTCCAATTTCCTAAGGTTGTTGCGTCCCTTAGGTTGTTAGCGGATCCATGGATCAAATTAAGTTCCTTGACCTACATCAAGGTTAGTGTTGTGCAAGATGAAAATTATACGAAAAAGGCATGATGAATAAAATGCATGTTGGACTATGTTGACTTATCTCCTTATTTTTGTCGAAACACAAAAGTGTGTCGAAGAATGAGAATAAAGATAAATGCGTGCATGCTTCCCCTAGATTGTAGCTCCCCCTTGATCAATACTCCCAATTGCTAGGGTCCCAACGTATATGACACAAGAAATAAGAAAGCTACAAAAACAAAGGTTAGTGCATGATTAGCTCCCCCTTGATCAATACTCCCCGTTGCTAGGTACCAACGTATATGATGCAAGGATAAGAAAGCTACAAAAGAAACAAAGGTTAGTGTATGATCGAATCTCCCTTGATCAATACTCCCCATTGCTAGGGTACCAACGTATATGATGCAAGGATGAAGAATCCTACAAAATAAAGGTTAGTATAAGACAATAATTTTCCTATGCTTGACGGAAGCTCCCCTTGTTTTAGGGCGTCAATATGAACCTACTAAACAAAAGTTAGTATAGTGGAAGTTTTGTCTTTAGACAAGCATGTCCTCTACAACAACGTGTATAGAAGATGCAATATGAGTGCTTGATGGATATTCCTCCTACGTCAAGAAGCACCTATAATGAAAGAAGGAAAATATTTGATGCAAACATCATCCTTAGATGATTATGCTATATACGATCGAGCGTATATAATGGTGAACCTACAATGAAAGAGTTAGTGCAATATATTTCATCTCAAAGAAAACTAAGATGTAAATATATAAATGATATAAGCGACTCAAAGTAGAGAACCATGAAACCAAAAAATCTCATGAGGTGTATGCTTCTAAAAAGAAATGCAATCATAAGAAAAACGTGAATATAATATGATAGGAACCTACTAAGCAAAGCCTAGAAGGAAGACATGAGGTTGAAATGCTTAAAGAGGATGGTGCTAATGGTGGTGATGGGTAGACAACTATTTAAAGAATTAGAAGCTCGTGTGTATAGCAAATGTTCTAACGAAAGATAAAGATAGAACATATCGACTCATGCAATCCTAAAATTCACAACTCGAGGGATAAACAACGAATATGACTTTATCATCTACCAAAGATGATGTATCTTGCCATAATACATGCTTGAATGGAATTGAAAGGAAGTGAGGACAATAAGCACCTAGGAACAAAAATTCCATATGAAAATAGTAAAAAAAAATGCTAAATACCTATATGAGGATGAGAATGACAGCATATGATGCGAGAGTGTTGGTTAGACCAACGTGTTGAGAAAGTGTTGGGAATGATGGCTTTGATTAATATATCGTTTGCGCTGACAATGATGTGCATGATATGTGTCGAGGAAGAAGAGGATGAGATGCTATGATGGTGTTCTTGAAAATGAGTTTTTGTAGTCCTAGTTTTGAGAGAAGAATCCTAGACTCCATTTGGTTTAGTTTTTGGTCGTGGAAGTGAATAACTTTGTCAAACACATGATGTGTTTTTCACTTGATGAGATATTGGGGGTGAAAAAGGCTTGAACTATTAAAAAAGAGAAAAGGTCAAAGGCTTGAAGCACTTGTGGTTTTGTGAACCGACTTTAACTAAATGGAGTGTACCTATGTGTTGGTATTTTAGGGTGTAAGAAACATGAGTAGATGTTCTTTAAATACAATTTGACAAAATACAAATATGTGAATGAATTTCTCTTCTCCTCAATAGGTGGACATCCAACATATTGTCTACTGCATTGTATAAAGAATGATGATGAAGTGTTTAGGAGGTTGTAGGTTAATGAAAACGATGAGCTTGGTAATGTTTTTGCGGATGTTGGTTAGCATACAAAGAACTTTATCCTTAAAGTCATGTAGGTGGAAAGGATTAGAGTATTGTTATCGAGGTGATTTTGGAAAGCGGAAGCACTAATGAGAATTAGAAAGAGGTTGATTGAAAGATATCCAAACACAAATTTCAAATCTCTAAGACTCAATCCTATTAGCTATAAAACTATATGCAAGTGTAGGGGTTCCATAATACATATTACTAATCCACGTAGCAATAAAGGGATTATAGTTATGCGAGATGAGCATATAAAAGCTAAAACGAAGTGAGATGGCAAGTGATTAGTTCTCAATCCACTAAAACACATTTGTTAGTGACAAAAGATGTCAACAAGATAAAAATCTAAAGACATTATCTAATATAAACAACGCATTCGACTACTAGACATAAACTTACCACATAGCAACAAATAATTATACTAAGCAATAGCATGACATTATTTAAAACACTTCATTGTGAAATTGTTTTGTTGTTAAGCTTAGACACTTAAGCATATAACAATCTATGTGATAAATTTGTATGATAAAACGTCTTCTAAATGTTTATCATACCAAGAGTACTTCTACAAATAATAAGTGCACACGAAGTGAACAAATAGTGTGACAAAGTTACGAAAGAGACAAGACAAAAAATTTATGCAACCCATGTTTAAACGATAACATTTTGGAGCAAGTATTATATAGATCATCCTAAGAATGGATCTAATAAATGACAACAACATACAGAAGCTTTCAAATATATGAATATCATATAAAAGCGTCATGTACCAAAATGACATATCATGAGTTAACAAGTAACATGTTAATCATGCAAAACATCATATAAATAAAGAATGAAAATATCATACAAATCATGTTGATATATAGTAACACGAAACATATAAGCATGCAGGCATCATAAAGATATAACCAAGATTTACACATGAATCAGTCAAATAGTTATCATGGTTATGTTAAGATGTCCAATCATATCAAACAAATAACATGTAATCGACACATGTATGTGTAATGCAAAAAGATTTTAATCTTTGTGTTTGGAATCTATGGTTGAATGATCTAAAGAGAGACATCATTTATGTTGAGTTTGAGTATGTGTTATGAGAGTGATTTGATCATCAAAGACCAAGAGAGTTTATGTATGATAATGGAATATGTTAAGAACGTTCTCAAGAAAGCTCTTTGGAACATGAATCTAAGTGAAATTACTAAATTCAATAGATCTTGTGTGTGCTATAGAGATGAGTAGAATAGGCATAGGGTTTGAATTGGGTTATGAGCAAGATTTGGTTATGATGAACGCTTGAAAGGAAATAGACACATATGGTGTCTTTCAATAAGTAGGGTTATCACGTGGAATAAAGTCACCATGCTTATGAAAACAAGAATGATGAGATGATGAGGAGGCTCTAGATCCTAGAACTTGCAGATGTTGATTTGAGGTTTAATGAGACATATGCAGAAGTTAAAAGTATTGCTAATACTTTGATAACTTGTGAAAGTGATACTACTTAAACCTAGTGTAATTGAATGTGTGCTTCATGCTCATTTGGTGGTGAAGGTTCTAATCCTATAGGTGGTAAAGTATGGTTGAAGACCGAGAGTGGATATGTGAAATGAGGTGGTGATTGCTTGACAACACTTGAAGCTTGGATATCTTCTTTGTGTTCCTCACTTGCTAGAAAGTGGAAAAGACACATTTCATAATGAAATTCACTTGACTTTTGACGACATAGACAAATATGTTAATGAGTGTATGGATATGACAATTGCCTTTTGTTTCAAAGAGCGACACAAGGGTGAACATAGGTTTACGTATCATGAAAGGTGGTTTACTCTTAATGGGTTAGGTTGTAGTGGGGATGACACACTTGTTTGGTTACATTGTGGAATCTTCTTGTGAAGATGACTAGGTGGAGTTATTGGTGAAGATGATATTGACTCTTGGTTTCTTAGAGGGCATGGAAATGGTGGATGACTCGATATTAATAGGACAAAGGATAACTCGGTTTCTCATTTCACATTGGTTGTTTGAGGTTTGAGTGATGAAAGGTTATGAGGAAGATGCTTGAAGTTTTGATCATGTTTGTGAAGCTTATGGGCTGAGATATATCACAAGGTGAATGTGATGAGATGATGGTGAAAGAATATGTTCGAAAAGTGCTAAATGTTTAAGGATGAAAACCTATTGACATTTGTTTTTGTTCCTATTGATTGGAAGAGTACTATAATAAGTGTTCTAGTTGTGATGAGTGTTTTAACAAACATTGTTAAACTACTCGGTTGTTGAATTTCGGATATGACTTTTAATGACTATGGTAGTAAGTCAAGTTTACTTGAATATTTCGAACGAAATACTTAAGTTGTCAATCCTACTTAGTTGAGATTGGATAGCATAAAAGGATATCAAGACTCGATGATACATCTATAACTTAAGAGTAAGTTATGACTCGATGCTGTCAAGTCACCAAATAAGTGAATGAAGGATGAGTTAGGGATGCAAGAATGTAGTGAGTGTGTGTAGTGATCATAAATACTAAGTGGTTCGAGAATTGCAAGGAGAAAGTTTCCGGATTCCTTCCTTTAAGGAGAAAGGTATCTTGGATCATTCTTGCAAAATTTAGAAAGTGTTATTACAGATGATTATCCTATAGGTGCATGTGAGAAGTCTTAATCCTAATAAGAGTGAACATCAGTGAGAAGAATCCTAGTGATGAAATTGAGTGATCTTGAGTGAGGGTCTTAAATGAAAATTTAAGAAGGAAGATGCAGGATTGGCGGAACCATACGAATACACAGGCGGAACCCAGATTTTGGTTCTGCCTGGTCCGTCGGGCCAAATTCTGGAGTACCCAGAAAATGCACTGGCGGAACCCAATATTTGGTTCCGCCAGTTCCGCCAGGTCTGAAAAAAGTGGCAGTCCACTATTTTGACCATCAAGACGATTTGCAAATTTTTCGAAAACTCCTAAGAACAAAACTTTATATCATATCTGATTAGGAAATGCAAGAAATGGATGTAGAAACACTCTTACCGATAGACTTTGACCGGGGGCTAGCGAATTTCACTATACTTAGTGAAATATCCGTAAACTTGAAAATTTGACAACATCCCAATTGTTGTCTACCTGCATATCCTTTAGTACAAGATAATGTACAAAGATAACAAAAGATCCTAGAAGTACATATATCCACGAAACACATTGTTTAACTACCAAATAGTTCAAACTTTAAGTAGTGCCAAACACTCCTTAACAATGGATATTTATTGACTCCCGAAACCCATTCAAGTATCCTAATAATACTTGGAACATATGCACCTAATTAGATGTGATAGATTAAAACCAAAAACACATATTCTAACCCATGTTAGCATATAGATTAAGCCGATGATTATGAGCTTACCATAAATGGAAATTAAGCCAAACATGGAAAATTGATAAAAACAAAGTGTTATCATCCAAACATGATACGGTTAGTTTACATGATCAATCAAAGATAAGTTTCTATCTTATAGCACGACACATTAATTAAACATCATTGTAGAAGCATGTATATCAAACACCATTTTACAAGAATACTACATGTTTAAAAATGTAGTGACTCATTAAGACGCGTGACCATATTCCAAGATATTTAATTAGTATTACTTAATTCTCATTCCTAAGTGAATTATGCAAAATAATCACATAACATATGCAAGGAAGAATATCTAAATCAATAAGCAATACAAACACAAATTTTCAACTTAGTACACACAATCTAGCAAATATCCTATTGTGTATAAACCTGAATTAGACAAACAAGCAAATGAATATCATGACAAGATTGACACTCATGAATCATAAATAAACAAATGCAATCACAACTTTCAATAAGCAAATACCATATATGCATACAACTAAAACAAGTAGTCATTTAGCATAACATAAAAAGAAATATACTTTTCGTCACTTTGCGTTTAAATATGACGATGTATGCCAAGCTTGATTAGTTTCCTTTGTGTATATGAATATCACAAAATTCTTTAGTTTCAAAGAAAATAATGTCAATGTTCAAAGGATACTAACTTATATTGCCTAACTCAAAAATTTGAGTTTCTACGTCAAAACGAAACTTGATATTTTAAACACATTGAAGTATTTGGTTTAATCTTTTGACTTCAGATTAGATTTAGGCCATAACATCATTTTTCAAAAAAAGTAGACACAATTCCCTTCAAATTGATAGGTGGCGCGACTCCTACGGACTTACAGTTAATTAGTTATGAATTTTTGAAGTTTACAAAAAAATTTGACTGTGCAGCCAAGGAACCCTCATCCAAAGGGCAAGGAACCCTTCTGAGGGTTCCGCGGGATCCGCGGGTCTGCTGTAACAAAATGTCACATAATGCTAAAAACATGTATTTCGCATAGCGAAAATGTGTAGGACTTACTAGATTGTTAGTAAACATTTAATACAACTATTTTAACATCATTTCTTCTTATGTGACTCAGCTAATCATTTACGGAGGTGATTATTCAACTAAATTTTTAGTTATCCGAAACACTCCTTTTAAAATCGTGTTTAACGTACATTAACTCTAACCACATAA
The DNA here is from genome assembly GCA_030686995.1 of Artemisia argyi. NCBI lineage: Eukaryota > Viridiplantae > Streptophyta > Magnoliopsida > Asterales > Asteraceae > Artemisia > Artemisia argyi. The sequence continues at coordinate 138,952,831 of CM060686.1, forward strand.
TTTGACTCTTACAAATTATGAGAAATGTTTTCTTTTATTTTTCAAGGACACCTTCAAGCTTGTATACAAAGTAACATTTAACCACAAAATTTCTAAGTATACTTTGCGAAACATTCTTCATATTATATTCCGCTTCAATGGTAATTTGATACATGGATCGTACTCCATTTTAAAAACTATTTGTTTTGAAAATAAGAGCTACGAGGCTCTAGTACCAATTTTGGAAAACTAGAAGGGGGGTTGAATAGTTTACCGTTTAAAAACTTTAAACTTGTTGTATCAAATGTCCATTTTTAGCTTGTTTTAATATGAAAGATGTTACTTGTAGTTTATGACTAACATAGCTTAAAACATGTTATCACACAAGTACAATCAACAAGTCACAACACAAACAATCACATAATGTAAACATTAAAGTAAAGCAATAAGTAAAAGGAAAGTGTAAACCGAACACGAGGATTTATAGTGGTTCGGTCACGGATCTCCTATCCGCCCTACTCCACTCCTCGAGTACCCAACTCGAGAGTTACTTCACTAGATCAACAACCTCCCTTCTCGGCGGCGAAAACCTTACAATCATCGCTTACACCTTATCCGGTACAAAGCTAGATACCGAGTTCTTTTACAAGGTACAACCACTCCTATCGTCGCTTATACAATATTTCCGAAACTAAGCTAGATGTCTGATGAGGCGAAAAATGAACCACTTTTAGGGGGTCATTTAAGCCCGGAATTGAATTTATTTGATCAAATATTACCCTAAATCGTTCCTTTTGTGATTTTACGTACTTTGGGAGTGAAATCTGGAAAAGGAAGCAATTCGGACGTTTTTGGAGCATAAAAGTGAAGAAAACGCCAAAGACTTAATTTTCCATGCTGGGAACAGTGTGTGACGGCGTCAAGAAGACATTCATGACGGCGTCAAGAGTAAAAACCATGACGACCCAGTACAAACATGAAGGCGTCACAAGAAGAGCATCAAGAGTTAATTGTGTGACGGCCTGCAAAAAGGGACTACATGACGGCGTCAGATGTAGATCAAGGCAGTCCGAGGATTTATTTGGCGGCGAGATGATGGCGTCAGCCATTTGTTCTTGACGCCGTCACCTCCTAATATCTATATATAGTTTTCTAATTTTCATTCATAAAAAGTAACTTGTGTGGAGAAACCCTAGGGCCGAACCTTATACGAATTTTACAGCTTTTCAAGGGTTTTCAACCCTTGAAACCTTACATGTGCTATTGAGATAAGTCTTCTCTTAATTCAATCAATATGTCTATGTGTTGGTTGTCTATATCTTGTGCTTGTCTTGATTTCAACATGCTAGGCTAGATTTATCTTGTGTTTGCTTAGATCTAATGAAACCTAGATGTTGATTATGTGTTGATTACTTGTTTATGGTTGTATTGGATGAATGATTTCAATGTTAGGCTTAAGAAAACTGGTAGATCTCCATTGTGTAACATGCTTGAACGTCTTAGGAAACATGAACCGATGTGTACTAGGTTTTATTGGTTGTATTTAATGCATGAGTAAATTCTAATGATCCCATGTTAGGAGCTTCTTGCAGGCTCGACATAGGAGTGAAGTAGGCACTCATAGGATTGGGGAAGTAAGTACGCCACCCCATGAATGGTATTAAGGAATACAATCCATCATCCACGCAACTATAACAAGTAATTAACGTGTAAAAGATATCTAGGGAGTAGTGAAATCTAAGTAAACTCATTTTTCACACATATTGCTCACAACCTTAGTATAATATAGTTTTATTTCATTTTTAGTATTTTATTTTGATTGCATTTTTAGTATTGGGTTAGTTGACTAGCAACTAATTCTGCCCCAAAACCTTCAAACCCGAGATTTTAAATTGCTTTCCTAAAAATATAAAAAATACAAAAAGAATCATCCCTCATCTGTAGATCTAGTATTTAGGTTTTCTAATCCTAGCGACACTATTCCTAGCTGAACGATCAATCCCCCGGTACTTGTCATTATACTATACTACATCGATCAGGTACACTGCCTGGTGGGGGTTGTAAGCTTCTCAAGATCCATTGAGAGGTAAAGCCTGGTGCAATTCCCACGTACCAAGTTTTTGGCGCCGCAGCCCGGGGAATAGTTATTGTCTAGGTTAGAATCTCTTTTTATTAGGTCTACTTGCTAGATTCCTTTCTAATAAGGTTTTATTTTCATTTTTAGGTTTTCTTTAGTCCATCTTTTCTTTGTGTCTTTGTTTGTAAAAACCTTTCCATTGACTATTTTGTTAGCCATTATGGAGAACGCGAATCCACCATACTACCAACCACGAAATTCACCCACTCCAAATGACATCTTGATGTTTAAACAACATGAGGATGAACCTATCTATGATGCATGGGCTTGTTTTAAATATTTACTCCAAAAAGTCCCTCATCATAATTTCGATCCGTGGTCCCAAATTGAAATATTTTACCATCGTGTCGACAACTATACCAAAATGGACATTGACCATGCCGCATATGGGGACCTTTGGGATTAAGTGCTGATGAAGCATGGGAAACCATAGAGAATTGTGCCATACTTGCCAAAAAAATGGACAACCCAACAAATGTTGTTACGGATCAATTGATAGCAAGTTTAAGGGAACAAGCAAGAAGATTGTTTGGGGATAAACCTATTGATGAGATAACTGGGCACACGTGGTGGTTTGATTTCACCACAATACAAGCTGAGCACATTGGTAATCCTGATAAGATGGAGGATAGAGTTGAAAATTTAAACCCACCAAGTACCCCACAAGTCCTACCATCATTTGAGGCATATACACCGCCCGTGACTTATTCGGATGAAGTAGAAGAGACTTTAGGAACCCCAATAGAAGTAGAACCTTTGAACCAAACACAACAAGAGGATATAGGTTTGAATACTTATAATGATAACCTTACTCTTAGTTTTAGAGAAGTTCCTAGTTTTGATGAATCGGAGCCTCAACCAAAACCGTTACCTAATCTTCCATCCTTGGATGAAAATTTAGGAATTGAAATAGGTTCCGATCCACCCATCAAACCATATAGTTCGGGTAGTCTTAGGACAAAGGTAGTGGACTCTAAGCCTTGTAGAGAGGAAGCCAATATAGGAGTGGAAAATGACCTTACATGCTTACATCACCCATTTATGATTGATGACAAGAAACATTATGGGTTTAAACTGGGTTTATTAGGTCAAGATGGATTCCCAACTATGAGTCTCTTGAAGTTTATTGAAAATGATCCCTTTCTAGGAGAAAATCTTAATCCACCCATTAACCCGATTGAATTAGGTAAGGTTATGATGATAGGAGCACACCCCTTTGAGCATATAATTCATCCACCACTCTTTCCTCACGTGGCACATTTCCACCCTAAGGGTGTGTATCGCTACTTCCACCCGCACTTAATCCTAAGTGTAGGGAAAACCTCCCCTATTTCCGTTAATTAAGGGTAGAGTCAGGCTCGTGACTCGAACAAAAACAAGCGCTTCTTGGGAGGCAACCCAAGCCCCTTTTTATTTGTTTGATTGTTTGTTTGTTTGATTGTTATTTGTTTCCGTATGCATGCTTTATTTTTATTTTTGGTAGATCATGTTTCAAAACTAAAATAGTGAAAATACTTTACTTTGTTGTTTGGCCTAGTCTTAACTTCATCCAAAGGTATTTTTGCAAAAGATAAGTGTAAGGGGAAACCCCAAATATGTTTTTAAGAAACAAAACCGATCATGATTCTCCACAATATTAAGTGAACATGTATATTCGTAATTGTTAGAGTCAAATGCTTGTATCGAGTCATAATGAAGTTTTGCAGGATTTTCCAGGAAGTAGAACCAAGTTTTTCCAGAAATTTTCCGGAAACTTAACACAAGAATTTCTGCAGGTCACTTCTGACGGCGCCATGAGCTTGCTCTTGACGGCGTCACGTGTAAAAATCTGGAAATTTTACCAGTTTTGTTTTTCTAACGGAGTCTTAAAGTTTTTGTTGAATTATTAAGTTTTATAATCTCCAGGAAATCTGCAAACTTCATTCTACAAGCATTATATCTTATCTTGTTTTCTAGGATTTAGTAACTTATGTAGATTGCCGCCGATTTTATGCGAGGTTGCCTTGTCTGTTTTCTCAGGTTTTACAGGTTATGTATGACAAGAAGATGATTTATTTTTCTAGAAGGGAAGCTTTGATTGTTCATTTTCTTGGAGGAAGATTTAACCTGGCCACCTTATTATCCATACCGAGCGAATCAGGGGAGTATTTGATTTCATTCTTTTTACTTTTTTACTTTTACATTCTTTACTTGAACATTGGGGACAATGTTCATCCTAAGTGTAAGGGGAGGGTAAAATGATGATACCTTACAGATACACTTTCGCTTAAGTTTGTTTGTTTGATAATAGATGTGTAATAAAACTATGAGAAATACTTGTTAGTGTAATTTTAGCGCCAAATTTAATTTTTTTTACAACATTTAGGAGTGAAACTTTAGCCATAGCAAGCGTCTCATGGATAGGAGATTATATGACTAGCACATAACCGTACTATTCAGAAAATTTTTCCACCCAAATATGTGAGGTTCGCCTTTAGATTTGATAGGAAAAGCATTTATTATTAGTGCTTATGAGTGTACCGGTAGCATTTAGATTCTAGAACTTGCGTTAGTGATGCATCCCGAGACCGCTAGTGAGACTACATTCATGTGGTAGGATTTACTACATGATAAGAGGCATTAGGATCACCCTTGTGTTAAACCCGTATCATAATTACTTGACCATTTAAGTCATATTACTTGGCTAGTTAAGTCAACTAATTTTTCCCACACCTTTAGCGTTGTACTCATTTTTAGTACACGAAACCCCTAGTACACCCCTCCGAGCCTATCTTTTCGTTTCTAACTTTAAGCATTTTACTTAAAGGAAGAATTTGTTACACCCCACTTAAATGTACACCCAAATCGCCTTAGCCTTCCGTATATGCACTCATCTTTAGTGCATTATTGTTATTTGTTAAACCCTAAGTTAATTATCTAATTGATTACATGGTTGCTAAGTCGAGTCATATCCTTGTACATATTGTTTTGGGACAATTGGGACTCATGGGTAAAGTACTTATTTTATGGAGTAATGGGGAAGAAAATAATTTATTACCCCCATATGTGCGTTAATCTCAAAAGTACTCCAAGTGTTTTGATTTTCTTAATTCGAGTCAATAGATTAGTTTATTGTAAAGTATGTAAAAATTCAAGTGTAAGGTGAATTTTCATTCCCTAAGATATATTATTTTGGATAGTAGGGTAAGAGTGTATGCAAAAAAAAAAAAAAAAAAAAAAAAAAAAAAACATACGGACTACCATCCCGTTTCATTCTATGTTCATTTTATGTTTTTGTTATTTCTCATTTATTAGCTTAAGTCGAGTCTAGTCTTGGCTTAGCAACGCCATATTGTACATGTAATTAACCAAGATTGTTAACTCGCCACCAGTAAAGACTGCCTATATCCAACAAAACCGTGTATTTCATATCCCTACACCTAACGTTACAACCCTTTAAAAGACCTCTTTGATAGTTTATCCTAGGTGCTTACGCCATGTGGTGGAGGTTTGATCCTTTCCCAAGCCTATGGTAATCTATTTTGCTATGACAGGTAGTGAGAGATATCTTCCGTTTCCGTATTGTAATTTATACTTTATTACACCCGAGAGATGTGAGTATCTAAACACTATTTGTGAGGTGCTAGTGTATGACCTCCGTGCTTGTCTTTGGTCTTTAGAGGAACGATTATTTGTTGTAATTACTTTTATATTAGTGTTAAATGACCCCTAACTTGTATTTTGATTAGAATAAAAGCGCATTTGCTTGAGGACAAGCAAATCTCAAGTGTAAGGGTATATGATGAGGCGAAAAATGAACCACTTTTAGGGGGTCATTTAAGCCCGGAATTGAATTTATTTGATCAAATATTGCCCTAAATCGTTCCTTTTGTGATTTTAGGTACTTTGAGAGTGAAATATGGAAAAGGAAGCAATTCGGACATTTTTGGAGCATAAATGTGAAGAAAATGCCAAAGACTTAATTTTCCATGCTAGGAACAGTGTGCGACGACGTCAAGAAGACATTCATGACGGCATCAAGAGTAAAAACCATGACGACCCAGTACAAACATGAAGGCGTCACAAGAAGAGCGTCAAGAGTTAATTGTGTGACGGCCTGCAAAAAGGGACTACATGACGGCGTCAGATGTAGATCAAGGCAGTCCGAGGATTTATTTGGCGGCGAGATGACGGCGTCAGCCATTTGTTCTTGACACCGTCACCTCCTAATATCTATATATAGTTTTCTAATTTTCATTCATAAAAAGGAACTTGTGTAGAGAAACCCTAGGGCCGAACCTTATACGAATTTTACAGCTTTTCAAGGGTTTTCAACCCTTGAAATCTTACATGTGCTATTGAGATAAGTCTTCTCTTAATTCAATCAATATGTCTATGTGTTGGTTGTCTATATCTTGTGCTTGTCTTGATTTCAACATGCTAGGCTAGATTTATCTTGTGTTTGCTTAGATCTAATGAAACCTAGATGTTGATTATGTGTTGATTACTTGTTTATGGTTGTATTGGATGAATGATTTCAATGTTAGGCTTAAGAAAACTGGCAGATCTCCATTGTGTAACATGCTTGAACATCTTAGGAAACATGAACCGATGTGTACTAGGTTTTATTGGTTGTATTTAATGCATGAGTAAATTCTAATGATCCCATGTTAGGAGCTTCTTGCAGGCTCGACATAGGAGTGAAGTAGGAACTCATAGGATTGGGGAAGTAAGTACGCCACCCCATGAATGGTATTAAGGAATACAATCCGTCATCCACGCAACTATAACAAGGAATTAACGTGTAAAAGATATCTAGGGAGTAGTGAAATCTAAGTAAACTCATTTTTCCCACATATTGCTCACAACCTTAGTATAATATAGTTTTATTTCATTTTTAGTATTTTATTTTGATTGCATTTTTAGTATTGGGTTAGTTGACTAGCAACTAATTCCGCCCCAAAACCTTCAAACCCGAGATTTTAAATTGCTTTCCTAAAAATATAAAAAATACAAAAAGAATCATCCCTCATCTCTAGATCTAGTATTTAGGTTTTCTAATCCTAGCGACACTATTCCTAGCTGAACGATCAATCCCCCGGTACTTGTCATTATACTATACTACATCGATCAGGTACACTGCCTGGTGGGGGTTGTAAGCTTCTCAAGATCCCTTGAGAGGTAAAGCCTGGTGCAATTCCCACGTACCAATGTCGAGTTCTTTACCAAGGGTACAACCACTCCCGCTATGTTTTGTGGCCCAACATAAAAACCTTGTATTTTATGGCACAAACACATAAACCATCTAATCTATATTGTGATGAAACAATGATGATCCATGACATAAAAGTCTAATGGATATGCATGCCTAATCTACATGCACTTCTTGAATAAGAAGTCTTCAACCATTGAGGAAGTCAAGTGCCCTTGAATCTTCATATGTCTGAATGCTTTAATGAATGATGACTTCAAGATCTTGTGACCTTCTTGGTGGATCATGAAGTATGATATGCTTACAACAATGATGAATGTTAGAAGCATTATGATCATTTTGGAAAGGGTGACTCATGTGTGTTTCTACATGGTTTCCTATATATCTATGTGTGTGTAGTTTTTCATCAAGTTTGCAAGTAAACTATAAACTCCTATGTGGAAAACTAGAAGGGGGGGGGGTTGAATAGTTTTCCCCTCTTTTTCATTTTATAAAAACTTTGTTTCAAAATGTTGATTCGAATTTATTCAATTGTTTGTTTGGAAAACCTTTAATTAGAGTTTAGTATGAAAACACCATATAATCAATGTGATCAATTATATACGTAAGCTTTTGGAAAAACTTAGTTTTATGAATGGAGCTTTGGTCGGTCTTTGTGTGAATACGTTTTCCTTTTAAAATCTTAAAACGTTTTGTATGAAATTATCTATCAAGTTAAACTTAATATGAGAAGTGTGAATAATAATCTATTTGACCATATCATATAATTATGCACACAATCACAATATTAACTTCTATGTACCACACAATCAATCATCACAACTATATAAGCAACAACTAAGATATATAGGCAAGCATAGATGCAAAGCGATAAATGCAAGAATAAATGAAAAGAGATAAGAGAAATGAAATGCAAACCGGACACGATGATTTATAGTGGTTCGGCTACAAGGACACCTTCCTTGCCCTACTCCACTCCCCGAGTCACCTACTCGAGAGTTTTCTTCACAACTAAACAAGCTCCCTTTTGGCGGAGAAAACCGTACACAACTTTTGCTTACACCATTTAACGACACTAAGCTAAATGTCGAGTTCTAATAGTAGCTAGAACCAATCTCACAACACTACTTTGATCACTACACAACTTCTACACGACTTCACGACTTCTTCATGGCTTCACGACTTCACGACTTCTTCACTACTTCAAAACTTCTTCTATACTCCATTACATGTTCACACATCTACTTCTTCACAACTTCATGACTTCTCCACACTACTACTTCTTCCCACTACTTCTTACTCACTCATAAACTCACTACTAAGTAAGATCATCTTGATCTACTTATTACATATACATAACTCACAACATCAAATAAACACTAACTAGATCATAATACATCTTTGGCTTTATGATAGGGAGGATTCTTCTCTTGCACTTTGAGTAGTGAAGGATTGGATCACTTAAAACAAAGACTTATAATCTTATGATCAAAGGATTTAGAAGGATGTTTTGAAGGGATTGGGACTGAAAATTTTCGTGCAAAAGGTGAGAAAATTTTGTGGGATGAACCAATATTTATAGGGAGAAAAATACTGTTTGGGAGCGTGGCCGGTCCCCTTAATTGGGTGCTGGTCCCCTTAATAATTAAGGGGACTGCCTAGTATAATTAAGGGAGCCGCCTAAGAAAAAAATATTTTTCCTCAGATTTTTTGTCTTTTTGTGGGGGAGGTTTTTCCTGAAGAATGTAGCCGTTTTTTGGGTTGAAATTTGAATTCAAAATATTTATTTTGAATAAAACATTTCTTATAAACACAAAAATGTTTTGTATAAGTTTAAAAATGTTTGTCCCACTTTAATAAAATGTAAGGTTTGTAAAAATAAAAATTCTTTTGATCGTAAAATGCATTAGACACTTTGTTTATTCATACCTTAAGTGATTTGGATGCTAAAGTGAATATTTACTACGAAATACTTGTTTACGTTATAATTTGTAGTTCAATGAGTTTACGTTTTGTGATTATTAAAACATAGAGATATCGATATATGTTAATAATGTTTTAAGGCATTATTTATATCAACAATCCCCCCCTTTTTGATGATTACAAAACCTAAACTCATTAAATCTAAAAATTAATTTTTAGACAAGTACTTAGTGAGTTTATTTTTACTTTTCCCCCTTTTTGTAGAATCAAAAAGGTTATGCCGACTAGCTTCATGAATGAAGTTAGACGGGTAGAAAGCTCCCCCTTGATGTGTGCTCCCCCTCGTTCAAGGGCACCAAGGAATCGAGATACGGAATTCTCGCAAGAAAAATATTAGAAGCACAAGCATATATAACAAAATAAGGAAAACAACAAGCATAGCAAACAAATACTAAGCTCACATAGCAATATATTCATTTATTATGCTTAATGCATTCAATAAGTAAAAGATCCTAATTTGCCAAAGAGAGCCATTGGACTTGCTTGTAACAAAAGGTTGGTTGATTCGTATTTGAAAGTGAAAATCATAAGCATATAGTATGCTTAGATGGTTGATGATGGAGTGTTTGGAATGAAGATGGTTGAGTTAGGGTAAGGTTGTTGGATTAATGGAGGTATATGTTTGGGTCATGAATGTTGGAGAGTTTGGTTGTAGAGAGTTTGTAGCGGAAGAGGTTGATTAAGGTTTTGGATGTTGTTCAAGTGAGGGTATTGGATGTGATCTAGTGAGAAAGTATTCAATCCAAGTGAAGTGTTCATTGAATGCAATGGTTTTTAGGAGAAAGATGCAACAAGGTCAATTGTTGACATGCTTCTCAAGTTGATTTATGTTGTGTGGTGATGAGGGTGATCTAGATAAAGGTGGATCCAAATTGCGTTGAGCAAGATGTAAGGCTAAAAGAGCACTAAGCTCATGGGATTCTTTTAGCGCCTCAACGAACATTAAGTGTTCGGAGGAAGGTGATGGTGGTGGAGCATGATAGTTGTCATGGGTGAGGGTTTGAACATGCAACATAGGAATGGCATGTGAAGTTGTAGGATGTGGTGGTGATACTCTTGGTGGTGGAGACATGTTTGAGCTTGGGTAATCATGAAAACATGATATGGGTGGAAGAGATGCTTCATGAGTGGATGGTGTTTTTGTTGAATGAGCAACATGTAAAGTGTTGGTAATGAGGTTGGGATTATTGTTTTGGGATTGTGCATGCTCATCATAAGAGGGAGCATTAGTGGAAGCATGAATGGATGATTTGAATGGATCATTTGTGTGAGAGTGAGGTTTAGGTGTTGGTTGATTATGAACAACATCGCTTGAGTTGTGAAAAGATTATGAGGTTTGAGTGTAATGTAGAAGGATATGGGTGAGTAAAGGTTTTTGTTATGTAATGTTGAATACATAGGAGGAATTTGGTGTTGGATGTTTGACAACATCATTTGGTTTGACGGGCTTTTAATGAAAGTTAGGCTTTCTTCTCCAAACGGGTTATTTGGTGGTTTTGGTTTAATGGGAGAGGTCATGAAGAGATGAGTATAGATTGAGAGGAATGAGAGTGTTTATAATGTAGGATTGGTGGGATTAAGGATGTATAAATTTTGATAGAGGGTTTAGGATAAAATAGGTTTATGAATTTTGGGAAGTGTAGGATGAAATGTGCTAAAAAGTAGAAAAAGGAAACAACACCTTCGACCATCAGATGGCCGGTCCCCTTAATTGGAGGCCGGTCCCCTTAATAATTAAGGGGGACGCCTTATGATTTAAGGGGGCCGCCCATCTGGTGATTCCCAGATTGCCAGAAAAGGGTTTTTGGTAGTGAATTGCAGAAAGGTTGTGTTTTTGGTTTCAAACAAGTCCAACTCTTTGAGGCAATTAAGCATATATTAATTATGTAGACAATTATGTAGCCAAAGCATGTTAATCAAGCAATTTCATCTAACATGAAAACATACTCATCAAGCAAGTAAAATATAAGTGCTAGGAAACAATAAGCAACATCAAGTATTTCATAACTACATAACTAGGAGGATTAATCCTAATGTGTATCAATGTGCAATAAGTGGGTAGTTATGATAGCATGGATTTCTAGACTTGTTACAAACAAAGTCTTAATGAACAAACCATGGTCCTCTTGATTTGATTTAGTTCACTTATAAGTGTCATTTCTATAAATATAGATGACAAATATGAGATCACCATGCATGATTTTAAAAGAGACGTTTTTAGCATTATTCAACAATGTTTGAAAGTAAGTTTTCACTTAGATGTGAGAGTTATTTGAATAAAATAGATTGGGTTTTTACTTCAAAATGTGTGAATAAATGGTAAAGAATATTTTCCCAATCTTTAGTTTTGATCAAAACAAAATTGTGGATATTGATAGTGAAAACATGTTATTTAAAAGTGGGATAGTTATTTGAAAAACTATTTTCCAAAATGTGAGGTTTTTGCATATTTTTAGAGATATTAGATTTTTGACAGCAAATATCATGAATCAAATATTTTAAAAAATGTTTATTAAAGATCTCATGCTCAAGAGGGTTGGTTAAGCCTATTATTATCTCATGCTATCGTTTCTACATATCCTATGATACTAAAGGAAATGAAGACGATAATTTATATGTTAGATGCGAGAGTGTTGAATGGGGTATAACCTAACATCTATAGTTCCTTTGTTTTCGCACGCTTATCTAACTTAATGCCATAAATCTAGGAATGAAAGAATCTAATGAGAAGCAAAGTTCATAAAAGTAAACTAGCGTTAGGTATATATAGGAAGAGCAATTTAATCAAGTTGGAGAATGAGTATGAGACTATTACTAGTGGTGCTCAATTCAGGCTAAACACGACCATTTTTACGGGTTACACACACCCAACTTCTCACATAGAAGCAATTCAACCGTTAGGTTAAATTGAATTTCTAGTCAATAGATTCTCCAGTAGTCATTCTCTTTTTAGAAGAAACCGAGTTCCTAAATTTACCTATCGAAGATTACCAAATATGAAGTTTGCTTGATTCACTAATACTTGGCTTAATGTGACTCAAACATCATGTTTTTATGAAGGTAAATCTAGATGATATATTTTATTCACGATCCTAATAGAGACGTGTTGAATGTTTAGATAAGAGTAAACAAAAAATTTTAATCCTTTCTTCATGATTTACCGGTTGTTTGGTTTTGATGACATATTACTTGATTTAATAACTATGCTAGACTTAAGAGTGCACCTTAGCATCTCTTGTGAAATGAATCTCATTAAGATTATTTATCTTAAATGAGTTTGTGATTCTCAAATGATATCAAAACTAGACATTAATATATTTTTAAACAAATATTATTTTCTATGATTTTTGCCAATGTTATATATCATACTTTAACAAGTATTTGAAAAAAAATAAATTTTACTTGTTTATGGATTGTGACAAGTTATTTTTCAATTCTAATAACTTATATTATTTAAGAAAAATGTAGTGCATTATCTTGTAACACAACCATTCATGCTACAAAGAAAATGAAATACATAAAATATATAGTGTGCATTATTCTTAAATATGTATTTTATCTTGAAGTGATAATTTTAAGTAGTGTGAGCAAAGTTTACATATGTTGTTAGTTTGCTCATGTTTGGTTTTTCGGATATGACACATTTATCCATTGCATTGCAATGTAAATTGCTTGAATATTTCGGACGAAACATCCAAGTCGTCAATCCTACTTCATTGTATATTTTATGCATGTGTTTAAAATGTTATTCTAATATTTGGAACACAATTATTGGACAAGTAGATCCAATATGACATTATCAACACAAGTGTGAGTTATGATCCAATGCATACTCTTTTCATCTTTAAAGGATGTAACTATTTTCATATCAATCTAGTGTGATTGAGTATGTAGATTCAAGACTATATCTTTTGTTGTAATTTGATATAATATTGAAACTAAACAAATAGCAATCCAATTTCTTGTCCACACTAAAAAACACGTCAATTAGATTTGATGAATATATCAACCATAATTTGAATAATGAATTGATATAATATCAAGATCTTTCTTGACCCTCACGGACACTCATTTGAAATAAATAAATATTTTGATAGTGTGTTCCATTAATCCTAAGATTATTTATTAGTGAATGATTGAAAGTTGACTTATTATTTCATGATTGTTATATTTTTTGTTTTATTGAAAGACTCTTCATTTTTACTTGTTATGAACACACTTAGATTTTGAAAATACTTTTTCTTTTATATAACTATTAATGTTTTACAATGATTCAATTTCTCTTATTAAACATCTTAAGTTGTGAAGAATATATTAAATTGTTTGAAATGTTTAGGTGACTAGATTGAACTCATTTACAAGATGTTTGAGTAACATTAAGCCATCTATACCTATATGCAATGCAAGCATATTATATCAATCCTAACGCAAGAAATCTAGCATAAGATCTAGTTAAGTATAAATCGGCAAACTAGCTATAAACTAATAGGGCACATATGCATAGATATACACATAGCTAAACTTCAAATAGCAAAAATCATTTAATATATTCAATTTAGAAAATAAAATCACAAAGAAGTTCACATAACACATAAAACACTTGTCGTCGTTTTGTGTATTATATACACCAATGTTTACTTAGCTCGAATTTATTTAAAAATAAAATAGTTTCCTCCCCATTCTATAATTTAATTAAGATTAATATTTTGAAAACATAAATACTTAATTTTTCAAAAGTATATCAACTAGGAATGCCCGACTTGAAGGAAAAAGGTAAAACAAAAGTTTTACGTTAAAACGAAACACAAATTTTTTACCACCATATAGTATTTTGACTTTCTTACTTATTTAAGTTTGTAATGGTTACTTTTAAGTATTTTTAAATGAAAGTAGACTCAATTACCTTTAAAACGCCGGGTGGCACGACTTCTACAGAGTTACGGTTAATTTTATATGATTTTTCAAAGTTTTCGAAAAACAGTCGAACAGACAGGCGGACCCCTTAAATAATTAAGGGGACCGCCCAGTATTTAAGGGGGCCGCCCATACAATTAAGGGGGCCACCCATCTGGTACTCAAAATTTCATTTTTTGTAAAAAAAATTGTTTTCTGACTTTTCGGAAAGGTGTGTAACTTTCTGATTTTGATACCGAACATATAACACTTATTTTAAGCACAATATTATTTCGAGCTAGTATAATTAGTGTATATATCATCAAAACGAAAACAAGTTAATCAACAAAACAGTTTTCATATTTAATCCTCCTTAATGGGTAATTTGATACATGGATCGTACTCAATTTTTAAAACCATTTGTTTTGAAAATTTGAGCGACGTGTCTCTGGTACCAATTGTGGAAAACTAGAAGGGGGGGGGGGTTTGAATAGTTTTCCCCTCTTTTTCATTTTATAAAAACTTTGTTTCAAAATGTTGATTCGAATTTATTCAATTGTTTGTTTGGAAAACCTTTAATTAGAGTTTAGTATGAAAACACCATATAATCAATGTGATCAATTATATACGTAAGCTTTTGGAAAAACTTAGTTTTATGAATGGAGCTTTGGTCGGTCTTTGTGTGAATACGTTTTCCTTTTAAAATCTTAAAACGTTTTGTATGAAATTATCTATCAAGTTAAACTTAATATGAGAAGTGTGAATAATAATCTATTTGACCATATCATATAATTATGCACACAATCACAATATTAACTTCTATGTACCATACAATCAATCATCACAACTATATAAGCAACAACTAAGATATATAGGCAAGTATAGATGCAAAGCGATAAATGCAAGAATAAATGAAAAGAGATAAGAGAAATGAAATGCAAACCGGACACGATGATTTATATTGGTTCGGCTACAAGGACACCTTCCTTGCCCTACTCCACTCCCCGAGTCACCTACTCGAGAGTTTTCTTCACAACTAAACAAGCTCCCTTTTGGCGGAGAAAACCGTACACAACTTTTGCTTACACCATTTAACGACACTAAGCTAAATGTCGAGTTCTAATAGTATCTAGAACCAATCTCACAACACTACTTTGATCACTACACAACTTCTACACGACTTCACGACTTCTTCATGGCTTCACGACTTCACGACTTCTTCACTACTTCAAAACTTCTTCTATACTCCATTACATGTTCACACATCTACTTCTTCACAACTTCATGACTTCTCCACACTACTACTTCTTCCCACTACTTCTTACTCACTCATAAACTCACTACTAAGTAAGATCTTCTTGATCTACTTATTACATATACATAACTCACAACATCAAATAAATACTGACTAGATCCTAATACATCTTTGGATTTATGATAGGGAGGATTCTTCTCTTGCACTTTGAGTGGTGAAGGATTGGATCACTTGAAACAAAGACTTATAATCTTATGATCAAATGATTTAGAAGGATGTTTTGAAGGGATTGGGACTGAAAATTTTCGTGCAAAAGGTGAGAAAATTCTGTGGGATGAACCAGTATTTATAGGGAGAAAAATACTGTTTGGGAGCGTGGCCGGTCCCCTTAATTGGGTGCCGGTCCCCTTAATAATTAAGGGGACCGCCTAGTATAATTAAGGGGGCCGCCTAAGAAAAAAATATTTTTTCTTCAGATTTTTTGTCTTTTTGTGGGGGAGGTTTTTCCTGAAGAATGTAGCCGTTTTTTGGGTTGAAATTTGAATTCAAAATATTTATTTTGAATAAAACATTTTTTATAAATACAAAAATGTTTTGTATAAGTTTAAAAATGTTTGTCCCACTTTAATAAAATGTAAGGTTTGTAAAAATAAAAATTCCTTTGATCATAAAATGCATTAGAGACTTTGTTTATTCATACCTTAAGTGATTTGGATGTTAAAGTGAATATTTACTACGAAATACTTGTTTACGTCATAATTTGTAGTTCAATGAGTTTACGTTTTGTGATTATCAAAACATAGAGATATCGATGTTCCAAAACTAACAAAAATAAAACCATGTTCCAAATATATTTATCTTTAGTCAAATCAAGATCTTCGAAGTCAACACACAATATGTCAAATCAAGATCTTCTAAGTCAACACACAATATGTAAAATCAAGATTCTATTGCATCTCTTACAAGATGTATGACACAATGTCTTTCTATATTTATGTCTAGTCTAATCAAGATCTTTCTAAATTTAGTTTTCCATTTTATGAAAAATACATTTAGACAAATGTATATACTAACTTAAAAAGGTAAGTTACTTGTATAAAAATATATTAGCTAGCTATATAATATTTAGTAAGTTACTAAAAATGTTTTATGTACTTATGTTGTTATAAGATACATTTTTATATATTGTAAACTTACTAATATTATCTAGACACCTAATGTGGCACTTATTCTATTTAACACCTAAAGTGTACTTTGACACCTACAATACTTGAAGACTCCTAAAGTATTTTAGTCATTCTAAATGGTTGGTCAAGGGGTTTGATCATAATGCTACATAACAAACATGTACGAACCTGTGTTGTAGCATACGACGACTCGAGACGTTGAGAGGTGTTGAATGTATGTTGAGACAAACTATGATTACAAGTAACTTGTACATTTTACGTTATGTATCAAGTTATACGTTTGTCATCAATCAAAACAAATGAGACTGTATAGATTAAATATCGTAATATTTGCACTAACACAGTCCAAAATCAAGAGGCCTCAAAATTAGATGTACCAAAAGTAAACAAATACGGTCGTCAAACTGGATAGATAGTTCATATATTAGAGTCAAGTACATGGTTCGTCAAAAGTATCGAGATGGATAAGCAAACATTTCAAAGGTTAGGATCTGGTGTAGCTCATTAGTACAAGTGATAGGTAGAGTGTGAATCAACATCATATGGTTGTCAAAAATGAGGTGTACGGGATATCAGTCTTCGGTATCATCATGTTCAGCTAACAATGTCATAAGGAGATATTATCAAAATCACAATCTTCCAAGGAAATTGGTTGGAAAACAAGGTTCACCATTCAAAGGGAGGGAACAAAACTCCTATATCCATGGTTAATAAATATTATAGTTTTCGTAGGGAAGAATTGGATTATGCAAAGTCAGGTAGTATCAAACGACACATTGTGTCTAACATAACTACGAATTCAAAGAATGTGTCAAACACATTATGGTTGAATAATCTTCGGAACGATCAGAAAGGTATCAAAATGTTTATCAAGGAAATCGGAGAAGGAGATCAAAATAAATAGTGAAACTCAATGGTGTAAGGTATTAATGTAGTGTCAGGAGTATTCCACTCGCTTGGAAATTAAACATGGGTTTCAAGACCTTCTAACTTCTGGGGCACAAGTTCTTATAAGGCTTAACTAGTTGCAAAGGCAAGAATCAGAGTAATGCGGAAGCAAGTGTCACAAACATAGATGTCCTAGTCTAACCATTCCTCACCGGTCAAAACTTATGCTCCTATGGGGAGATCTTACGGAAAATATCAAAGGTTATCTTGTGAGCGCCTATAGTGGAAACTTAGTGGTCCAAACTTCACAGGTCATGGTTTAATGTACTACAAGTCGCAGCCTGGTCTCTGATACCATAATTGTAACACCACAACCCGATAAGGGTAGAAGTGCCACATTATGGTGACATATCAAAGCAAGCACAAGCATATATTTCAAGTAATACAAATGAGTATCAAGGTTACAAGGGAGACTGAAGTACAAGTACAAAAGAAAGTAGTATAAATGAGTAAGTCTGGAATGTACAAAAGCTCCTACTAATCCAAAAACTATTAAGGTAAAGTCTTCTAAGTCCAATGCACTCTTCACTCATAACCCAACTTCCTACTAAAACCTGCCGCAGGAAAGGAAATGTGGCTGAGCTACGAGAGCCTAGTGAAGAGATATGAAAGTTACAAGCAATATAGAATGATATATACAAGACAAGGGAAGGATAAAGTAAAGCATAAAGGATGTACAACCGAAGTAAGAAGAACCTGTATTAAAGTTGTAATGGTCAGGTCAGTTATCCACCACGAGCCCAAATCCAATCAAGTATCAAGTCAAGTCAAATAATCAAGTAACCATGCATCCGGAGGGGAGACCTCGGGATACCAAGTATAATATGAGGGGATACCCCCAAGAGTTGGAGTAGCTAGCTCCCAAGATGTGAAAGACATGTATAGCACACACCATCAGTCACCAAGTATATAACAAGTAATATGATAAATCCATTAAAACAAGAAACAAATATAGGATGCATCCATACGCCCATGCAAACAAGTCATAATCATAGCAGTAGTCGATAATCAAGTAGGGACGGTGTGGTACATCTCTCCAACCACACTAGAGTACATAGCATTGGTGCATCAATGCTATGGTTGTGGCTACTCCACAACAAGTAGTACCAAGTATAACAAGTGGTGGCTCGTAGTCTCAAACTGTGGGTCAAGGGTCAAGTCAAATATCAAGTGTACAAGTACAAGGTTCATATCAAGTGGTTCAAGTCAAGAGTTCATATCAAGTGGTTCAAGTCAAGTTTCATATCAAAGGTTCAAGTCAAGATTCAAATCAAAAGGTTTATTATCAAGGCCCATAGTAAAAAGGTTGAAGATGGAAAGGTTTATACCAAGGTTCATACTGAGAAGGTTCATGTTGATTTCATGTTTAAGGTTCAAGGTAAAGGTTCAATAGTGAGAGAGTACGTAGAGTTTAGTGTAAAGGTTCATGTCATAAGTTCAAGTAGAGGTTCATATTAGGTTCAAAATAAAAGTTTATGGAAAGGATTCAATTCAAATGTTTATGTCAAATGTTCATATAAAAGAAATCTTTTAATAATGGTTCTCATGAAATAAAGGTTTTCAATAATGTAGTCCTTAAAATAAATATTCATAAAATTAGTTAAACTTCATATAAAAGTAGTGTTACATAATGTTCATAATCCTCATTTTAAAATAGTTTTTCCTCAAAATATTTTCATAATATAATTACTAAAAATTTTCACATCCGGTTATAATATTAAAAGCACTTTCAAAATATCAGGGTTTATATCAAATTCAAGTCAAGGTTTGAATCAAGTATCATAGTATAGGTTTTCAAGTCAAGCTATAAGTCAAAGATCGAAGTAAGTGATTTTAACATAGGGTTCAAATCAAGGTTCAAGTCAATATTATCAAATCAAGTTTATTATATCAAGTGTATCATGACAAGGTTATTTCAAGGTTCAAGAATCATAGTGTAAGTTTCAAGCAAGGTTCAGTTTTAAGAGGATCATAGCAATGTTCAATAATCAAGGGAACATAGCACGGTTCAATAATCAAGGGAATATAACAAGGTTCAATAATCAAGGGAATATAACAAGGTTCAATAATCAAGGGGACATAACAAGGTTCAAGATATCAAAGGAATAGGAAAGACAAGAGTGTATGAGAAACCTGTAGATAGGTCAAAATATCTGTACCTTAGTTCAAAAGCAACAAGGGAAACAAGGAAAAAGGATCATAATCCCACTTCACTGGACCTATATGAATTGGTAACCAAGTGTTACATTTAGGTTAAACATGATTAGGTTATCTATTTTTAGTATAGTTTCCAAAAATAGCAACTTTCCAAAAATAGCAGGTTTCTAAAATTAGCAGATTTCCAAATTTAGCATGTTTCCATATCAATAATATTAATCATTCAAGATTTTAATTAAGGTTTGGACAAGTGTTCAAGATGTCAATTATGCAAGATTAGGGTTTAATATGACAACTTCCTATACTTTAGGGTTTATTATACAAATATGCCAAAGTTCAAGGTTTAAATTACAATTTTCCATATTTATCACATTAGTCCAATAGTTAACAATAATTACCAATCACTCCCTTGAGTTTACAAATATTACAAATCAAACCCTTAATTTACATTATTTCCAAAATAAGTCCTTATTAATATTCGTTTTACAAGTATAACCATATTTAATTCAATTAACACTTGTAACCCTTAATTTATCAAAAGTATATCATTTCAACCCTTAATACAATATTTATTCAAAACAGCCCCTTAAATTTCAATAATTTCCCAATCAAATTATTTTATAATTAATTTACCATTTAAACATTCTAGTTCCAAATTGAACACACAATACCCCCATATTATATTTTATACCAATTACTTCTGGTCTAATGACATTTTCAAAAATGGCCAACAAGTTTGTATAATTACAAAACACACCCTTATAATATATTGATTAAATTGGTAATTAATTAATTAAACAAATATCTATCTCCAATTTACCAAATTATGAAATAATTATTTTAGGCATCCTCAAACCTTATTTTTTCCAGAAAAATACAGAAACACCAACCTTAAATCGAATTGGACCAATAATTAATTTATTCATTTTATTTCTCTATTTTATAAATTAGCCGATTAAATAAATAATCAAGATAATTAACAACCCATGGTTCTAGGCTTCAAATAATTTCAAATCCGATTTTTACAGGTTACATATATCATATTACATATTGTAAAAATATGTTTGAGTTTCACAAAATTTATATAGAGCCGTATATAATTTTATACGTTTTTAGGGTTTGCAAATAGTTTAAATCTATATGACTTGTTTTAACGTGTATGGATCATAACCAACATTTTATTTGGATCATATATGATGTAACGAGAGTGACAAAAATACCATAAAGTTTTTATATTGATCGAATGAGGTGTGGAGAATTAAAACCTCTCGGCTAGGATATTTGAACCAAAAACAAGAGCACATGAACGACGTTCAATCCCTAGCCTTCACTACTATTTTTCCAGCCTTCTACACTTTAGAACAAGCCCAAGAAAAATGTAAAACACCTCTAGAAAATTATTATGGCTCCTGTGTGTATTTTACAGTGTTTTAGGGTTTTAAAATGTTATAAAATAGAAAATAGGTAACAAATAAATACAAAGATGATGAGGGTGTGATAAGGGCCTGATTTGGTGCTATCAAGGGTGAGAAAAATCAGAAAATTATACTCTCCATAATTAAAACATGTATATCCTCTTATAAAATATTTTGTACAATATATTAATTCGTTTTGGACCCTTTAATATATATATATATATATATATATATATATATATATATATATATATATATATATATATATATATATATATATATATATATATACATATATATATATATATACATATATATATATACATATATATATATATACATATATATATATATACATATATATATATATATATATATATTATATATATATATATATATATATATATATATATATATATATATATATATATATATATATATATATATATATATATATATATATATATATATATATATATATATATATAGGCGTGGCATAATTTTTTTATAAGTTTCAAATATCTCAAATGCTCCAACAAAAATAATATTTATCATATGTTACTTATTTCCAAGTGTTTGGAATTTATTTGGTATTTTATTTATGCTTTTATTGAGTTTTAAAAATTATAAGGGCATTTTGGTCATTTACACATTTGGTAAATTTTGGGTTTTACAACAGCAATCCTTTTTCTATTTTGACGTGCCCAAAAATACAAGATTGACAATAATCTTATTCTAATATTACTAACAACATAAGATGGTTACAATGTTATTTTAACAAACTATAAAACGTTACATGTACATACATGTATATAGGTTTCCAATCGGTACTTGGAACCATTGTGACTATTTGGTTAACCGAATTTAACTAACTAATAACTACCATAACCAACTAACTAACTAATTTAACCAACATAACTACCAAACAGTTATTAATTAACTAATATATGTATTAGGTCCTTTGTCTTTCGTTTGTTATACTAATAAGACTTATGCAACTAAAAGTCCAACATTTTTTCTAAGCAACACTAATATATTACAGATAGTGAATTGTTATATGTTTTCTAACTGCAGAAAACATATTTGTTGAGGCAACATGATCAAGATCTCTTTGTGTTTTAATGATGACAAATAAACCATCGAAACACATAAAATAACAAACGTTAGCTCAAAATCGCCGGAGCTTGTCTGCTCCTGGCACGCTGCCCGCGCGGGTGACGCGCCAGGACACTGTATGGTTCCGAGCGAATTTTGAAAGTCAGCTTTCCCCTTACCCGACAAATGTGGATCATTCAATACAGGTATGAATATGTTATGTGCTTAATTGAGAACACTCGAAACGAGTTTTGAGACTTGAGAGATCCTACTTTTAAAGCACCCGTTCACGGGAAAACGCCAACTCATGTTTTCTATCTATCGCCTCTAGCCATGGCTTTTCTAAACTTAGGGAGCTTATATATTTCACGTGACATCGTGTTAAAGCATCCATATGCTCATATCCCGTGCTTACGTCTTCTCTTATTACGTAACGGGTTTACTCCTTTATTGGTCAAACTAAGTCAAAGGTCACTTTGCGTAAACGCATCCTTTCCCACTTGGGTTATGTTTTACATCAAGGTAAAGCACTTAACTTGTTTGAACCAAGGTATTAGTTGAGAACGTCGAGTCGTGGAAAGTCACGAGATATGAAACTATGGATTCTCGACGTTGTGTTACTTGAACTAATAAGTAACTTGTGATTTTCTCAACTCATAATCTTAATTGTCTAAACCTTTTCTTCTTAATGACAATTAGATTACTTCTTAATCTTCTCTTAATCTCATTTCTACAAAAGATAAATCTAATCATATCCAATCATACCCAAATCAAATATTCTCTTACACAATCTCTTACACTCTTACATATTCCCTTACACACTACATCTCAACCATCCATTCCCTTACAACACATCTTAATCCTCCGTATTTAACACATGGGAATTGTTTGAATCTCAAAAGAGGCTCTATCTAATCTAAGCCATTCATTTCAAACTAAAACCATCTCAACCATGCATCCTATTTCTTCTCTCCATGATTTGGAATATTCCACTAGCATATTCTTTCTTCCTCTCCATTCCATCACATGTGTTTGATCTTCACCATCCATTTTAAACCAAAACCATCTCAACCATTGATTCACCTTTCCCCCCCAAGCAAAGCATATTCCTTTGGAATATCCCTTCTCAATCCAAATACAAGGCAACTTTGATCTTAGCCATCTATTTCAAATCAACACATCCCAACCATCCATATTCAACACATGCCAAATAATTTGAAAACCAAAGGAGGCTCCCTTTGATCCTAGCCATCCAAATCAAACCATTTCATCTCAACCCTCCATCTCATTCTTCCCCCCAAGCAATGGAATATACCTTGGCATATTCTTTCTCTCTTTTCTATGCCATGTGAGGAATAACACTTCTACCCCTTCCAAATTACCCTATCTACACTTTATACCCTTGGTAATTTGGTTTTCTTATTAACACTTCACAAAATATTTTCTAATTGGCTATTTGAGTTGGTAAACCTTAGAATGAATAATGTTAAGGTTTAGTGTGAAGTACAATTGGGGGTTTAGCAAGGATAGGTATTTATAAGATCCAAACACCCAACACTTGGGAAAGTTTACAGAAGCCTGGCGCACTGCCCGCGCGCTGACGCGCGGGTGACGCGCCGGCCTCGGTAAAAATTCCCAAGTTTGGGTTCTTGGCCTATAAATACCACCCTTGCCTCTTGTATTTCTCACCCTTGCCATTATTCTTTCTCTCTACATTCTTTCTCTCTAATCCTCTAATTCTATCTCTTGTGTTCTTAATTTTCATACTAACATCTTTGAAAGAACACATATCTTTGCAAGGGAAGAATCACAAGAACCTAATCCGCTCTTGTGATTGTGTCGAGGGTCTTCTTCTCTATACCCTTTATATTAGAATCGAGTCACTAGGTTAGGTTAGGGCTTGATTCAAAGAAACTTATATTCATTCAAATTGGTTGTAAGGGAAGTCTTGTGTCTTGGTGACCAAGCCTAGATTATTGGGGATCTAGTTGGGGTTTAATACTTCCGGGTGGAAGTTTTGGTTGTGGTCTTTGTGACCTTGTGTAAGTCGAATCACGAGATTCTTTAGGGTGGTTTCTGAGGACGGAATACCGTTGGGAGTAGCTCTTCTTTGTGAGCACCAATCTTTGTGCATATCGGTGGAGTGAAGTTGTAACGGTTTGTAATCCACCGAAAGGATTATACTAGATTAATAGTATCAGTGTCGTGGATTCGTAACTGGACATACGGATGGTATAAACCCCCCATCCCGAACCAGTATATATTGTGGTGTCTCTTTACATGCTTTATATACTTTGTTTGTGTTTGTGGTTGTGATTATTATAGTATAACCACTTGGTGATCTTTGAGACTTAAAGTTAATAAACATTGAAGCAACCGAAAAGACCGTATTCACCCCCTCTCTACGGTTCTTCAATTGGTATCAGAGCGGTATACTCAAGTTTTTGAGCATTAAAACCTTCCTGAGAAGTCAATTTAAGTCAAAAACTTCTTTCCAAATCTAAAAACCTAACTAAGATTTTTGGCAAAGTAGAGTATAGATCCATGGCTCAAGAGAACTATGTTGAGGGGTGCTCTATGCAAAGACCACCTTTGCTAGAGATCAATGGGTTTTGTTTTTGGAAAACCCAGTTTGAGACCTATGTTAGGTCGAAAGATCTTGATTTATAGGAAATTATTCAAAATGACAACTTTGTGTTCATGGTGGAAGACCCCGAAACAAAGCTGTTAGTGGAAAAGCCCAACTCGTATCTAAAGATGATGAGAGGAGAAAGCTTGGTAAGAATGATGAAGCCAAGATGTTAATCTACAATGCTCTACCTCGAAGGGAGTTCGAGAGAGTTCATATATGCAAGACCGCCAAGGAGATTTGGCATTCACTCATCATCACACATCAAGGTAACTCACAAGTCAAAGATTGCAAGATCGACTTACTCATCCAACAATATGAGAAGTTTGCGATCTTGGATGAAGAGACCATTGACAATGGTTACACACGGTTCAATGCTATTTGTAACACCCCCAATTCAATGATGCAGCGGAATTCAAACTGGGTGTTACTCGATGGCACAATAGTCACAATAATAGAAAACGAACTCTAATTGAGGTCCTAGATGGTTCCATGTTTACAAAATGAGGTCCTAGATGGTTCCATGTTTACAAATTACATTAGATGAGTTTTTGAATGATAATAAAATTTATAGCCTTCTTGAATATCCATGCCGCCCTTCCGTGCCATCCTTGATCATCATGGACCTGAAATACATGCTTAAAAGGTTAACACAAAGGTTGAGTGATATTCATAGAATTTGTTTAATGGTTGAACACAATATGTTGTTAGTGTGTGTTAATTAGACTCGAAAATGATGGGCTACGTTATACGCCCATAAAACGTATTATTACACTAAGCTCATGACACCAAAACGTTAACGGGTACCAATATCAATCGGCGGAGTTATCCCGGTAGGTACTTTGCCGTCATACCTATGTCTCAAATATTAATGCATTTGTTTGAACTTAGTCAAAACAAATGGGATTCGTCAATCTCAATAGGCCTATTCACAATATTCACGCTCACTATTACTAGTGATTAAATGGTTCATAATAAGGGATATTGGTTTTAGCAAGGATAGTACTTAGTGATAATAAAACAATCAGGCAAGCATACAATTGAAAAGCATTGTGTTCGGTTTAAAATAGCATGTATTCCCCCCAAGGGTTTGTAAAACAATTAAGTAATGGAAAGTGGGGCTATGAACTCACCTTAAGTTATATAGCAAGTAGAGAATGCGATGGTCGAATCGCGAAGGTTTCTACAAGCAACCTATAATAGAATGTTACGACTTAGGATAGGAGTAAAGAATATGAAGAATTGCCTATATATGTCTTGCATTTAGTCCATGATGTAGTACTTAGTATAGTGTAAGTCTTTGAAAAGAAATGGTTTATGAAACATGTATAGTTTATATATCGCTTACTACCATTCTGGCCGACATAATTCAGAGGTCATGTAGTAAACGTTTGAGGAGCCAGGACACTTTAATTCGTAAATCCACAACTAATCTCGACGGCTTACTTAATGAACCCCTCACATGAGGCTCCCTACTATTGTAGTATTTGATAAAATATATATATAAGTTTTGATCCGAAAAGTTACATGTCCAATATTTGAATAAACTTAGGAAAGTTTACTTTTGGATGAAGATTGTTATTATAATGAGTCTCGTGGTTATTTTGATGGAGTAGATCCAAATTGGATGTATATGTTGCCATTAACTCTATAGTTCATGTTTTCGCCTAGGTACGTTTATATGGTCTTTAGTCATGGCCTTTCCGTGGCCTTGGTCATTGTTCCATGGTCTTGAGACTCAACCTTGGCATTAGCCATGGTTGTGGTCTTGGCTTTAGGTCATTAGACCTCTTGGTTATATCTAACCGTAACCATTATATAGTCACTTGGGTATTAAAAATGGGCTGTTAAGAATTTTAAAAAAATATCACTCGTAAAGCATTTTCAGGGCTCGAGCTTCTTTATTCCTGAACGAAAACGTCGTTCCGGACAACTTTCGTGTTTTAACTTTTTGATGAATCGGAGCAGAAGTACCACTTTCAAAAAGGTCAGAATGCTAACAGGTTGTGTTTGGCAGTTTTGGCGTTTTGGTTTCGCTAACTTCTTATGGCCATAACTTTTGACTCGTGTACTCATTTTAGGTGATTCAAATTGCTATGTTTTCCTTGTTAAGTCCTCTTTAAGAGTAGGTAAGTTTCCAATATCATAGTTATACTATTTTGGTCGTGGTTCTCCATAAAAATCACTAGTTTTCTTGTTATCTTAACATAAGTTAACATATATATACCATAACTTGTTTTACCAATTTTTATACATCATGAACATAATAACAAGTCAATATATAGTATGAATGACATATAAATAGCATGAAAATGATATTTAACAAGAAAGTATATTAGGGTTTGCTTACAACTTTATGCTTTCTAAAGAAAGGAAGTCAAGTATGAAACTAGGACACTAAACCTATGCTTGCAAACTCTTCACCACAACTCTTGAAAACCCTTGCTAACCTTTACATAACCCTTGTGAAAACCATTTAACCTCAGCACCTAACACCTTGTGTAGCTCCTAATTCAACCATGGAATCACCAAACAAACTCTTGATTCATGTAGAGACTAAGTATGCCTTCAACTTTGGTATGTAACTTATAACTTGGAAATTAAAAGATGTATTGCTCTAATATATTATGGGTGATCAGATTTTTGGTGTAAAAGAGAAGAGAAATGAGTCTTGATCTTATAAGGAAATGAGGAGGTTAGTTTCATTTAGATATTTTGCATTTAGGCTAGTCATGGTAACACATGGATGAACCAAAACTCATCAAGGCTTATCACATGCCAACAAGGCTTGTGACTAGTCATAATTTCATTCATATGCATCTCTTGGATGACTAGATAGGTTTTTGACATTATCTTGCTTTTACGGAGGTAGTTTTGGTTCCGTTAATTGCAAATCGTAAGTTGTTAGGCCACGAAACGTAAAACCAGGTATTGTAAAAATATGAAACTTGAAAGAATGACTAAACTTGTCAGTATACTCCATAATAAAATATAAAATGAGTGGTAGGTTCCATTGGGGTGCTAAAACCCTGCTAAAACTGGAAACACGGGTCTAAAACGCGTAATACGTAAAACGTACGAATATTGTGTAAAATTGAGAAAAGTAAAATGTTATTTTTCTAATAGGATAATAATGATTTAAAATGACTTATAATGTCTAGACTGGGCTCAGTCTAGTGTCGGTTGGTATTTAATGTCTTTTAGACATAAAACCGTATGCCTAAAAATCAAGGAATGATTTTTGGTTAAAGGAGGAGGGAAAAATATGTTGACTTTTTCCAAAAATGTGAAAACTCAAATTGTCTTAGAAATGCGGTGCAGGTATAGGCTAAGGTTACGGATAAGCAAAAGTGCTTAAAACGTAATTTTTTTGTTTCTCACGGTCCAGGGTCTTTTTGGTAACATTTTTCTCAGTCATGATAAATTCTCTAATTAATCATGAGTGTATCAAACATTTATCTGATGCGGGGAAAATTGACGCGGTTGAGTTTCGTTGTGCGTAGGATTTTTAAATGACGTTTTAACCTAAACGTGTAGTTCCTTAATAACTTTCGCGAAAATGATCTGATGAGTGTCAAACTTTTAATTCATCATGGAAATGATTTATCACACGAGAATATGAAATAAAAATTAAATTTCGGAAAATGAATACTGAAAGTCAATAGTAAAAATGAATAGTGAAATTTTCGGGAATAGAAGTTAACTTGAAAATGCGAATTGTTACAGTCTCTACCCCTTAAGGGAACTTCGTCCCGAAGTTCTATGTGTGTTATATATTGGAGTGGTGTCGATGAAGAGGTGTGGTTACTTATGAGGACTAAAGTCTGGGATTACCAGTGATGTAGTTTGATTTGTCTCAGAATACGGTGTGTCAATAGAAATTGATAACATAGTTGAATAGCAATAGAGATCCATATAATAGTCGAACATCAAAGGAAATTGATATAGCAGTCGAATATTAATAGAAATTGATATAGTAGTCAAATATCATTAGTAATCGATATAGTAGTTGAATATCAATGGAAATTGGGATAGTAGTTGCAATCATAGCCTAGTAGGTAATCTGTTGTTGTACCTAGTGTTTATTGACTTTATACTTATGTTATTTCGGATACAAATAAGCCCACTTGTTAATTCTTTATTTACATAGAGAGGCATCCCAAACAATGTAAATAAAGGAATATAAACTTATGGTTCGGTAATTTACAATTTCTTTATTTAAATGAAAAGGCATCCCAATCCATTCAAATAAGGACATTATAAGTCATCCTACTTAAGAATTCCCGACACAACATTCATACTTAGCCGGTGAGTTACAAGGTAGTGTATTACGAGATGATACTGGTGTTCCAAAAGTATAAAATGAATATTCAATCTTGTAAAGCTGATGAGGGTGCTTGTGGTGTAACTAAGGATGATTTGAGCTTTAAAAGTGCATCAAGATCTGTTAATGAGCTTGTGGTCGCAACGGTTGTGAAGATAATAATGTGATATGTTGATGAATAAAAGTGTGTAGTGTATGCTTAACATTAATATTGGTAGAGATGTCAAGTTTGCTTTAAAATTTTAAGAGATTTTAAAGGTTTATGATAGAATGGTATCCTTAGGACCTAAACAGGATAGTACTTCTATGGGATGAAGAGAAGAATTGATAACTATCCCAAGATAGTAGTTCGGATTATCTCTTAAATGAAAACTTCCAAGAATAAAATTAGGTAGTACAAATAAGGTGTTAAGATCTTGCTAAGTGGTAAGACACTATCGTGTCTCTAGATCTTTTTAATGAATTCTGGTGGTTTATTGAGTTCAAGTAGGAAATTAATCTGAACATAACCCTAGTACAACTATTCTCAGTATTTGAAAATTTTAAGTCGAACATAGTTAGTCAGACTATGTTTCACTGTCCCTAGCTTAAATATAGGTGACTAGTCTATATTTAGCCGAGGTTCGATAAAATTTTCAAATACCTAAATTAGGTATACTTGTGATATGTCCGTTGCTTTTGGAAAACTGTCCACTAAACAAAGGCGATGTCAAACCATTCAGTTGCAAGTCCCGCCCATACAAGACTTGTAACCTATGTTTTCACATTCCATTGCATAGAAGATAGTACGAGTAGATACGTGTGGAAAGGAAGTTTTAAGTAATTCTAGAATAGTCCATACTAGGCCAGGATCACGAACTTTTAACAATAAAGGTTTCAGAAGAAAACTTTGATGAATGTAGAGAAACTTCAACGTTTGTAGATGATGGATTAGTTTATCCTTTAGAAATCTCATATTTCTATTTGGAAATCGATAGATTGTGATGGGTTTTTGATATCATATGAAATGATATTGGTGAGGTGATGGAATAATTCTAGAGACCATTGCACAAATCACAATGTCTCGGAAGTAGATTAGACCATTGTGCAATTCACAATGTGTGGGAAGTAGATTAGACCATTCAAAACATTTGAGAAATGATTAAGACCACTGTATAATACAATGTCTTGGACATAAAATGTTGGAGTAGGAACATGATTGGGAGAATGTGGTTGTGTCGAAATGCCCTAGAATAGGCATGTGCAGATATGTTTAGTCCATTGTTTAGATAAAATAAATCAAGTGTATATATCAATATACTTATATATGTTCGTGTAGTGTAAAATGCCTAGTGTGTATATATCAATATACTTATATATGTTCGTATAGTGTAAAATGCTTACGGGGAAATGCTCAATTATGCTAAGGGTACATATATCCATATGCAATTATGTTTGTGTAATATAAAATGCTTAATAAGTCCATAATCGTCTGGAGGATGGAAGACACGGAGAGCGGAAGGCTATAAAAATATTTTTGCTTGTACGTGTGGTTATAGTTTAGGTCTCAATTAGACCCGTTTCTCTATAACCATGGCTCTGGTACCAATCTGTAACACCCCCAATTCAATGATGCAGCGGAATTCAAACTGGGTGTTACTCGACGGCACAATAGTCACAATAATACAAAACGAACTCTAATTGAGTCGTTTTAAAAGATTTATCATTCAAATTATATAAATATCAGAGATTACAAAATGAGGTCCCAGATGGTTCCATGTTTACAAATTACATTAGATGAGTTTTTGAATGATAATAAAATTTATAGCCTTCTTGAATATCCGTGCCCTTCCGTGCCATCCTTGATCATCATGGACCTGAAATACATGCTTAAAAGGTCAACACAAAGGTTGAGTGATATTCATAGAATTTGTTTAATGGTTGAACACAATATGTTGTTAGTGTGAGTTAATTAGACTCGAAAATGATGGGCTACGTTATACGCCCATAAAACGTATTATTACACTAAGCTCATGACACCGAAACATTAACGAGTACCAATATCAAACGGCGGAGTTATCCCGGTAGGTACTTTGACGTCATACCTATGTCTCAAATATTAATTCATTTGTTTGAACTTAGTCAAAACAAATGGGATTCGTCAATCCCAATAGGCCTATTCACAATATTTGCGCTCACTATTACTAGTGATTAAATGGTTCATAATAAGGGATATTGGTTTTAGCAAGGATAATACTTAGTGATAATAAAACAATCAGGCAAGCATACAATTGAAAAACATTGTGTTCGGTTTAAAATAGCATGTATTCCCCCAAGGGTTTGTAAAACAATTAAGTAATGGAAAGTGGCTATGAACTCACCTTAAGTTATATAGCAAGTAGTGAATGAAATGGTCGAATCGCGAAGGCTTCTACAAGCAACCTATAATAGAATGTTGCAACTTAGGATAGGAGTAAAGAATATGAAGAATTGCCTATATATGTCTTGCATTTAGTCCATGATGTAGTACTTAGTATAGTGTAAGTCTTTGAAAAGAAATGGTTTATGAAACATGTATAGTTTATATATCGCTTACTACCGTTCAGGCCGACATAATTCAGAGGTCATGTAGTAAACGTTTGAGGAGCCAGGACACTTTAATTCGTAAATCCACAACTCATCTCGACGGCTTACTTAATGAACCCCTCACATGAGGCTCCCTACTATTGTAGTATTTGATAATATATATATATATATATATATATATATATATATATATATATATATATATATATATATATATATATATATATATATATATATATATATATAAGTTTTGATCCGAAAAGTTACATGTCCAATATTTGAATAAACTTAGGAAAGTTTACTTTTGGATGAAGATTGTTATTATAATGAGTCTCGTGGTTATTTTGATGGAGTAGATCCAAATTGGATGTTTATGTTGCCATTAACTCTATAGTTCATGTTTTCGCCTAGGTACGTTTATATGGTCTTTAGTCATGGCCTTGCCGTGGCCTTGGTCATTGTTCCATGGTCTTGAGACTCAACCTTGGCCTTAGCCATGGTTGTGGTCTTGGATTTAGGTCATTAGACCTCTTGGTTATATCTAACCGTAACCATTATATAGTCACTTGGGTATTAAAAATGGGCTGTTAAGAATTTGAAGAATAATATCACTCGTAAAGCATTTTCAAGGCTCGAGCCTCTTTGTTCCTGAACGAAAACGTCGTTCCGGACAACTTTCGTGTTTTAACTTTTTGATGAATCGGAGCAAAAGTACCACTTTCAAAAAGGTCAGAATGCTAACAGGTTGTGTTTGGCAGTTTTGGCGTTTTGGTTTCGCTAAATTCTTATGGCCATAACTTTTGACTCGTGTACTCGTTTTAGGTGATTCAAATTGCTATGTTTTCCTTGTTAAGTCCTATTTAACAGTAGGTAAGTGTCCAATATCATAGTTATACTATTTTGGGCGTGGTTCTCCATAAAAGTCACTAGTTTTCTTGTTATCTTAACATAAGTTAACATATATATACCATAACTTGTTTTACCAATTTTTATACATCATGAACATAATAACAAGACAATATATAGTATGAATGACATATAAATAGCATGAAAATGATATTTAACAAGAAAGTATATTAGGGTTTGCTTACAACTTTTGGCTTCCTAAAGAAAGGAAGTCAAGTATGAAACTAGGACACTAAACCTGTTAAAAGTTACGTATAAATATTAATATGTAAATGACTAATATCGAACCCGAGACCTTAGGATTGCACACTTTACAAACGAGAATAAAGTAAATAAATATATATATATATATATATATGTTATATGTATCGTGTATATATATATATATATATATATATATATATATATATATATATATATATATATATATATATATATATATATATATATAACACTTGAGGGACTAAATAATTGTTAATATTAAACGTAAGTATTAATTATTATTAAGGAACGAAAGAACGAGGACTAGAATGTAATTTGGAAGACAAGAAGGATCCGGAATCCCCTTGGAGGGGTGTGGCCGGTCGAACCCAACCCAATAGGGTCGACCCATGCTTTCTTGTGCTCCAAGGATTCATCTAGTATAAATACAAGGCCTTGGGGTTAGAGCTAATCATCTCTTGTGCACACACACAAAACCCTAAAGTTTTCCTTGTCTCTTTTCTTTCCTTGGCCGATCGACCCTCACACCCATAAGGGTTTAGGATCGATTTTCCTTAAGCAAAACTAAGTGTTTTTTGTTTACTTGCATAAACCTTTATTCGTTGGTAGTTTGTGTGTACAAGAACGAGGTAATTAC
This sequence comes from Artemisia argyi, assembly GCA_030686995.1. Classification (NCBI taxonomy): domain Eukaryota; kingdom Viridiplantae; phylum Streptophyta; class Magnoliopsida; order Asterales; family Asteraceae; genus Artemisia; species Artemisia argyi. Next base: position 138,986,354 of record CM060686.1, read on the forward strand.
TTACTTTAGTAATTATCAAGAGATCGATAAACAAAACGGTAAGGGGTTTATCATTGATCTATTTTACACAAGTTCAAGGTTTATTGAAGTGCTTCGGGTATGTTTTCATTTATGTTTTAGTTATCTTTATACGTGTTATTATTGATCCTTGCTTCCGCGTATGTGCTATATTGATTGTCAAACTCTAACAGTGGCATCACGAGCCATGGATAACATGTAATTGATTACTAAAACATAATAAAAATCGGATCTTTAATTGTTTTAGATACATGTTTTTTCTAGGGTTTTCTTTAAAAATTTTTTTTATATAAAATTTAAAACCCTAACCCTAATTTTGGGGGGGGGGGGGGGGGTTCGATTTCCACTAAAAACCCTAATTAGGGTTTGTGGTTTTCTTGATTAAATTGTAATCACATAGAAACCCTAGGTCTTAAACCGGTTTTTGTGAACATACTTGTGACCTATGTGCTAATTGTTAGGTTTAATCCATGACGAAACATGCATGTTAGTCATGGATCTTGTTTGTTTTATTTTTTGTCACATGTTTTTAAATAGATCTAAAATTGAGGAAGACTCCAATATATATATTAAAATCAATTTATATGCTATGTGGTGTGTATATTTATTTTGGCCTACGCACTTGATTCATCAATGTATGTGACTCTCCTCCATTAAGAGGAGAAGGCCTTAATTGACTACATGCGTTATTATACCTAGAATTGATTTTATAGGATCTTTTTAACAAGGTTTGCATGTGGCTAATTGTTTCACGTTGTTATTATCGGTTGTTTATTTTTCTTTAAATTACTTGTTTTTATTGTTTTCTTAATTGTTTGACTTGATGTAAGCAATAAAAAGGGTGATTTTCATAAAAGAAAATAGTATGGACTAATAACGGTGAAACAAAAGTGATAAAGTAAGAATCTTGCAAGGTCTTAAGTGCCGCTAGTGGTCCGATTCGCACGGTAATCAGCTCCCAGGCGAGACTAGCAAAATTCGTACTTTATTAAATAATTTTGAGATTGAATCCATAAACTTTTGCTTGATTGATGTTTTGTACGAATATGCTTTTAAAATTAAGTCCTTTAAGACGATATTCATAACCGTGATTTGAAGGCTTAGAAAAGAGCCTTAGAGTCTGCCTTGGTTATCACAATCTTGAATGTGTCTTAAACGAATTACTTTTAAAATCATAATTGTAGAAAGTCATCTTAGGGTTTTCTAAACCTCAAGTAAAACTTTGTGTATTAATTTCACGAATTGGGCATAAAAAGGTTTTGAAAACTTATGCTATAAAGATGAGTGCATGCATCTTTATACATATTCTGATTTACACATCAAAATTGAATACCCTTAAAATTTAAGTTACATGCCATCTATCTATAAGGAACACTTGGAATTTTAATTTAGTAAACGTGAAACCTAGGCTAAATTACTATAACAAGGTAAAATTCTTTTAACGCGTGATACCATAATTGTAATTTTACAGTTTCTAAGGTAGACGACTTAATTAAGTTGTGCGTGAGACCTAGAACTTAAGGCATGAGATGGGATGAAACATGCTTACAAGGCAAATTGATGAATCAATTTGATGTAATTCCCATAATGATCTAGGAATTGGAAATCTTGTTTGCCAATTATTGTTCGACAGATTACTATCTTTTGTACTTTCACCACTAGCAGATCAACTGATGTGGTGGAACTATGTAAAGTTAGATCCTAGGTTTTCAAGAAAATTTTGGTGGTTATATGAATATAGCTAATGGGTATTTTATTTTCTTGAAGATATTTATTATCGAAAATACTAATGTTTGAACTTTTATCTGTAGATATGGCTCAACCCGATACCCCATCTGTGATTTCTGCTTTCAAGAGTCATCTTGAGAGAGAAAAATTGACTGGAAAGAATTTCAATGATTGGTACCGCTCGCTTAGAATTGTCTTGAGGTCGACCGGTAAGATCAAATACTTGACCGATGAATGTCCAGCTGAACCTGCTACTACTGCAGCAGAAGCAGTTAAGGAAGAATGGAGACAAACACATGCTAAGTTTAATGAGGTTGCTTGTTTAATGCTCACTAGCATGAGTGCTCAATTGCAAAAGAAGTTTGAGTACTTTTTCCCAAAAGATATGCTTGAAGTACTTAAGCAATCTTATGAGAAATCTCCTGCAGTTGAATTGTATGATGAACTGGAGAAGCTACACAACTGCAAGCATGGTGATGGTAAAACCAGCTGAAGATTATGTGACTGAGATGAAGGAATCTTTTGATCAGCTTCACAGAATTGGATTTGGTTACCCCGAGAATGTGCAAGTGCACTTGATCAACAGGGCCCTTAACAAGGACTTTGCTGGTTTTGTGCAGAATTTTAACATACACTACTCGGGGAAGACAGTCTTAGAATTACTCGCATTGCTTGTTGATTATGAGAAAAGTCTACCAGCCAAGGTCAAGGCTCCTGCCCCGGAAGTGTTGGCAATTCATGGTGGGAGAATCCAGAAGAAATCGCATGTGAACAAAGGCAAAGGGAAAGGTAATATGTCACAACTCACCATTTCAGGTCATTTCCCAAACTTTGGAAAAACACTATTCATCAAACACTATTCATCAAAAACACTATTCATCAGTTTACTATTCATCATTTTTTGTGTCAGTTTGACATTACGAGAAGCATTCAGAAATTTTACTATTCACTGAACACTATTCATTGCCGGAAAAGTTTTCATTATTCACTTGCATTACACATTTCATCGTAAATTTAGTTTACGGGTATTAAAATTCGCGTAACCATATGGGTTTTGGTGCGAATTAATTTCATTATCAGTAAGGACACTGCATACGGACTAGAGACAGTCTGCATATCATCAGTAGGTAATTTACATGTTATACCACTCTTAGGATTTTCAAATTTATATATTTGATACATTTAACGTTTTCCTTATAATTATTTATAAATAAACGTTAACACCCGGTTTATAAACACGACGAATATATCTAAATATTCCCACAATGGTTCCGACATATTTTTATATCCTTTATAACATCATAAAAGTTATAATATTCATTTACCCAGTATTTTGGAAATTTATTTTATTTATAACGTAAGTTTATAAATATTACGACGGTTTTCGTGAAAAACTAAACAATAATCACCCGAACACTCAGTAATTGTACCCAACATATTTTTAACATTCTTATGACTTTATTAAGACTCGGTTAACTTCGTTAATATTTATTTCTAGCAAACCCGGTACCCGATTATAACTAAATTAACAAAAACCCCAACTAATACTACACTAACTTATCCTAAGCAACTCAAAACCGATTTTGCTTCTCTTGTTCACATTGAAAACCGGCCACATGCCCTCCCCTAGACACCATGTGCTTCCTTTTAACATTATGACTTATGTACACTTATAATACAATATAAACTTATACTAAATATCAACAAAAACCTCAAAAACATAACCATACAAATTTCCAAGAATCATAAACTTTTCTCATCTCTTTCACCCCCAAAACCCACGACCCATTTCAACAATCAAGATCAAGTGATGATTTTCCAAAATACAAAGCTACAAAGTTGTTCCTTTTGTCATTCTAATCAAGAATCTTACAACAAAAACACAAGTAACACAAGATTTCTCATCATCTAATCACCTATTATTTCAAAGTGAGTTATCAAATTTATTTTCATGTTTTCATCTAATTAACACTTGTATCTTATGGTTTTCATGCTTAATTTCATGTACAAGTTAGCTATACCACATTATTTTTGTTAACTTTTTGAACATACAAACCCTAGATTTTGATTTAGGTGTTCCTTTGTTAAATTAACATGATTAGTAGTGATTAGGAACCCATGACACCCTAAGAAGGTGTATGGTAGAATTAGTATAGATTTGTGGTGTTTGCAAGAGATTTGGTTGAAGTAGAAACTAGTTTTGAACATGAAAAATGGATTTGTAACAAGTATATAAACATTCTGTCCCATTTTTGTAAATCCAGGAAAATCAGTAAACATAAAGGAAACTTTGGCAAAATTTTTAGAAAATACTTTCAAAAACGAATCCGTAGGCGAAAGAACGGATTAAAAAGAGTTTATAACGAAGAAATTATGATTTTTGCAAGTTTATTGACGAAAAGTATATTTTCTGAAAATTGTTGCTGTTGGACGTTTTTCGTCGGACAAAACGAGACTTTAGACGTAACCCGGAGGAGCCAAGCTTTCCAAAATATATTACTACATACTAAGACGTAACCGTGGATATAAAGAACAAGTAAAACGGACTTATAACGACAAAGATATTCACGTTTCAATATCGGCAAAACTTATATTATTTTTGACAGCTTTTGGAAAAATAATATTAACACTACGTAGTAACTCTAGATTTCTAGAAATAATACCAAGTACCCAAATTCATAACTAATGAAGTATTAGTGATTACAAGTATATTTTTATCACTACAAGGCGTTATATCAAGGATTTCAAACCGAGGATTTCAACACTAACATTGATACATACGATATATATATATATATATATATATATATATATATATATATATATATATATATATATATATATATATATATATATATATATATATATATATATATACATTTCAACTAGTTTTATTTTTCTAGTTGCCTTATTTTCCTAAGTCTTGGAAAATGTATATTTTTTATAACAACAAGTATATTTCCAAAGAGTAGAGTGGTATAGGAAACATGTGCATGGACATTCATAACATCAGTTTGTGATCTAAAGTAGATCGTTCATCATTCATATTAGGTTGCGGCAGCTAATTGTTCATTGTTGTTCATTACACTTCATCACACAGTATCATCAGCTAGAGGTGAGTTTTCATAGCCCCGTTTTCAATACAATATTTTGATTTCAAATCCCACGGGGGAATACATTGCATCAATCATTTTAGTACGAGCCCAAGTACCAAAACATATGTAGATTGCTTAAGTTGCCTTACCAACCAGTTAAAGTCCCCTATTTATTATCATAGACCGTTAATTTGCCGGTAAGCGAGAGTGAGTGGATAGATCTATCGAGGGTGACGCCTCCATCCGTGGTAGTTATTACCAATAGTAAGCGGATGCATTTCATGTCTACATTTTGGGAGTGTTCTGGTAAAACATTCAGGAGGGGCATATAATTTCAACAGTCTAGCTTCGGGGTCATGAGCTTAAGGTCTATTGTACTATTTTACTTGATTTTTATCTTGCACTTTTACTTGTGGTGGCCGTACAACATTACATTTGATAAACCTATGGAATTCACCAACATTCGTGTTGACGTTTTAGCAATGTATTTCAGGTTATTAAGGTAGCTCATATGACATGCATTTGGACCTTCATGGAGTCGCGGAGTCGACGCGTCTCATCATTATTTCATGCACTTATGTAAACGTTTGATCTAGTATGACTTGTTTTTCATAAACTTGCAACACCTTTTGGGGACCTCATATTGTAAACTCGGGATTAATTCAATGATCAAACGAAGTATTTTCCAAACGACACTTTAGGTCGTTCAATGTAATTGTAACTGTGATGCTATGACAGACACCCCCAGGTATTCCATTCCGTTGCAAGTCAGGTAAATTGGGAGTGTGACAGATTGGCATTAGAGCTAAGGTTATAGCGAACTAGGATGTATCTTGGACCCTAGACTATAACCACATCAGCATAGCATCTCATCATTTCATCATATGTGCATAATCATGATACATGTTGTTTCATGCATACCTTGTGCGAGTTATTTATACTTATATTCGTATATATATATATATATATATATATATATATATATATATATATATATATATATATATATATATATATATATATATCATTTTATTGACCTGGTTCACAAGTGACATGCCTTCAGATACTCACCCTGACATCCTTTTATCGGATTCCGACATTGAAGATGCCTTGTCATCTTCCACTACCATTATACCACCAGTTGCACTTACACCACTATTAGCACCATTGATTGGTCATAGGAACAGGGTTTTCCTATCATTCATCCCATACATAGAATGCCTTTTGGTAGAGTATTCAGACTTAATCTTAATGGACTTATTAGGATGCTTATTGCAAGGAAGATGGTATGTTTCTTTCCATCACTAGTAGAGCACTCACTACTCAGGTACTACCACCACCATCAGTTACTTATTACACTATTGGTCGTCCCATAGTGCGTATTTCAGTTTTACCTCTTAGATGTCGCGAGGTAGCGCGAAAGAGGGTAGTATTCCATTCACTAGTACCACCATTGTCATTTTCCTTTTCCATTTCCACTTGCCTTGAACTAGATAACACCTAGTAGATAATACCAATATCACGGACTCAACAGGAACATCCGCAGATTATTCAGGAATGGTTCAGAACCTACATTATCTAAGATTTGATCGATGCACAACTTCAGACACCACTTCAGGACTATCTCGACCTCATGATGCCACAAACCTGACTTCACACAGAGGGACACCAGGAAGTCCCTAGACCAGACTTATATCCTCACTAGCTTTTACTATTATCCTAGCCACAGAAGGTGTGGGACATAGTCTAAAGAACTTGTTGTCTTTTGATTGTTGTACAAACAAATATATCAAGTGTGACTCTACTATGTAAGAAATGGTTGTGCTATTTGTGATATCGGTTCACGTAGACCGAAATTTTCATGTATTATATTCATGTGTTGTGAATATGATGACTTTTATTAACTATATCCTCATGGTCTCTTATGATTTGATGAAGAGAGATTTAAGCAAACCACTCCAAGCATGACGCAAGCTGCTGTTGGACAAGTCATTGCCAAGAACATAGCCACCGCCCTCACTAAGGAACTTACTCACGTGGAATTTATGGGGTGCAATCCTCCCTCCTTTAGCGGAACTAGAGACACAAAGGAATTTCTCAAATGGTTCGAAGAAATAGAAACAATATTTCAATGTAGCGACTGTCGTAAGGAAGACAAGGTTAAGTTCGCCACATGCACTTTTCAGGATCATGCCCAGGAATGGTGGACCAAACATATTAAGATGGTGGGATTTGATGCTGCTTACTCACACTCTTGGGAGAAACTAAGAAGGATGATGAGTATAACATTTGGTGTAGGAAGTGAATTACGAGCAAAGGAACAGGAAACACTAAACTTTACCATGGTAGGAAATGATGTTGACGAGTACACTACTCACTTTTATGAATTAACACGACTAGGTTCGGCAATGGATGAACCGGGAAGCAAGAAACTTGAAAGGTACATCGGGGGACTCTCCCATGAAATTCGTATGTTGGTCATCGCATGGGAACCCGATACCATGTCTGAAGCTATCAAAATGGCGATCGAAGCAAAGGAACTCATAGTTCACGCCAAGACATCAGGAAACAATAGTGACAATAAAAGGAAGTGGAACAACAATCTAGGTTGCAATGCTGCTCAACAATCACCCAAAGGACAAGAAGTGAATAGAGCCTTTGCTGCAGAACCGTACACAAAGAGAAGGTATATTGGAAAGTTACCTTACTGCAACCTGTGTAATCAACATCACCGAGATCATTGCAGTAAAACGTGTGGAGTGTGCAAGAAGCAGGGTCATCGGACTGAAGACTGTAGGAAACTCACAATCAGAAGACCCCAGGGAGTTGCTTCAAAGGTGGAAACTTAGGGCATTTCAAGAATGACTGCCCGGAGCTAAGGAACAAGGAAAATCAGGAACTTGGAATCAAGACTGAATCGCTCGAGGAATAGCGTGAGCTGTTGAAAGAGAACCGTCAGGATATTAGCAACATCAAGGATAACAACAATGCTTCAGCAGGAGGAGCTTTGTTTCAATATATAAACCATAGTTCGAGCCCTTTAGGGTTGTATCTTTCCTTTTGTACTTACCGTTGGTATGATGACATAACCTAGTTGTATTAAGCACTTTCCTATCCAATGTAATATCTATCTTTTGTTACCTAGGTGATAATCATAACCTTCGTTTACTCCATTTTCTATCCCAATTGCTCAGACTTCAATCGTTTCGCGACATTTTAGCATTGTCTTATTAGGGATTAGGTTGATTTCGTTTTTGACGAATTAGTAGACTATTACCATTCGACAAGATTCACCCACGTATCCAATACACCATTCAAGCTATTTTACTATCATATGGGGAAATTGATTTACAGAAAAATTTCTGAAGTAAGCTATTTTATTACCATCCTATAAATTGATTTTTCTGTCATTACACCAAGTATTTACTATTATTACGCGAGGCAATTTTCATGTTATTTGAAAGAAAACATCAGGATACCATTTTTAATAACAATGCGTTGAACACCACCTAAAACTTTTGAGAAAAGTTATGATATTTTGACAAAAATCTAACATCGCATCATTAGTCCTCAATTGTACATAGCCTGATCACCTATGTAAAATTCAGGAAGAATTATGCTATGAAGGAAATAATTACCTTTTCAAAGGATTGTTAACAACAATCTTCATTTAAAAGTTTTGTAAACAAAGGAAGTCTTCCATAAACATCCCTTTTGCCGAACTATCCCTGGATACTTACCCCATCTGTCACCCACTTAGCCATTAAGTTGGATTTTCCCATTGACTTCCCTAAGAGAGACTTTCCATATCAATTACATGCAGGATTCCTTTATACAATAAAAGCAACGAAAGGATTACAGAACTACTAACCAGGACTAGAAGTATATAGTGAGAGAATTCATAACTCAACAACAAATCCTAAGATACTGCGAGACCATCCGAATCACCATCTCTGACTTAGTTGTCAAATTCTATCATTTAAGGGTACTAGCTAGACTGAGCTACAGGATTGAACTCAATATAAATGTCTGCAGGACAACACAATAGAAATAAACCAAGCTTCTAATTGAGACTATAGAGCATTTCATATAAACATGGCCTCATCCATACATAAACTTTCCTGCAGTAAGTTTTCACAAAGGACAATTGTTTGAATCAAGTATATCGATGTAGATTCCCCTAAGGCATTATGTCTCTAGAAATTTCAGATAACCTCACCTTCATACCAAGCAAGGGATCAAACCGGAACATATCTCCTCATCTACATGGGAAAACAGAATAGACATTCATCGACACAACATCAAGTGATACGTTCGCCTTGACAATTACAACGATAAAATATTTCAGGAGTTAAGTTAGTCTAAATACCTATGCTTGTAGTTATGCCTGATAATCACCAATAGGCATTATCTAACCTCAGGAACTAAATGTTAGACATCTATGCATTTAAGCGAACATTTCCCATTCTACCATTTTATCCTTGTTAGTGTTTTCACTTTTAAATAAAGTTGATTTGAAAATCGCTTTTACATAAACCACATACCTTGTGGAAAAACGATTTCTAAAATTCCTATTTTGAACAAGTACGATCCTTTTTGGTCAATCTTTAGCAACATAATTGTACAATGAGAAATATACATAGACATCAAACTTTGGTAAGCAGTCTTAATCACAACAGGTTTGAAAACATTTTTCTACTTCATAACTACTGAAATTTTGAATCATCAGGAAAAATATTACTTAGAAAATCATTTGCTCCATTTTCTAAATTCGTTTATTCAGAAAAAGATTTCAACCAAAACTCACAATCGCGAGACAAATTTCCAGAACCAATTTCCCTACAACATCGCTTATGCATTTAGGATTTGTGACTTGACAATAAAGAATATTTGGAATATGTGATGAAGGAATTAGGAAGGACATCACAAATTAATCACGAATTTCAGTAGTGGAGACCAAACCCAATAGACAAAGAAGGACATATGTCTTATCATCCGTTGGAACGAAACACAAGGAATCAAATTGTTACCTATATTCTATCCCTTTCAGATAACGCCAAGTTCGAAGGACCGAACGTTATGGAATTAGTCACAAAGGTTTATTTTACCTATTTCAGTTATTCCTGCTAAGGAAACCGATTCACCTTGGACTTCAAGTAATCATTTCAGGATTTCCTTCAGAAACCCATTTAGAGGTGAACATCACCTATCATCCTCAGACTGATGGTCAAAGCGAGAGAACAATTCAAACATAGGAAGGTATGCCCAGAGCATGAGTGATTGACCCTAGAAATGGTTGGACTAATCATTTAACATAAATCAATTCATCTACAACAATAGTTATCACACCACCAGCGAGAAACTGGCAGAAGTTAGCTTGGTACATAACACACATCATTTGGATTGGGTATCCTGAACAACAAACCATCCAGATTCAAGTGGGAGAACAAATTAAGTTAAAAACATTGCCTTGGATTGGCATGATACAAATTGGATAACAAGAGAGGTTGAACCTTTAGCATATTGGACCATTTAAGATTCATTTTAGCATCGACCAACTAGCATACAAACTTGAGTTCTGGCAGAATTCAACCAGTATCACATTTAAAACATTAAGAAGCGCAGACCATCTATTGATGGGCCAAACTCAGAAAAAGCTCAATTCACTAGTCCAGTAGGCATTCATGAAATAACCAGAAATTTTCTACAAGTCAAGAATCAGTTACAAGTTCAATAAGTTGTAAACCATTAAAACTTCAAGTTGGTAGGCAGAGTTATGTTGAAAGTTCTGCCTAGGAAAGGCATGATATCATTCAGAAAACTTGGAAAGTTAAACCCAATATACACTGGACCATGTAATATTTCAGACAGAGTAGGTCTAGTGGCCGTCAGACTTGAGCCTTGTTAGAGAACAACAGGATTACACAACCATGTATTATCATCTTTTCATATTAGTCACTCATAATTCCATTTGGAAAGGAATCCAACCCAAAGTCAAACATAAACCTTGTAGGAGAACAAGTAGAAATAATGGACAGTTAGGTCGAACAGTGGAAGCAGAGTCGAATTCCTATCGTGAAAGTTCGCTGGAATTCTCGAATATCATCATCTTTTCACCAATACGGTTTCAGAGACCAACATAAACTGAACTTCGGGACGAAGTTCCTTTTAGAGGGGAAGACTGTCATAACTCACCATTTCAGGTCATTTCCCAAACTTTGGAAAAACACTATTCATCAAAACACTATTCATTAGTTTACTATTCATCATTTTTGGTGTCAGTTTGATATTCCGAGAAGCATTCAGAAATTTTACTATTCACTGAACACTATTCATTGCCGGAAAAGTTTTCATTATTCACTTGCATTACACATTTCATCGTAAATTTAGTTTACGGGTATTAAAATTCGCGTAACCGTATGGGTTTAGGTGCGAATTCATTTCATTATCAGTAAGGACACTGCATACGGACTAGAGACAGTCTGCATATCATCAGTAGGTCATTTACATGTTATACCACTCTTAGGATTTTCAAATTTATATATTTGATACATTTAACGTTTTCCTTTTAATTATTTATAAATAAACGTTAACACCCGGTTTATAAACACGACGAATATATCTAAATATTCCCACAATGGTTCCGACATATTTTTATATCCTTTATAACATCATAAAAGTTATAATATTCATTTACCCAGTATTTTGGAAATTTATTTTATTTATAACGTAAGTTTATAAATATTACGACGGTTTTCGTGAAAAACTAAACAATAATCACCCGAACACTCAGTAATTGTACCCAACATATTTTTAACATTCTTATGACTTTATTAAGACTCGGTTAACTTCGTTAATATTTATTTCTAGCAAACCCGGTACCCGATTATAACTAAATTAACAAAAACCCCAACTAATACTACACTAACTTATCCTAAGCAACTCAAAACCGATTTTGCTTCTCTTGTTCACATTGAAAACCGGCCACATGCCCTCCCCTAGACACCATGTGCTTCCTTTTAACATTATGACTTATGTACACTTATAATACAATATAAACTTATACTAAATATCAACAAAAACCTCAAAAACATAACCATACAAATTTCCAAGAATCATAAGCTCACTTTTCTCATCTCTTTCACCCCCAAAACCCACGACCCATTTCAACAATCAAGATCAAGTGATGATTTTCCAAAATACAAAGCTACAAAGTTGTTCCTTTTGTCATTCTAATCAAGAATCTTACAACAAAAACACAAGTAACACAAGATTTCTCATCATCTAATCACCTATTATTTCAAAGTGAGTTATCAAATTTATTTTCATGTTTTCATCTAATTAACACTTGTATCTTATGGTTTTCATGCTTAATTTCATGTACAAGTTAGCTATACCACATTATTTTTGTTAACTTTTTGAACATACAAACCCTAGATTTTGATTTAGGTGTTCCTTTGTTAAATTAACATGATTAGTAGTGATTAGGAACCCATGACACCCTAAGAAGGTGTATGGTAGGATTAGTATAGATTTGTGGTGTTTGCAAGAGATTTGGTTGAAGTAGAAACTAGTTTTGAACATGAAAAATGGATTTGTAACAAGTATATAAACATTCTGTCCCATTTTTGTAAATCCAGGAAAATCAGTAAACATAAAGGAAACTTTGGCAAATTTTTTAGAAAATACTTTCAAAAACGAATCCGTAGGCGAAAGAACGGATTAAAAAGAGTTTATAACGAAGAAGTTATGATTTTTGCAAGTTTATTGACGAAAAGTATATTTTCTGAAAATTGTTGCTGTTGGACGTTTTTCGTCGGACAAAACGAGACTTTAGACGTAACCCGGAGGAGCCAAGCTTTCCAAAATATATTACTACATACTAAGACGTAACCGTGGATATAAAGAACAAGTAAAACGGACTTATAACGACAAAGATATTCACGTTTCAATATCGGCAAAACTTATATTATTTTTGACAGCTTTTGGAAAAATAATATTAACACTACGTAGTAACTCTAGATTTCTAGAAATAATACCAAGTACCCAAATTCATAACTAATGAAGTATTAGTGATTACAAGTATATTTTTATCACTACAAGGCGTTATATCAAGGATTTCAAACCGAGGATTTCAACACTAACATTGATACATACGATATATATATATATATATATATATATATATATATATATATATATATATATATATATATATATATATATATATATATATATATATATATATTTCAACTAGTTTTATTTTTCTAGTTGCCTTATTTTCCTAAGTCTTGGAAAATGTATATTTTTTTATAACAACAAGTATATGTCCAAAGAGTAGAGTGGTATAGGAAACATGTGCATGGACATTCATAACATCAGTTTGTGATCTAAAGTAGATCGTTCATCATTCATATTAGGTTGCGGCAGCTAATTGTTCATTGTTGTTCATTACACTTCATCACACAGTATCATCAGCTAGAGGTGAGTTTTCATAGCCCCGTTTTCAATACAATATTTTGATTTCAAATCCCACGGGGGAATACATTGCATCAATCATTTTAGTACGAGCCCAAGTACCAAAATATATGTTTATTGCTTAAGTTGCCTTACCAACCAGTTAAAGTCCCCTATTTATTATCATGGACCGTTAATTTGCCGGTAAGCGAGAGTGAGTGGATAGATCTATCGAGGGTGACGCCTCCATCCGTGGTAGTTATTACCAACAGTAAGCGGATGCATTTCATGTCTACATTTTGGGAGTGTTCTGGTAAAACATTCAGGAGGGACATACAATTTCAACAGTCTAGCTTCGGGGTCATGAGCTTAAGGTCTATTGTACTATTTTACTTGATTTTTATCTTGCACTTTTACTTGTGGTGGCCGTACAACATTACATTTGATAAACCTATGGAATTCACCAAAATTCGTGTTGACGTTTTAGCAATGTATTTCAGGTTATTAAGGTAGCTCATATGACATGCATTTGGACCTTCATGGAGTCGCGGAGTCGACGCGTCTCATCATTATTTCATGCACTTATGTAAACGTTTGATCTAGTATGACTTGTTTTTCATAAACTTGCAACACCTTTTGGGGACCTCATATTGTAAACTCAGGATTAATTCAATGATCAAACGAAGTATTTTCCAAACGACACTTTAGGTCGTTCAATGTAACTGTAACTGTGATGCTATGACAGACACCCCCAGGTATTCCATTCCGCTGCAAGTCAGGTAAATTGGGGGTGTGACATAATAAAGGCAAGCAGGTCATGGCCTATCAACCAGAACCCAAGATGAAGCAACATCAGCCTAAGCAGAAAAAGGTGAATCCTCCAAACAAGAAGGATCAGGCATGTCACCATTGTCATGAAAAGGGCCATTGGAAGCGCAATTGCCCTCTCTACATTCATGACTTGCGACTCAAGAAGCAGGGGAATGAAGCTGGTAACCCCAGCTCATCAGGTGCGTTCTTTATGATTGAATTATTCACTCTTACTCCTAAATTGAATTCATGGGTATATGATACGGGATGTGACATTCATATTTGCAATACCTTGCAGGGGTTTAGAGTTGAGAGAAAGCTGGCCTATGGACAACAATTCTTGCACGTTAGTAACGGAGCGCATGCAGGAGTTGAAGCTATAGGAGTTTATGATTTAGTGTTGCCTTCGGGCTTAGTACTATCTTTAAATAATTGTCATTATGCACCGTCAATTGTTAGAGGTGTAATTTCATTTTCATGTTTGTTGAACCTTGGTTTTAAGCATACTATTTCTAGCAATGGAATTTCAGTTTCTTTAAATGGTGTTTTTTATTTTAATGCTATTGCTGTGAATGGTGTCTTTGAAATTGATATGAATAATAATGATAATGCTTTTGTAAAAAATAATTCAATGTATAGCATCAACAATAAGAGAATCAAGAAAGGTCTGGATTCGTCTTATCTTTGGCATTGTCGACTTGCTCACATTGGCAAAGATCGCATGAAAAAGCTGCAACATGATGGGCTTTTAGATAAGATCAATGATGAATCATTTGCTAAATGCGAATCTTGCATTGCTGGGAAGATGACTAAGAAACCCTTTAAAATTAGGATTGAAAGGGCTAATGATCTACTTGGTCTTATTCACACAGATGTGTGTGGACCACTTAGACATGTGTCAAGGAGAGGTGCTAGCTACTTCTTAACATTTACGGATGACTACAGCCGTTATGGTTATGTTTATTTACTTAAACATAAACATGAGGTGTTTGAAACATTAAAAGTTTTTAAAGCAGAAGTAGAGTTGCAACTAGGAAAGAAGATTAAAGCTCTTCGATCCGATAGAGGTGGTGAATACCTAAGTCAAGAGTTTATAGATTACTTAGCAAAGGAGGGAATTGTCCAGCACCTTACTTCTCCATATACTCCACAACAAAATGGTGTATCTGAAAGAAGGAATCGTACATTGCAAGACATGATACGATCTATGTTTAATCTAACAACTCTTCCTTACTCGTTTTGGGATTATGCCTTGGAATCTGCAGTTCGCATTTTGAATATGGTTCCAATAAAGAAGGTTGATAAGACTCCATATGAGTTATGGACTGGAAAAGCTCCTAACTTGTCTTATCTAAAGGTCTGGGGTTGTGAGGCGTATGTAAAATGTGGCTCAGCAGACAAACTCCAACAAAGATCTGTAAAGTGCATCTTCGTAGGTTACCCTAAGGAAACTATGGGTTACTACTTTTATTACCCAACTGAAAACAAAGTTTTTGTTGCAAGGTATGGAGACTTCTTAGAAAAGGAGCTCATATCTCAAGAATTTAGTGGGAGAGTATATGATCTGGAAGACGATCATGAAGATGTAACACCTTCTGAAAACACTAACCAACTTCCTGAAGAACCTGAAAGTTTAGGTCCTCCACCTGAAGTTGAAGTGGTTCCCGTTCGCAGGTCTTCTAGATCTGTGAAGGCTCCTACACGTCTATGTCTCAACATGGAGTGTGATGACAACTTGATAGGGGATCTTGATGAACCTACAAGTTATAAAGCTGCCATGAAAAGTCCTGAAAAGGAAAAATGGCAGGGAGCTATGAATGGGGAAATGCAATCCATGAAAGACAATGATGTCTGGGAAGAAGTAGACCTACCTCCGGGTGCCAAGCTAGTTGGGAGTAAATGGCTCTACAAGAAAAAGACTGATATGGATGGCATTGTACACACTTATAAGGCCCGTTTGGTAGCTAAAGGCTATGCTCAAACTTTTGGTGTTGACTATGAGGAGACCTTTTCTCCTATAGCTGACATAAGGGCTATTAGGATTCTTATAGCCATAGCCGCTTACTATGACTATGAGATTTGGCAAATGGATTTCAAAACCGCCTTCTTAAATGGTCGCCTAGATGAAGACATCTATATGGCGCAGCCTGAGGGGTTTGTGAATCCAGAGTTCCCAGATCGTGTATGCAAGCTTAAAAGATCCATTTATGGATTAAAGCAAGCATCACGATAATGGAATAAGAGATTTGATAGTGAGATTAAGAAGTATGGATTCACTCAAAATCTTGATGAGCCATGTGTATATCACAAAGCTAGTGGGAGTAATGTTATTTTCCTTATATTATATGTCGATGACATATTGATCATGGGAAATGACATTCTAAGTTTGCAAAAGGTTAAGGCATATCTTAGAAGTTGTTTTTCTATGAAAGATTTACGGGAAGCTGCATTTATTCTGGGAATCAAGATATATAGAGATAGATCTCGGCGATTAATTGGATTAAGCCAAAGTGCTTACATTGATAAAATATTGAAGAAATTCAGTATGCAAAATTCCAAGAAAGGATATTTGCCAATGCAAGAGCAACATGGCTTGAGCAATAAAGTTTGTGCTTCAACACCTGAAGAGGTGCAACGCATGAAGAGAGTCCCTTATGCTTCGGCTGTGGGATCTATTATGTATGCGGTGAAAAGTACAAGGCCTGATGTGGCGTTTGCTCAGAATTTAGCCAGTCGATATCAGCAGAATCCAGGTGTAAAACACTGGACTGTTGTTAAGAATATTCTTAAGTACCTTAGGGCTACTAAAGAGATGTTCCTGGTTTATGGGGGTCCTCCATCTGCAGAGCTTGATGTAACAGGTTACTGCGATGCTTCTTGGAAAGGTGATAAAGATGATACGAAGTCTCAGACGGGTTATGTCTTTGTCATTAATGGAGGAGTTGTTGATTGGAGGAGCAGAAAGCAGAGTGTACTAGCGATGTCTGCTACAGAAAGTGAGTATATAGCTGCTTCAGAAGCTGCAATGGAAGCTGTTTGGATTAGGAAGTTTGTTTCAGGGCTTGGGGTTATGCCTTCGATTCAGCGACCTATAAAAATGTATTTTGACAACTCAGCTGCAATTACATTTGCCAATGAACCTGGAATCATGAGAGGCACCAGACATTTCCCGATTAAGCACCACTATGTCAGAGAACAAGTTGAAATAGGTGAAATCGAAATGCTCAAAGTCCACACAGATGATAACTTGACTGATCAATTTACAAAGCCTTTACCTGGCACCAAGCTTTACAAGCATGCTGAAGGAATAGGACTTAAATTAGCTGAAAGTTTCATGCCCATTTGTGATTAGTATTTGGATAAAGGATGTAATGTACAATTATTAATTTTTAATGAAATAAAGTATTGGTTATGTTTATTTATTCATTGTCTTAATAATATATCTTATATTTGCATGTTTAAGATCCATGAATAATTTATTATTCTAAATGGTCCGTTGTCAATTAATGATATGGGAATATCATTAAACTAAGACAATTTTGAGTATTGGTTAAGGATATACTTGAAAGTATATTGATGCGTAGTCATACCAATTTCACATGATATTCAATGAATTGAGTATTGGACTTATCCTAACAATATGATTTAAATTTATTGTGAGAATCATATTTAAGAGTTATCCTCAGACTTGAGATACCAAATAAGTGTCATGGATGTAGTGCATTTTGTGGAGCAATCTACCGCTTACCGTAATTGGAAGTCATAAGGGTTGTTTTCAGAATGTTACAAAGTTCATGGGTTATTCTTGTAGTCAAGAGAGAATTCGTTCCTTCTGATTTGTTCAAAAGTTTAATACTGCTGGGCCCCTCGTAGGGTTGACAAAATGTTTGCGTGGCCATGCCCAAAGTCTATCTGGAATATGTTCAGATGTTTTGGTAATTTTGTTCAATCATAAAGAGACGAGAAACAGAATTTAATAAAGAACCTCACATCTTTATTAATGTAGTATTAGAGGTGAAAGGATAATAATAATGAATAATCATTAAAGGTTTTTCCAGGAAACCTAGCTCGGGTCGAACTAGGGGCATTGGAGTGTTGCAAGACGCCAACCAATGTTATTTTACTATTAATAGATATACGAGTGGGAGCTGTTAAAAGTTACGTATAAATATTAATATGTAAATGACTAGTATCGAACCCGAGACCTCGGGATTGCACACTTTACAAACGAGAATAAAGTAAATAAATATATATATGTTATATGTATCGTATATATATATATATATATATATATATATATATATATATATATATATATATATATATATATATATATATATATATATATATTTATAAACACTTGAGGGACTAAATAATCGTTAATATTAAACGTAAGTATTAATTATTATTAAGAAACGAAAGAACGAGGACTAGAATGTAATTTGGAAGACAAGAAGGATCCGGAATCCCCTTGGAGGGGTGTGGCCGGTCGAACCCAACCCAATAGGGTCGACCCATGCTTTCTTGTGCTCCAAGGATTCATCTAGTATAAATACAAGGCCTTGGGGTTAGAGCTAATCATCTCTTGTGCACACACACAAAACCATAAAGTTTTCCTTGTCTCTTTTCTTTCCTTGGCCGATCGACCCTCACACCCATAAGGGTTTAGGATCGATTTTCCTTAAGCAAAACTAAGTGTTTTTTTGTTTACTTGCATAAACCTTTATTCGTTGGTAGTTTGTGTGTACAAGAACGAGGTAATTACTTACTTTAGTAATTATCAAGAGATCGATAAACAAAACGGTAAGGGGTTTATCATTGATCTATTTTACACAAGTTCAAGGTTTATTGAAGTGCTTCGGGTATGTTCTCATTTATGTTTTAGTTATCTTTATACGTGTTATTATTGATCCTTGCTTCCGCGTATGTGCTATATTGATTGTCAAACTCTAACAAAACCTATGCTTGCAAACTCTTCACCACAACTCTTGCAAACCCTTGCAAACCTTTACATAGCCCTTGTGAAAACCATTTAACCTCAGCCCCTAACACCTTTTGTAGCTCCTAATTCAACCATGGAATCACCAAACAAACTCTTGATTCATGTAGAGACTAACTATGCCTTCAACTTTGGTATGTAACTTATAACTTTGAAATCAAAGGATGTATTGCTCTAATATATTATGGGTGATCAGATTTTTGGTGTAAAAGAGAAGAGAAATGAGTCTTGATCTTATAAGGAAATGAGGAGGTTAGTTTCATTTAGATATTTTGCATTTAGGCTAGTCATGGTAACACATGGATGAACCAAAACTCATCAAGGCTTATCACATGCCAACAAGGCTTGTTACTAGCCATAATTTCGTTCATATGCATCTCTTGGATGACTAGATAGGTTTTTGATATTATCTTGCTTTTACGGAGGTAGTTTTGGTTCCGTTAATTGCAAACCGTAAGTTGTTAGGCCACGAAACGTAAAACCGGGTATTGTAAAAATATAAAACTTGAAAGAATGACTAAACTTGTCAATATACTCCATAATAAAATATAAAATGAGTGGTAGGTTCCATTGGGGGTGCTAAAACCCTGCTAAAACTGGAAACACGGGTCTAAAACGCGTAATACGTAAAACGTACGAATATTGTGTAAAATTGAGAAAAGTAAAATGTTATTTTTCTAATAGGATAATAATGATTTAAAATGACTTATAATGTCTAGACTGGGCTCAGTCTAGTGTCGGTTGGTATTTAATGTCTTTTAGACATAAAACCGTAAGCCTAAAAATCAAGGAATGATTTACAAAATCAAGGAATGATTTTTGGTCAAAGGAGGAGGGAAAAATATGTTGACTTTTTCCAAAAATGTGAAAACTCAAATCGTCTTAGAAATGCGGTGCAGGTATAGGCTAAGGTTACGGATAAGCAAAAGTGCTTAAAACGTAATTTTTTTGTTTCTCACGGTCCAGGGTCTTTTTGGTAACATTTTTCTCAGTCATGATAAATTCTCTAATTAATCATGAGTGTATCAAACATTTATCTGATGCGGGGAAAATTGACGCGGTTGAGTTTCGTTGTGCGTAGGATTTTTAAATGACGTTTTAACCTAAACGTGTAGTTCCTTAATAACTTTCGCAAAAATGATCTGATGAGTGTCAAACTTTTAATTCATCATGGAAATGATTTATCACACGAGAATATGAAATAAATATTAAATTTCGGAAAATGAATAGTGAAAGTGAATAGTAAAAATGAATAGTGAAATTTTCGGGAATAGAAGTTAACCTGAAAATGCGAATTGTTACACTATTATCACAAGCCTCACGGCTCTAGATCCTAGCTTTTACAACAAGAACCATGTGAGAAAGTTTCTTCGAGCTCTTCCGGTTAAGTGGAGGACAAAGGTGACGGCTATTGAAGAAGCCAAGAACTTGGCGGAACATCCTCTTGACGAGCTAATCGTCAACCTCAAAGTGTATGAAATGATTTTAGAAAACGACAAGGTTGTTTCTAAAGAAAAGAAGAAAGAGGTTAAGTCACTAGCCCTCAAAGCTAAAGTCACTAGGGAACAAACTAGTGATGATAATGATGAAGGAAGTGATGAAGACGATGAAGAGCTCAATCTTATGGCAATGAACTTTAGGAAGTTCTTTAGACGAGAAGGTAACCCTAGGCATGGTAATCGGTTTGATAACCAAGGTGATAGTAATGGTAGAAAGGTTGGAAGAGATCATGGCGATAATAATAAAGGTGGTGGAAGCTCAAGGCGCGAACGCGAGTGCTACAATTGTGGTGGCAAGAATCACTTTATAAGTGAATGTCCAAACCCTAAAGAAAATAGGGCATTCGTCGGCGGAGCTTGGAGTGATAGTGAAGACTGGGATCATTCGGAAAAGAATGCAACGTGTCTCATGGCGTTTGAAACTCAAAAGGTATCTCTGAACTCTTCTACTTCTAATAAAGATTTAAATATTCGTAATTTGCAAAAAGAGAATGAGGAACTTTTTAAAACTATTGAAAAACTTGTTGAGGAGAAACACTCTCTTAATGACAAGGTGTTTGAACTTGAACGAGAAGTAAAGAGACTTACTCAACGCAAATAGGTGGTTGAACCTTCACAAGTTGTGAAAAACTTGCACCTGAGGTTAACTCTTTGAATGAAAAAGTATCCAAACTTCAAAAAGAGTCATTAAGTTTTTCTAAATTTAAGAAAAGTAGCAATGATTTGGATGACATGTTAAGTCAACAAACATTATCCCAAGATAAGGAAGGTCTTGGATTTTCAAAAATCGAGAAAACCACTTCCGTAAGTTTAAACAAACCAATAATGTTTGTAAAAGAAGGAAAAAATGAAAAACCAAATGTTTTGTCTAATGTTCTTGTTAAACCAATTGTTCCTCAAACTCCTTTTGCAAATACTCGATGTACTCAAACACCTTTTACAAGAAGAGAAACCCCAAAACAATTTTACAACCCGGTTTCTCGTAATGGACTTGGATACACACAAGCTCGAGTCGACCATAAACCTATCTTGCCCACACCAAATATGAAACCGTCATATAGCCAAAGACATTCCTATCAAAAGAATCAATCATCGTCAAGAAGAAACTTTAACAAAAATCAAAGATCTTCACATCATGAATATAACTCATACCAAAGGAGAGAAAACTCCTACCCAAACCAAAGATTTTTTAGACTACACAATCATCAAAACTTTGGACCAAGATTTCAAAACCAAAGTAATTCTTTAAAAAACCCTTGGTCTATGTTTTCAAACTATGGTCATGAAACCTAAGTATCTTGCTTCATGACCCAAGGATGTTCAACTTGGGAGTGCTTTATGCTAACAACAATGGACCCAACAAACATTGGGGACCAAGTTTTTGAGTTATATGTTTGTTAGGTATAGGCTTGGATCGATCTATTAGATCGTTGAAAGTGGTTGTTCAAAGCACATGACGTTGTAGAAGATTATTTACTTCATCAGGAGCATGATGGTGTACATAAGTAAACTTTGAGGAAGGTCGTCGGTAGTCTAATCATCAATGGTGAATCTTTATCTCGTGGTCATGAAACAAAAATCATCCATTAAAGTCGAGTTAAGTTCTTCCTTATGCTTATGAATCTTTATGTGCCTTAAATGTTAGTTGTTAAAAATGCTATGTGTTTAGGAAATATAGTTATGTGCTAAAAACTTGAATAACTTGAACACATCATAATCTAAGTCCTAGATCTTTAAGAACATCTAAAAACAATCAACAACTAAACCCAAAAGAAGAAATTAAGTTTTAAAAGTTGCTTTAGTATTTTGATCATAATTTCTTCATCCGAACTCCGATTTAGTTTATTCAAAAGGCCACGGAAAGAGAAAAAGAGATCTACATGATGAGAGTAAGTTGGGGTCTGGTCCTAGCACGTTGGTGGTGCGTTGACGCGTGGGTGACGTGCCAGCCGCGGTAAAGTTTTGCAAAATTTTTGAAAAACTTTCGTTTTAAGTTCATGAGTCTTAAAACTTGTTTTACACACTCCATTGGAACCTTATTAAGTCTTTCTAAACATAAAACAAGTCAAGAAATAATTAGAAATAGGAAAACAATTTCAAACTGAAGTGAGATGTCTAGTTGGTCATTTGAAAGGTCCTTTTTGTGTGCTCTTAGAGCGTTTGTGCTTATGTGACTAGGACTTATGTGAAGGCATGGAAGGAAATACAAATAAATGTTTTTCGAGAGGAAAGATATCTATCAATGCATTATTCAAACGATGGATGATAATATCTTAGAGTCTACATGTCCATACTATGTGCTATAAACAAGAAGTTTGACACAAAACATCCTACTACACTTGTTAGGTTTTGAAGTCATTTGTGTCGAATTATTAAGACTAGATAAAATTTCAGATCACAATTCATACTTGTGTTGAAGATTTTATATCTACTTCTGCTTGTTCAATTTATGTGAAAATTGCATGCTTTGTGTTTTTAGGGTAGAAAAGAAAAGATAAACGTCTATGTAAACATACAAACTGTTTACATAGTTGAACAGAATTCCCGTGGATTGAATTCGGTATGGTATTGCATTACAAACTAAAAATACCAATGATAGTTTAGATACTATGTGGTTACATGCTTACTTTCTAAAGTTATTAAGTGATGATATGAAAAGTATACTTGCATGAAAAACATGTTTTAATACTATTTTCTTATGTGCTTCCCTACAATGTTATTTTCTAAAATGCCATATGCTTAGTAGTTGTATGAGAAATGTGCTTATATGAGAAATATGTTTTGGTGCTACTTGCTTACATGTCTACTTGCCATGATTAATTGCTCTTTGAGTTTGATGTTATGTGATTATGTGCTTACATGCCGTAATGATTAAATGGTAATACAAAACATATGTTTGCATGTGGAACATGTTTTAATATTATTCGCTTATATGCCCACTTGTCATGATGCTAGATGACTTAGTGCATATTGCTAACATGTTAATTGCTTGCAACTATTAAAGATAGTAGATCATGTCCTCACAACTTTCAAGTATCATATTTAATTAGACACTAAATGCACATTTACGTAATACTAAGACAAACAAGGTCTTGCAAGCAATAGAATTAGTAAAGCAATTTCGACTAATAGAGTTTTAGAATTACTTCATATCGATTTGTTTGGTTCATCACATATTTGAAGTTACAAAGGCAACTTCCATACTTTAATGACAATTGATGGCTATTCACATTATATATGGACTCTATTTCTAGGTGCTAAGGAAGATGCCCTAGATAAGTTTAGGATCTTAGAAAGAAGTTTAGAAAAACCTACTTATGCTTTGATTCAAGCTAATCATGGTAATAGATTTGAACATAGGGTGCAATTTGGAGAATTTTGCGAACAACATGGAATTTCACATAACCTCTCGGACATTAGTCCTCCTCAAACCAATGAGGTCGTCCAAATGAAGGACAAAAAGTTACAAGTGATGTGTCGTGAATTTAGCCGAGCAATCCATTTCGCAAAAGTTTTGGTATCATGCCTTAGAAACCACGTGTTACACTTTACTCTAAGAAAATACCTCACCTTAATGTCCTATAATACCCTTAGAAGTAGGAAATCATCACTAGAGTACCTTAGGAAATTTAAGGATGAATGTTTCATACTTAAGACAATAGGGAGAGAATAATACACGGTGTTATTCATTCACTTAGGTATCTTCTTATACCTTGACTTGTTACTAGGTAGTAACTTGTGTTTGGGTCTTGCTTTGTACTCTTAAAATGTTTATATGTGAAACTATGTGCTCTAATTTGAAAATTTGTTATCGTCACTTAAGTAAGTGATATGTTTATGCTTGATTGATAGATCCATTGTATGAACAACTATGTGGTAATGTTATGCATGTGTGTATCAACATTTGGAATATAATGATTTGAATATGTATTATATGCATAGGTTATGATGTATTGTGCGCAAATAGATGTGATGTTATGCTTAAACTAACCCATGTTGCAAGTATCCAAATGGTCACCTAACCCATTTTAGAACTTTCACATGTGAGGATTTCTTGTTTGTTGCATGTTGAGATTTCTATGTGTAGCTAGGACACCGAAAAGGTGAGGCTCTTGACCCATGGATCCCTGCCTTGAAACAAGGGGGAGCAACAATCTAGGGGGAGCTATGTTCAAGGGGAGCACATTCGGGTGCACATACAAGCTAGCTCTTTTATCCCACAAGCCCAAGTTCAAAACCTGGCTTGATTGGTAGTCCCACCTTTTTGATTCGACAAAAGGGGGAGAAAGAAAGCAAGAGCGTGAAAACCATTCAAGAATTGTTAAAGGCTTCACCAAATTACATGGCAAAGGTCAAGACGCAAGCTTCACTAAAGGCGCGCTTTGTCTTCGCTAAGTTTTGTAATTTTATTTGCTTTCGGTTTTTATTTGTCATCATCAAAAAGGGGGAGATTGTTGAGGCAACATGATCAAGATCTCTTCATGTTTTAATGATGACAAATAAACCATCAAAACACATAAAATAACAAACGTTAGCTCAAAATCGCCGGAGCCCATGTCTGCTCCTGGCGCGCTGCCCGCGCGTCAACGCGCGGGTGACGTGCCAGGACACTGTATGGTTCTGGGCGAATTTTGAAAGTTGGCTTTCCTCTTACCCGAAAAATGTGGATCTTTCTATACAGGTATGAATATGTTATGTGCTTAATTGTGAACACACGAAATGAGTTTTGAGACTTTAGAGATCCTACTTTTAAAGCACCTGTTCACGAGAAAACACCAACTCATGTTTTCTATCTATCGCCTCTAGCCAAGGCTTTTCTAAACTTAGGGAGCTTATATATTTCACGTGACATCATGTTAAAGCATCCATATGCTCATATCTCGTGCTTACGTCTTCTCTAATTACGTAACGGGTTTACTCCCGTATTGGTCAAACTAAGTCAAAGGTCACTTTGCGTAAACGCATCCTTTCCCACTTGGGTTACGCTTTACATCAAGCCAAAGCACTTAACTTGTTTGAACCAAGGTATTAGTTAAGAACGTCGAGTCGTGGAAAGTCACGAGATACGAAACTATGGATTCTCGACGTAGTGTTACTTGAACTTATAAGTAACTTATGATTTTCTCAACTCATAATCTTAATTGTCTAAACCTTTTCTTCTTAATGATAATTAGATTACTTCTTAATCTTCTCTTAATCTCATTTCTACAAAAGACAAATCTAATCATATCCAATCATACCCAAATCAAATATTCTCTTACACAATCTCTTACACTCTTACATATTCCCTTACACACTACATCTCAACCATCCATTCCCTTACAACACATATTAACCCTCCATATTCAACACATGGGAATTATTTGAACTCAAAAGAGGCTCCATCTAAAACCATCTCAACCATCCATCCTATTTCTCCCCCCCATAATTTGGAATATTCCACTAGCATATTCTTTCTTCCTCTTCATACCATCACATGTGTTTGATCTTCACCATCCATTTTAAACCAAAACCATCTCAACCATTGATTCACCTTTCCCCCCAAGCAAAGCATATTCCTTTGGAATATCCCTTCTCAATCTAAACACAAGGTACCTTTGATCTTAGACATCTATTTCAAATCAACACATCCCAACCATCCATATTCAACACATGCCAAATAATTTGAATACCAAAAGAGGCTCCCTTTGATCCTAGCCATCCAATTCAAACCATTTCATCTCAACCTTCCATCTCATTCTTCCCCCCCAAGCAATGGAAAATACCTTTGCATATTATTTCTCTCTTTTCTATGCCATGTGAGGAATAACACTTCTACCCCTTCCAAATTACCCTATCTACATTTTATACCCTTGGTAATTTGGTTTTCTTATAAACACTTCACAATTCTAATTGGCTATTTGAGTTGGTAAACCATAGAATGATTAATGTTAAGGTTTAGTGTGAAGTAAAATTGGAGGTTTAGCAAGGATAGGTATTTATAAGATCCAAACACCCAACACTTGGGAAAGTTTACAGAAGCCTGGCGCGCTGCCCGTGCACTGACGCGCGGGTTGTGGAGTTTGTTAGACTCCATGTATCGTTTTGAGCACTAGGGTTAAACAATAACAAAGATAATAAGATGCACGGAATAAGTAAAACATCCTTGTTATTGAACAAGGTTTCTTGTCATCATCTCTACCAACTATTACAAACCCTAGGCATCCATTGTAGGAACTTGACGCCTAGACACACATACACTTTTCTTAGACGTCTACATCTTTTTCTGTGTACATAATATCAATTCCCTGTATCTCTTTATATAATAGAGATACTAGGGTTACAAAGGATATTCTAGAATAATAAAAAGATATGCAGTAATCTTTTTCTTTCTTTGCAAGTTTCTTCCTTTGTCTCCATAAGTCCTTCATGTTTCACATGTTTTGTCTTATCAACTTAATTGTAATTCCCAACAATCTTCCCTTAGTTGATAATGACAAAACCAATAAGCATGAACTTCCCCTGAAGTTAGTATGTCATGAAACATGTGACTTCCCCTTAAACCATGCATATCATCAAGGATCTTCAAGCTGCAATCTTCAAAATATTCTTCTTCCCTTTTTTGTCATCATCAAATAGGGGACAAACGTAAGCAACCTTGATCTTCACAACCACGAATCAATATTACACATCCAATTCATCTCTCCAATGTTTCAAAGTTGCCCACCATTAAGTTTTCCGCATCTAAAAATGAACTTGAAACAATAGAAATCAAAACTATCAATAGTAATAACAACTAGCAGTAGAAAAACCTTGATCTTCATAATCACCAACCAGTACTGTCACACCCCCAGAATCGGGTCCAGCGGAAGCATACAAGCAGCTGGGGTGTAACTCAATTGGTATTACAACACAGGTTCAAAACGGGTTTTCACTTGAATCATTTAGAATAAAATAACTAAATCAAAATGTTGAATTTACATTTTTAAAAGTAGTGCGGAAGTAGGCCTTTAAAATAGTTTAAAACGGTCCCCATAAGAATATCAGAGTCTTCTATGACCATGCCATGCCCTGCCAAAACCTCCAGTAGCGTGTCATTGCTTAAAACCTGAAAATACATGCTAAAACGTCAGCATAAAGCTGGTGAGTTCATAGTGTTTAGTAAACAAGTATTTTCCGTAAACAAGTGTTTTCCAGAAATCAAGTATTTTCGGTAAACAAGTATTTTCCAGAAATCAAGTATTTTCGGTAAACAAGTATTTTCCAGAAATCAAGTATTTTCGGTAAACAAGTATTTTCCAGAAATCAAGTATTTCCCAGCAAAGGCATCGTAAATCCACTCAGTTACAAGTCCCGCCATAAGAGACTTGTAACCTGTGTGTTTACAACCCACTGCCAAAAGTAATATGCTTAAGTAAACAAGTCATTTGCGGAACACGAGATTTTCATTAGCAAGACAATATAACAAATACCATGTCACAGCTAAAAATAAGGTATACATTGCCTAAAGCTCATGACCCCGAAGCTCGACGTAATCGTATGCAATCAAGCATAAAATGCCCCAATAAGTGTTTGCCAGACACTCGGAAATAATCCGAATGATATGCGTCCGTTTGACAGGTTGGCGCGACCAACTCGGACGGGGTGTCAACCCAAATAGATCTATCCACAGCATTCGCGCTCACACGCATGTAATTAACGGTTCATGATAAAGGGGACTTCAGTGGCAGTAATAGGTAACTCAGGCAAAGTACAGTTTTATATTTATATCCGCAAAAGCAAGAACTTGTTTTCATAAGAAAGTAATCAAGGATGGAATAAGTAATTCATAATGTATTCAAGTAATCAATCAGGTATTTCATCCATCCAGTAATGTTTGAGAAAATGAATCGCGTTCAAGTAAAACAAGCATTGAATTTAAGTAGTAAGGAACATGTATCTTCCCCCAAAACAGTTGTAAAACAAGTAAAAGTAGGGGTTATGAACTCACCTGGTACGATAGCTACGATGACAACAATGAATACATAGAATTGAGGCACGATCTCTAACCGCAACCTAATATGAATGGTATGATCTAATGTAAGAAATGAAGTAATGCTACACATGCAAATACGTATGTTATCGATACCACTCGTTAGTTTTGAAAATAACGTTTATCGTCGACAAATACGTTTTTGACGTTTCGTTAGGTTAATAACCACTTTTCATGGAAATAGGTTGAAACGGTACTCCACGATCCTTGTTTGATGTTCTATCGGCAAATATAAGGTTTTCGTCGCAAAAATAGCATTTTCGTTACTTGAAAATATGCCCAAAATGGCCTCGCAAAACAAGTCGCGAAATGTTGTACGTTAATGGTTAGTGATAAAACTCGACATTTTTGAAAACCTTGAAACAATATCTTGAAGTCGTGTCATTTAACTTTTGGCGATACGGGTCTCGATCGATGAGAAAATCGACTCTTATTGTTGTTACTTGAAAGTAGTATGTTCAACACTTAGAAAATTTTATTATAGTAAAAGCTGTCAAAATATATAGTTTATCGGGTATATAGATGAGGTCGTAGTTTATTCGTTATAAGTCTATTCGACGAACGGCCAATTGATTTGGAAAGTAGGCTAGGAGTACTTGATTTTACTTAACTACGGCTCGGACTCAAACTAATCCGATCATAAAGAAAAACAGCCGTGAAAGTGGTGTCTCGCAAAGACAGTTTTGCGGCAAAAATTGTAATACAAAGCTGATGGAAATATATATATATATCGTCGGATTTCAAATACTTGTATCTTGTTCGTTATAAGCCCGTTTTCTATGTTCTTTATATCCCCGCGAAGGTAATCAAGTATACTAATGTATTTTTGATAAGTCGGGATGGCTAGATCAAGTT
The DNA here is from genome assembly GCA_030686995.1 of Artemisia argyi. Classification (NCBI taxonomy): domain Eukaryota; kingdom Viridiplantae; phylum Streptophyta; class Magnoliopsida; order Asterales; family Asteraceae; genus Artemisia; species Artemisia argyi. The sequence goes on from CM060686.1 coordinate 139,015,826, forward strand.
TTAGGCCTCGAAACAGTCCATGAAAATCGTGGGACAGCAAGGTATTTTTCAGAAAATAGTTTTCGTCGTTAAAATTGAAAATAACATATCTTTTTCGTCGTAACTCGGATTTTATCCCCGTTTTCGCCCACGGCTTCGTTTCGGAATGTATTTTCTAAATCTTTGATCCAAAGTTACCCAAAACCCACTGATCTTTCCAGATTTTACATAAATGGACAGAACCTTTATATAGTTGGTAAAAATCAACTTTTCTAGTTCAAGGCTTGTTCACAACTTACCCAAACTATCTCAAATCAACTCCACAAGTGTCCAATCCTACCATACACCTTCTTAGGGTGTCATGGGTTCCTAAACATCACCAATCTTAGTGGATCTAATGAGATTGCTAGTAAAAATTGTAGATCTATGTTTATAAACAAAAATAAACAATAAGTGGTATGGATCATAGTATATTTGCATGTTTTCTTACTAGATCATAAAAAGACATCAAGAAATAGTTTGAAAGATTAGAAAAATGATTAGTAACTTACTTGTGATGATTATTAAGAAGTGGTGATGAAAACCCATTTAATCTTTGTGGTTTTTATTTCAAAACCCAAACTAGATTATTACTAGGACTTGATAAACACCTTGATCTTGAAAAATTAGTGATCTCTTCCTTGTGTTCTTTGTTTGGCCGATTATATGAAGAGAGGAGAGAAAGAGATGAGATTTTTTTTTTTTGGCTAGTTGATAAGAATGAAATGAAATATGAAGTGTAGATGTATATATATTTAGAAAAAGGGGGCAAGATCCCCTTTTTAAGGGAAATGAGTATGGGAGGTGATGGTTTGTATGAGTGTGTAAGTAATTAAAAGACTTTTGGTGTATTATTGATAGATATTGTGTAGTTTAGGTGATACCGGGTACCGAGTTAACTAAAAATAAATCATGACGCGATGAAATAAAATATGACGAAGTTGTAAAAGTTGTAAAATATTATTCCTGACGATAATCGGGTGTTAAAATAATTATCGTGTTGAAATAACGCAAACCGACGGAGTTATAAGCTCCGACCGTGAAATATAGTAATTGATTTCAAAACACCGGGTAAATTAATAATATAATTTTTATATCATTATAATAACTGTGAAAATATGTTAGGATCATAGTCGGGAGTATTGGGTATACGTTCGTAGTAAAAACTGAGTGGTAACGTTAATTACAAATTAAACATACGTAAATGAAAATAATGCATATCCGTGTAGGGCCTAAAGTACTGATGATGTTACTGATGATATATATAGACTACTCCAGTCTAAATGAAATGTCATAAATGAAGGATGCATGAATTTGCAGCCAAACCACATTGGTTACGCGAATTGGAAGACCCGTAAACTCAGTTTACGATGAAATGAACGGCAATCGTGAATAGTGGTTTCCCTCCGGAAATGAATAGTGTCACGTGAATAGTAAAATTTTTGAACGCTACTCGGAATCACAAACTGACTCCGAAAACGATGAATAGTAAAATGATGAATAGTGACCGGTGAATAGTGACCGGTGAATAGTGACCGGTGAATAGTAATTGATGAATAGTGAATAGGAGAAATGTCCTGAAAATGCGGGTTGTTACAGTCTCACCCCCTTAGAAGGAACTTCGTCCCGAAGTTCAGTTTGTGTTGGTCTCTGAAGTTGAATTGGTGAAAAGATGATGATATAATCGTGTAAGCTACTGAGCTCTAACAAGGTTCAAGTCTTACGGCCACTAGGCCTACTCTGTCAGAAATCGTAAATGGTTCAGTGTATATCGGGTTTAACTTTATGAAGTTTTCTGAATGGTATTATGCCTTTCCTAGGCAGAACTTTCAACATAATCATGCCACGAACTCGAAATTCTAGTGGTTTACCGCTTATCGAACTTGTAATTGATTCTTGATTTGTAGGAAATTCCAGGTTATTTCATGAATGCTTACGGGACTAGTGAGTTGGGCTTTTCCAAGTTTTGATCCGTCAATGGATGTTGGCACTTCGACCATAGAGTGCTTCGAATGGTGTAGTCTCTAAGCTCGTGTGATAACTATGGTTGCAACTGAATTTGATTTATGGCAAATGGTTAATCCAACCATTTCTAGTGTCAATCACACCCGATTTGGGCATATCTCCCTATGTTTGAATCAATCTTAAGTTCTGACCATTGGTCTACAAATGATAGTTGGTGTGGTTCCAAAGAAGTCTTTAATGTAATCGCTAGAAGTTTGAGGTGAATCAAATTCCTCTATTAGGAATAATTGAAATGGGTATCATGAATCTTGTTTTGAAAGACTAACAGGGTTAAATCCGTAAAAGGGTGTTGTTGAAAATAATAATAGATTAGGATAAGTGATCCTCCGCAGGATGTCAGGAATTGAGTCTTTCTCCACCTACGGTGCTTAGTCTCCATTACTAAGATTTTCCCCAAGTTATAGGCCATCAACTCACAAACTCCTAAAGGTATAAGTGAGGTAATATAATCATTGATTTTCAAAGTTTGTTTTGAGATTGTGTGTTTTGTTCATAATCCTCCCTGAATAAATAAATTTATAATTTTTAAGCAAGCAGCTTTCTAAGTAACGTTTTCTCGAGGTTTCAAAATTTAATAGTTATGCAAGACAGGACTATTTCCAACATAAGGTGGATGATATGGTTTACCAAAAGATCGATGTTTAAAATTTTGTAACATTCAATAGTTTTGAAAAAAATTAGCCAAAAGGAATTTGCTTGTCAAAATAAGTGCATCAGAAAAGTATTTCTTACAAGATATATGTTTTGTATAACGGTAGTTTTAGAGAAAATCCATTTAAAAATGAAAATATTAAGAGGATAAAATAGCCAGGTATGTATGTATGCACAAATGCATAGGTGTCTAACATGTTTGAATAAAGGCTATTGGTGAGGTCATGTTCAATTTATAGTCTGGGTTAAGAGGTTGGATTTATCTCTATGGTGTTGCTTAGTGAGCACTCGTATCTAAATGAATCTTGTAATTTAGTCAAGCCAATACTTTCTAGATGATAGAATTTTGGCGATCAGGCCAGTGATAGTGGTTCGAATTGTTTTGTGATATCTTGAGATTTCTGTTGAGTTTTGAATGGTGTTAATGTACCGAGGGATCATCCTCATAGAAGGTATGGAAATTCTTTCCTAGGGAGGTCATTGATAATATCCACTTATCAATATAGGGATGAGTGACATCGGAATCTATAGAGTGTCACCTAATTTCTTTGTATATATGGGGGTGGGGAAAAGAAATGATAGTGATGGTGAGAAGGGAAGAGACTGTGACAACTGCAACAAAATGAGATTGTGCAAAAGAAAATACTGTGATATGAGTGTATTGTGCATAAATATGAAAGTTCATGAAATAAAATGACTAGCTGACATGCTTCCAATCGGTGGTTTACGAAGTGATGAAAAGTATGAAGGTTCCAACAACGAGAGTATACACACACATGAATGAAACATTTGGAAATTGAGTAGGGAATTCAATCTAGACATAATCTTATTATAACCATTCTCAGTGTTGCAAAATTCATCTCTGAGTCAGACATAGGTGGTCAGCCTATATCTCACTATCCCGGGTTGAATATAAATGACCAGTCTATATTCCACCGAGGTTCCATGAATTTTGAAATACTCAGTTCAGTTATACTAATATCATGTTCTTCACAAATACCAAGACATTCTGAAAGACAAAAGCAGGTGACCAAACTCGAGGTCAAATGATGAAACTATGCAAGGAAAAACATAACGCGGTGAAATATATGATACATGAACATGCTTATATGAAAGATAGTTATAGTAATCAACTATGATAAATGAATATAGTATACCAGATAATGAGATAATAATCTCATCACCTAAGTTAGCAACAAACCACAAATGAGGCTTCAGCTTGGCAGGCAGGCACGTGACGGTCATAGGGTTAAGTTTTCGTAAAGGTAGCTATAGTCTAGGTTTTAAAAACACTTAGTTCGCTATAGCCAAAGCTCTGATACCAATCTGTCACACCCCCAGAATCGGGTCCAGCGGAAGCATACAAGCAGCTGGGGTGTAACTCAATTGGTATTACAACACAGGTTCAAAACGGGTTTTCACTTGAATCATTTAGAATAAAATAACTAAATCAAAATGTTGAATTTACATTTTTAAAAGTAGTGCGGAAGTAGGCCTTTAAAATAGTTTAAAACGGTCCCCATAAGAATATCAGAGTCTTCTATGACCATGCCATGCCCTGCCAAAACCTCCAGTAGCGTGTCATTGCTTAAAACCTGAAAATACATGCTAAAACGTCAGCATAAAGCTGGTGAGTTCATAGTGTTTAGTAAACAAGTATTTTCCGTAAACAAGTGTTTTCCAGAAATCAAGTATTTTCGGTAAACAAGTATTTTCCAGAAATCAAGTATTTTCGGTAAACAAGTATTTTCCAGAAATCAAGTATTTTCGGTAAACAAGTATTTTCCAGAAATCAAGTATTTCCCAGCAAAGGCATCGTAAATCCACTCAGTTACAAGTCCCGCCATAAGAGACTTGTAACCTGTGTGTTTACAACCCACTGCCAAAAGTAATATGCTTAAGTAAACAAGTCATTTGCGGAACACGAGATTTTCATTAGCAAGACAATATAACAAATACCATGTCACAGCTAAAAATAAGGTATACATTGCCTAAAGCTCATGACCCCGAAGCTCGACGTAATCGTATGCAATCAAGCATAAAATGCCCCAATAAGTGTTTGCCAGACACTCGGAAATAATCCGAATGATATGCGTCCGTTTGACAGGTTGGCGCGACCAACTCGGACGGGGTGTCAACCCAAATAGATCTATCCACAGCATTCGCGCTCACACGCATGTAATTAACGGTTCATGATAAAGGGGACTTCAGTGGCAGTAATAGGTAACTCAGGCAAAGTACAGTTTTATATTTATATCCGCAAAAGCAAGAACTTGTTTTCATAAGAAAGTAATCAAGGATGGAATAAGTAATTCATAATGTATTCAAGTAATCAATCAGGTATTTCATCCATCCAGTAATGTTTGAGAAAATGAATCGCGTTCAAGTAAAACAAGCATTGAATTTAAGTAGTAAGGAACATGTATCTTCCCCCAAAACAGTTGTAAAACAAGTAAAAGTAGGGGTTATGAACTCACCTGGTACGATAGCTACGATGACAACAATGAATACATAGAATTGAGGCACGATCTCTAACCGCAACCTAATATGAATGGTATGATCTAATGTAAGAAATGAAGTAATGCTACACATGCAAATACGTATGTTATCGATACCACTCGTTAGTTTTGAAAATAACGTTTATCGTCGACAAATACGTTTTTGACGTTTCGTTAGGTTAATAACCACTTTTCATGGAAATAGGTTGAAACGGTACTCCACGATCCTTGTTTGATGTTCTATCGGCAAATATAAGGTTTTCGTCGCAAAAATAGCATTTTCGTTACTTGAAAATATGCCCAAAATGGCCTCGCAAAACAAGTCGCGAAATGTTGTACGTTAATGGTTAGTGATAAAACTCGACATTTTTGAAAACCTTGAAACAATATCTTGAAGTCGTGTCATTTAACTTTTGGCGATACGGGTCTCGATCGATGAGAAAATCGACTCTTATTGTTGTTACTTGAAAGTAGTATGTTCAACACTTAGAAAATTTTATTATAGTAAAAGCTGTCAAAATATATAGTTTATCGGGTATATAGATGAGGTCGTAGTTTATTCGTTATAAGTCTATTCGACGAACGGCCAATTGATTTGGAAAGTAGGCTAGGAGTACTTGATTTTACTTAACTACGGCTCGGACTCAAACTAATCCGATCATAAAGAAAAACAGCCGTGAAAGTGGTGTCTCGCAAAGACAGTTTTGCGGCAAAAATTGTAATACAAAGCTGATGGAAATATATATATATATCGTCGGATTTCAAATACTTGTATCTTGTTCGTTATAAGCCCGTTTTCTATGTTCTTTATATCCCCGCGAAGGTAATCAAGTATACTAATGTATTTTTGATAAGTCGGGATGGCTAGATCAAGTTTTAGGCCTCGAAACAGTCCATGAAAATCGTGGGACAGCAAGGTATTTTTCAGAAAATAGTTTTCGTCGTTAAAATTGAAAATAACATATCTTTTTCGTCGTAACTCGGATTTTATCCCCGTTTTCGCCCACGGCTTCGTTTCGGAATGTATTTTCTAAATCTTTGATCCAAAGTTACCCAAAACCCACTGATCTTTCCAGATTTTACATAAATGGACAGAACCTTTATATAGTTGGTAAAAATCAACTTTTCTAGTTCAAGGCTTGTTCACAACTTACCCAAACTATCTCAAATCAACTCCACAAGTGTCCAATCCTACCATACACCTTCTTAGGGTGTCATGGGTTCCTAAACATCACCAATCTTAGTGGATCTAATGAGATTGCTAGTAAAAATTGTAGATCTATGTTTATAAACAAAAATAAACAATAAGTGGTATGGATCATAGTATATTTGCATGTTTTCTTACTAGATCATAAAAAGACATCAAGAAATAGTTTGAAAGATTAGAAAAATGATTAGTAACTTACTTGTGATGATTATTAAGAAGTGGTGATGAAAACCCATTTAATCTTTGTGGTTTTTATTTCAAAACCCAAACTAGATTATTACTAGGACTTGATAAACACCTTGATCTTGAAAAATTAGTGATCTCTTCCTTGTGTTCTTTGTTTGGCCGATTATATGAAGAGAGGAGAGAAAGAGATGAGATTTTTTTTTTTTGGCTAGTTGATAAGAATGAAATGAAATATGAAGTGTAGATGTATATATATTTAGAAAAAGGGGGCAAGATCCCCTTTTTAAGGGAAATGAGTATGGGAGGTGATGGTTTGTATGAGTGTGTAAGTAATTAAAAGACTTTTGGTGTATTATTGATAGATATTGTGTAGTTTAGGTGATACCGGGTACCGAGTTAACTAAAAATAAATCATGACGCGATGAAATAAAATATGACGAAGTTGTAAAAGTTGTAAAATATTATTCCTGACGATAATCGGGTGTTAAAATAATTATCGTGTTGAAATAACGCAAACCGACGGAGTTATAAGCTCCGACCGTGAAATATAGTAATTGATTTCAAAACACCGGGTAAATTAATAATATAATTTTTATATCATTATAATAACTGTGAAAATATGTTAGGATCATAGTCGGGAGTATTGGGTATACGTTCGTAGTAAAAACTGAGTGGTAACGTTAATTACAAATTAAACATACGTAAATGAAAATAATGCATATCCGTGTAGGGCCTAAAGTACTGATGATGTTACTGATGATATATATAGACTACTCCAGTCTAAATGAAATGTCATAAATGAAGGATGCATGAATTTGCAGCCAAACCACATTGGTTACGCGAATTGGAAGACCCGTAAACTCAGTTTACGATGAAATGAACGGCAATCGTGAATAGTGGTTTCCCTCCGGAAATGAATAGTGTCACGTGAATAGTAAAATTTTTGAACGCTACTCGGAATCACAAACTGACTCCGAAAACGATGAATAGTAAAATGATGAATAGTGACCGGTGAATAGTGACCGGTGAATAGTGACCGGTGAATAGTAATTGATGAATAGTGAATAGGAGAAATGTCCTGAAAATGCGGGTTGTTACAAGTACCATACATCCAATTTAGTCCTTTAATGTCTTGAATTACCCACCATTAAGAACACCAAAATGCTTACTTATTAAATGAACTCAAGGCATACAAATCCCAAATCTTCAGTAAGAATACCAACGAATAATCATGAAAACCTTCACCTTGATGTAGCACATAGATGGTTAAACATTTAAACAATAAACTTCCCATGAAACCCATATGTTAACTATTTGTTGAATGTAGGCTCCATGTAATGATTACTGTTGAAGAAAACTAAGTATTACCAACTTGATGCTGAAGTAGAACAACCCAAACTTGTGCCTTATATCTTGTACTAACCACGTGACTCCAAACTTATATGAAACATCAAATATAAGTAGACCGCAATCCCTTGACAAAATCCTCATCTTCAATGAGACACTGAGCACTACAATGTAACTCCTTCAAGTGATAGTTAACTAGGTCTTCATCCATCCACCCCTTGACATATGAAAACTAGATTTTGACAAGTCTTCGTCACAACCATAAAGCACGAACAAGTTATCTTCAAAGTGTAACACCCACTTTGAGATATGATAAGAACACAATCTCGAAAAATTCCACTTCAACATCAAATAGGTGATAAAAACCTTTCTTCGTAACCAATTAGAACAAATAAGAATGAGCCTTTTGAATCTGTTAAGAACCAATAAATCAAAACCAAACATCCTTTTTGTGCGTGTGTCTTCTATGTGTGTAATGGAACCAACCTGTTCCAAAATAAAAACCAAACGTCTTCCCCTCACGTTTGTAATTCATTCCCATAAAACCAAATACCTGTGTGTATCCATAAATCTGTTTTGTGTGTGTCTCCAAGAACTTCAACCACAGCTGAAAACCCATAATCATCTCAGTCCAACATTGAATAACACAACCAGTAGTAACATGGGCACCACTGACATCATTATCACATGCAAATAAACAACAACTTTAACCTTGACTTAATAACACCACTCGAAACATGTATGTAAAGTTCCAGTACCATGCATGACCTTACTGTCCATTAATCACCGACCCATGATCTTTTGTAGTACAAGATTTAAATATTCGATGAGTTTAATAATGCCTTGGCCCACAACCATTGAAGTACGAGGTCACAATTCCATGCGATTAGGATTTCAGCCAGTGACCATGATAGCATCCAGTTCCCACAACGTTTCATTAAATACATATATACATCGTCCCATGCATCTCTACATGCATGAAAGAAACAATAATCATCAAATTTAAAAGTTGAATGAAACTGATGTCAAATCGAATGGGAAAAGCGAGCCAAGTCCAAGCAGATTTGTTATAAGCTTGGCAGTGGAAACAATTAAGTAGCAGTGGGAACAAGTATCGCAGCAGTGGAAACTTATTTGCATAAGCAGTGGTAACCATCGAAGCTGCAGTAGAAACGTATAACGCAGCAAAACGTTTCAAGCGAGTAGGATTACTCCCTTTAAAAATAACATGAATTGAAGTACCAGTAACCTCATGTATCAAACGTACTCACACAAGTAGACTTACTTGTTACAGTTCCCCCATTCACAACAATGCATACATCAGGAACTTTAGTGAACGTATATCCTTACTCCCAAAGCGTATCACAATGCCCCATTCAACCAGTAACCTTCTTATCCCAATAACATAGACCAGTAAACTCAGTTCCATCACGTAAAGATCTACTCCCAGTAACTATGATTTGCTGCTACATCTTTTGTCCAATACATTCTAACCACGAATCACATAATCATGAACAAACTATAAACACAAGTCACGATCTACTTGTGGCTTTATGGAATCAGGGTTTATATGAACCCTAATCGAGATCCAAGCAGTAGCAACAAACACATTGTAGCATTCATTATTAGTCTTACTAGGGTTCATCATTGATCCAAGAATCAACTCACCAAAGCTAGTAGAACCAAAATCTCTCTATATAAAGATTCACCTTATATTGAAGTGTTGAGTATATCGGTGCATAGTTAATAAGAACCAAAATTTTGTGGGTCAGTGAAGAATCAAGTTCTTGTATGCCATGAAGAATCAACTCACCTATTGTTGGACTTATGGTATCCTAAAGATTCACCTTTTGATTTGGTGGCATACTCAGACAGTGACTATGCTGGTGCTTGCTTGGATAGAAAGTCTATAACTGGAGGTTGTCAATTTCTTGGAAACAGAAATTAAGAAACAAGAAGGGCTAAAGATGACAAAGAGAGAAAGCTACAAAGAATAAAGATACAGGAAATATTCTATTATGAAGAAACGATTTTGATAATATTCTGTATTTAGTTTTATTCTTATCTCTTTGTAAACCCTAATACCTCTCTATATAAAGAGACATAGGGTACAGGTTTTCATAAGTCTTCCACAATGTAAATATCAAAATGAGTGTGTGTGTGTGTGTGTCTAGGGCGTGTATTATAAACGCCTAGACTAGAGTTGGTTAGAGTTGTTCGAATCCTTCAAGGTCTGAGGTGTCTTAGATCCTTGTTAAATTTAGGTAACACGTTGTTATTCTGATCAAATAATAATTGGAGGTGATTGGGAAAAACCTTGTGTCAATAACTTTGATTTGTTCTTCTTCCGCTGCATGTTATTATCATTGTTATTGTTTCACCCTAGTGCTCAAAACGGTCCAAGGAGTCTAACAAACTCCACAAGTGGTATCAGAGCTTGGGGAGCTCGTTACCTAGGGATTCACAAGGTTTTTAGTCGAAGAATGAAGAAGAAAATCGAATTTGGTTTCAATTTTCGTAACTTTCTGCAGGTCAGTTTTCAAACGGCGATATCTCCTTCGTTAACCGTTGAATCGGGCTAAAATTTTTACTGGAGCTTCTCTATTTATCAAGGAAGATTTCCACTGGAGGGATCTTCAATCTGAGCTTTTATGTGGAAGTTCTGGTGTGTCGAAAACTGCTGCAGACAAAGGGTTTGTAATTCGATTTTTAGGGTTTCTATGTTCGTTCAACTTCCTGAATTCGTGTTACTTGTTATAATTCATCATGGAAGTTGGATATACATTGTTTGGTGTCGAAAATTCATGAAAGAAAGCAGTTGTGGAGGTGTATGAGCGATTTTTGATGATTTTAGGGTTTTCGCGACACTTTGAAGTGTTGTCTTTATGGTCACTATAATTTTGTTTGTAAAAGTCGCGTTATTCACTAAACTCTAATATGGTCATGAACTTTGATCGCTATACTGCTATGCTAGTATGCTACTGCTAGTATTATCTTCATTCTGCTGCTCAAATTCATTCTGCTGCTAGCATTAAATCATTCTGCTGCTACATGTTTGATACTGCTGCTAGCTTTATGATTCTGCTGCTGCATACTACTGCTACTTTCGAGACTCTACTGCTAGTTATTTAATTCTACTGCTCGAAAGATTTATTCTGCTGCTGCATTTTAAGATTGGTTTGAAGATGGTTTTATACACACAGATTGATTCACACACAGGAAGATTTTGGTTTTTGTTCTTAAAGATTTAAAAAGACTCGTATTTGGTTTATTTAATTAATTGATTACGAAGAAGGTTGATTATCACTTAGTTGATGTTGTATTTGAGTTTCACAGGTTTGTGTTCTTATCATACCTTATAGCAGGAGGTAACTTGTTTGTTTTATACGGTGGTGACAACAGCTTGATGAATCTAGCAATGTGTGATTTTTCTTATGATGCTCTATGCACATATTGGCTATCACTTAAAGGAGTTACATTGTAGTGCTCAGTGTCTCATTGAAGATGAGGATTTATCAAGGGATCGCGGTCTACTTATATTTCCTGTTCATATAAGTTTAGAGTCACGTGGTTAGTACAAGATATAAGATATAAGTTTGGGTTATTCTACTTCTTCATCAAATTCGTTATATTTGGTTTTCTTCATCAGTGATCATTACATAAGAGCCTACAGAATTGAAGATTCAAGAGATGGTAAACATATTAGTTTCAGGGGAAGCTTATTGATTAAATGTTTAACTATCTACGTGTACCACTCGAGGGGAAGTTTATATTGCTTACATTCCCTATTTGTTGATAACAAAAAGGGGAAGAGATATTGAAGTGGCATGGCATGGATTAAGGGGAAGACAAACTTGTTTTATTCTATTAAAGAGACATAGGGTATGCTGGTGCTTAAATAGCTGACCCATAAGAAAAATTTTCTTGATCCAATAAAACATCCTTGTTATTGAACAAGGTTTCTCGTCATCATCTCTACCAACTATTACAAACCCTAGGCATCCATTGTAGGAACTTGACGCCTAGACACACATACACTTTTCTTAGACGTCTACATCTTTTTCTGTGTACATAATATCAATTCCCTGTATCTCTTTATATAATAGAGATACTAGGGTTATAAAGGATATTCTAGAATAATAAAAAGATATGCAGTAATCTTTTTCTTTCTTTGCAAGTTTCTTCTTTTGTCTCCATAAGTCCCTCATGTTTCACATGTTTTGTCTTATCAACTTAATTGTAATTCCCAACACGGGTGACGCGCCTGCCTCGGTAAAAATTCCCAAGTTTGGGTTCTTGGCCTATAAATACCACCCTTGCCTCTTGTATTCCTCACCCCTTGCCATTATTCTTTCTCTCTACATTCTTACTCTCTAATCCTCTAATTCTATCTCTTGTGTTCTTAATTTTCATACTAACATCTTTGAAAGAACACATATCTTTGCAAGGGAAGAATTACAAGAACCTAATCCACTCTTGTGATTGTGTCGAGTGTCTTCTTTTCTATACCCTTTCTATTATAATCGAGTCACTAGGTTAGGTTAGGGCTTGATTCAAAGAAACTTATATTCATTCAAATTGGTTGTAAAGGAATTCTTGTGTCTTGGTGACCAAGCCTAGATCATTGGGGATCTAGTAGGGGTTTAATACTTCCGGGTGGAAGTTTTGGTTATGGTCTTTGTAAACTTGTGTAAGTCGAATCACAAGATTCTTTGGGTGGTTTCCGAGGGCGGAATACCGTTGGGAATAGCTCTTCTTTGTGAGCACCGATCTTTGTGCATATCGATGGAGTGAAGTTGTAACGGTTTGTAATCCACCGAAAGGATTATACTAGAGTAATAGCATCGGTGTCGTGGATTCGCAACTGGACGTACGGATGGTAAAACCCCCCATTCTGAACCAGTATATATCGTGGTGTCTCTTTACATGCTTTATATACTTTGTTTGTGTTTGTGGTTGTGATTATTATAGTATAACCACTTGGTGATCTTTGAGGCTTAAAGTTAATAAACATTGAAGAAGCCGAAAAGACTGTATTTACCCCTCCCCCCTCTATGATTCTTCAATTGGAATCAGAGCGGTATACTCAAGTTTTTGAGCATTAAAACCTTCCCCGAGAAGTCGTTTTAAGTCAAAAAATTCTTTCCCAAAAATCTAAAAACCTAACTAAAATTTTTGGCAAAGTAGAGTATAGATCCATGGCTCAAGAAAACTATGTTGAGGGGTGCTCTATGCAAAACCACCTTTGCTAGAGATCAATGGGTTTTGTTTTTGGAAAACCCGGTTTGAGACCTATGTTAGGTTGAAAGATCTTGATTTATGGGAAATTATTCAAAATGGCAACTTTGTGTTCATGGTGGAAGACCTCGAAACAAAGTTGTTAGTGGAAAAGCCCAACTCGGATCTAAAAGATGATGAGAGGAGAAAGCTTGGTAAGAATGATGAAGCCAAGATGTTAATCTACAATGCTCTACCTCGAAGGGAGTTCGAGAGAGTTCATATATGCAAGACCGCCAAGGAGATTTGGCATTCACTCATCATCACACATCAAGGTAACTCACAAGTCAAAGATTGCAAGATCAACTTACTCATCCAACAATATGAGAAGTTTGCGATCTCGGATGAAGAGACCATTGACAATGGTTACACACGGTTCAATGCTATTATCACAAGCCTCACAGCTCTAGATCCTAGCTTTTACAACAAGAACCATGTGAGAAAGTTTCTTCGAGCTCTTCCGGTTAAGTGGAGGCCAAAGGTGACGGCTATTGAAGAAGCCAAGAACTTGGCGGAACTTCCTCTTGACGAGCTAATCGGCAACCTCAAAGTGTATGAAATGAGTTTAGAAAACGACAAGGTTGTTTCTAAAGAAAAGAAGAAAGAGGTTAAGTCACTAGCCCTCAAAGCTAAAGTCACTAGGGAACAAACTGGTGATGATAATGATGAAGGAAGTGATGAAGACGATGAAGAGCTCAATCTTATGGCAAGGAACTTTAGGAAGTTCTTTAGACGAGAAGGTAACCCTAGGCATGGTAATCGGTTTGCTAACCAAGCTGATAGTAATGGTAGAAAGGTTGGAAGAGATCGTGGCTATAATAATAAAGGTGGTTGAAGCTCAAGGCGCGAACGCGAGTGCTACAATTGTGGAGGCAAGAATCACTTTATAAGTGAATGTCCAAACCCTACAGAAAATAGGGCATTCGTCGGCGGAGCTTGGAGTGATAGTGAAGACGGGGATCATTCGGAAAAGAATGCAACGTGTCTCATGGCGTTTGAAACTCAAAAGGTATCTCCGAACTCTTCTACTTCTAATAAAGATTTAAATATTTGTAATTTGCAAAAAGAGAATGAGGAACTTTTTAAAACTATTGAAAAACTTGTTGAGGAGAAACACTCTCTTAATGACAAGGTGTTTGAACTTGAACGAGAAGTAAAGAGACTTACTCAACGTAAAGAGGTGGTTGAACCTTGCACAAGTTGTGAAAAACTTGTACATGAGGTTAACTCTTTGAGTGACAAAGTATCCAAACTTCAAAAAGTCATTAAGTTTTTCTAAATTTAAGAAAAGTAGCAATGATTTGGATGACATGTTAAGTCAACAAAAATTGTCCCAAGATAAGGAAGGTCTTGGATTTTCAAAAATCGAGAAAACCACTTCCGTAAGTTTAAGCAAACCAATAATGTTTGTAAAACAAGGAAAAAATGAAAAACCAAATGTTTTGTCTAATGTTCTTGTTAAACCAATTGTTCCTAAAACTCCTTTTGCAAATACTCGAGGTACTCAAACACCCTTTACAAGAAGAGAAACCCGAAAACAATTTTACAACCCGGTTTCACGTAATGGACTTGGATACACACAAGCTCGAGTCGACCATAAACCTATCTTGCCCACACCAAATATGAAACCGTCATATAGCCAAAGACATTCCTATCAAAAGAATCAATCATCGTCAAGAAGAAACTTTAACAAAAATCAAAGATCTTCACATCATGAATATAACTCATCCCAAAGGAGTGAAAACTCCTACCCAAACCAAAGATTTTTTAGACCACACAATCATCAAAACTTTGGACCAAGATTTCAAAACCAAACTAATTTTTTAGACAACCCTTGATCTATGTTTTCAAACTATGGTCTTGAAACATTAAGTATCTTGCTTCATGACCCAAGGATGTTCAACTTGGTAGTTCTTTATGCTAACAACAATGGACCCAAAAAACATTGGGGACCAAGTTTTTGAGTTATATGTTTGTTAGGTATAGGCTTGGACCGATCTATTAGATCGTTGAAAGTGGTTGTTTGGTATGTGTTATTTTACACATACTTTTGAACTTAGAATAGGGACCAAAATGATCAAAAACTAACGATAAATGCCAAAGGTATTGTGTTTTTGTGTTTGTGATCGTGTAAGGAAGGATATCTTATAAAAAGCAACAAAATCAACCAAAAAGCCTAAAACGAGCTTGAGATTTGGAAAAGTGTCAAAAAGCCGAAGCCGATGAAGAAATTTATCAAAGAAAGCCCAAAATGACAAAAGTAATCCTTAGAGATTCAGAGAATAACAAAAGAGACTCTTAGTTGAAGTATGAAGACCTTTATAATAATGGCCCTCCAAGTTTCAGCAAGTTGTCAACTTTGGTCCTGAAGAACTTTGGAAGAAAAGTCAACTCAATTCCTCCAAGTTAAAAGATCGTTACGTGAAGTATTTAGTTGTATTTGTAGCGTTTTAATATATTTTAAAGTAGTTTCTCATGTTTTGTAAAGGTCTAGGGGCTAAATATGCAACAAACTCAAAGATTAGAGAAGCCCTAGCCCCTAGCCTATAAATACCCCTTAACTACCAACTTTGAGAGGTTGGTTGTTGAGAGTTGGTCCTCTTAGTATAGGAGTAGTGTAATGAATTAATGTTAAGTTTTATTTACTTTCTCTCTCTAAAGCTTTCTCTCTCTAAAATCTTTAATTTTTACTTGTTAAAATCTTGTTTTTGTTGGTGGGATTTAAAGTTTATGGCTAAACTAGCTTGTTTAGTAAAAGATTTGGTAGAAAAACATTAGTTTTAGGCTTTATTTTGGATCAAAATGGTGTTTTGTTACGGTTTTTATCGAGTAAGTTTTTTTTTATTGACTGTGATTTTTCTTTCTTTTTTATCGAGTTAAAAACAAAAATATAAATATTATAGAGTTAGGAAAATATTATAGAGTTAGGACAATATTATAGAGTTAGGACAATATTATAGAGTTAGAACAATATTATAGAGTTAGGACAATATTACAAATTCTAGGAAGTATTTTTTTTAATTTACCGAGTATTGAGTCTTCAAAATTTTTGAGTATTATTTTTATATATTTATTAAGTATTGTTTACCAAGTTTCATTTCTTTTGGCGAGTTAGCCAAGATTATCGAATTAGATAATCACACCTCTTCGTTTATCGAGTGAGGCTTTTTTCATTACTAAATCTAAACGAAACTCTGCCGAATTTTTTCTAAAATTTATCAAGTAAGGATTTATTATAACAAGTTAGTGTCTTTTTATCAAGTAACGTCATTTAGTAAACTTTCCTAGTTTAATAATTATAACACCCCCAAAATCGATCAATACAGCGAAAGACTTATAATGACAGCGGAAGACTTTTGGGGTATTATATCGTGGATCTTTGTCACAATTATAGAAAACGACTCAAATGAGACGTTTTAAGCTTTATTTAAAATACCAAATATTCATGTTTCCAAGAGGTTTCATTATTCAACAACAAGTTTTTATTCAAAGAGAAATAAACGTTTCTTTATTTGCCCACTTCGTGCCTTTGCCATCCATTCCACTTAGTTACCTGAGATAAACATGCTAAAATTCAACAAAAGTTGAGTGAAATTCATAGGTTTTTGAACTCACCTTAGAAGTACAGTAGAATAATTGTAATCTCAACGATGCAAGGCAACGGCTTCACACACAAGCTATAAGATATGGCAAGTTTCAGTTTTTAAGTCTCGTTTTTATTGCGAACGTTTATTATTAGTTACGAATAATCCATAATGTGCATAGGTGATGTGTTACGTCGTAGATAAAATAGATAATGGTTTCGTATTGTTTCATCGTCTAAAATTTAATTATCGTTATATAAATTTTATTCGTATATATATATATATATATATATATATATATATATATATATATATATATATATATATATAATTTATTATTTAAACATCAATAGTACTATTGGAGCCTTCAAGTTTCTCAATTTTACACTTTTCACCCTTAATGGAAAATATTTACGTTGTTAGTCCAAAATTATATATATTTACGTTTTAAGTTCAATTATATCAACATTTACATTTTTCAGTCCCAAGTTTCAATATTAGCAGTTTATACCTTTAGAAAACAGATTTTACACTTTTTACCCAAAGTTTATATGTTTGACACTTTTAGTCCCTAGTTAACGAAATTTTGCAAATTTAGTCCAAAAATTACCAAATTCAAAATTTAACATTTTTATTATTCCAATAAGCTCAGGAAGTGTAGAATAGCTTATTCCAACAGCTTATTAGCTTATTTTCCTTGTTTTTCATCAAATGGGCTTATCGATCCAATATTAAGGTCCGTTAACATTTTTCGACCCAAAGGGTTTGGGGGAACATTGGGTTGGTCAAAATCCATCATTTTAAGTCTTAATAATGTTTCAAAATAGCTTTTACACCTAGCTTATCGTAATAAGCTAAAACTAGCTTTTTGGGCTTATCGGCCCACTTAAAGTTTTTATTTTTCTGAAAAATCTTATGAATTCACGATTTGCTTTAGGCTCGTACAAGTGACAAAATCAAGTTATTAGATCGAATTATTTATCATTCTCGTTTGTATACTAGGTAGACAATTAGTTCGTATAAAATTAATAGGTGGTCATGTGTCGAATATTAAAATGGCGAGGTCAAAGTGTAAGCCAAAACTCAATACGTAAAAACTATAAAACTTGAAAAATAAACTAAGTCTTTTAGTATATATCGTATAGGTCCAACGTGAGTTAGAAACATGTGATTTTTATTATGTATACGTTAATGTAAGTTCAAAGTTATTATAGGTTCTCATTAATGACTTAACCAAATATTAGTACGAAGTATAAAACATGTGGGTTGTTTTTTGTATTTTACGATTTATAGATCAAAAGTGTTTGTGCAAAAACAATGTACGTATATATATATATATATATATATATATATATATATAAATAGAAAGAAAGTTTCAAGGCCTCACCTCACCTATAAAAGGTGGTGTAAAACGATGAGTAAGGATCGTGTAATGGTACGAGGGCTTTGTGGTTCACTTCATGTTCCACCAAAGGTTCAAGAGGCTCCAAGCTTGGTCTCCTAGGTTCATTTGAGACGTGGTTCTTCTTGGCGATCCGTATGTCCTCCACAACTTTCTTCTCGTTGCTATTTTTATGTGAGTGGTACGTATAAGTGTATGCATTGACTTGTGATTGCATGGAAGTCTTTTATAGTGAGTTTTGAAGGGTAGAAACAAGCTAAGATCATAAGTATTGGTGCGTACATGTGAGGGCGAATAGTAATGCCACAAACATTGTCCAATCGATGGTTTACAAGGCTAGATATTGTGTAAGTGAATTCTATTCATTCCTGACGCTTCATGTTATGCATATTGTTAGTTTAGATGCAATTGGAGAGCAAGGGTGGCAACAAGGAATGTCTTGCCACGTTTCAAGCTTATCTTTCAAAGGTGAGTTTGGTTCGTTGCTTGGGTGGTTTCTAGGGTAATAAACATGTGAGAGGGAGTGTAATATCTATCATTTCCGTTTCTTTGGCACTAGGGGAGACGAGACAAGCAAAAATATGTATAGGTCGTGTATCAAAATCGTGAGAAAATAGGGTGGTTTTGGGCGTGGTCGCGACAGAAAGAAAGAAAAGAAAAAGAAAATAACAAGGGTGCGTTTGGGCCTGTGGCCTGTGGGCTTGTGGTTTGTGTCGGCCCAAAGAAAGAAAAATAAATAAAAGGAGTCCGTTTGGTTTGTATTTGGTTTTTCGTGGTCCATTGGGTGTGGGGGCCCACATGGCGTGTTTCGAGTATCGTGTCGAAGTTCAAAAATATTAGTGAGCGTTCTCGGGAAGTTTCGTAGGTTCGGGAAATATATAAATAGTATACGGTATTTAGACGAAACGTATTGTTATAAATATAAACGTTTTATATATTTTTAGTTTGCAATAATTATAAGTTATCTAGGTCGTGTGTAAGCATCGTTCCTGGGTAAACGGTCAATCACAATTATCGTAGTGGTTCCAATATCAATCCATAACATAAAAAAAAATTGTTACCCGTAAAAATGGTGTTAAGTTATTATAACATCGTTTTATTTGTTCGTGTGCATTTACTAATCGTAAAGGAAATTTACGAGAGGTTACATTACCTACCTCTTACAGGGAATTCCGTCCTGGAATTCTAGTCTAAGATAGTTGCCAAGGGTGTCTTAGGTGAAGAGATGTGGGTACTTGGAGCGAATCCGATCCTCGCACTCCCAAGTATATTCCGGTCCTCGCTTGGAGTCCCAAAGAACTTTGACAATAGGGATACGGTTTTGCTAGAGTTGTTTAACTTCTCTATCCATGATTTCAATGGGTTCCTCGGTAAAGACAAGGTTGTCATCTAGTCGAATTTCTTTCAATGGAATAACGAGAGATTCATTGGATAAACACTTCTTAAGGTTTGGCACATGAAAGGTGTCGTGAATCCGACTAAGTTCTTCGGGTAGTTCGAGTTTGTAAGCCACGGGTCCTATCCTTTCCAGGATTTTGAATGGACCGATGTATCTAGGGTTCAACTTTCCATGTTTTCCAAATCGTACCATTCCCTTCCAGGGAGATACTTTTAATAAAACTCTATCTCCTATTTGAAATTCCATGGGTTTCCTTCTTATGTCGGCGTAGCTTTTCTGTCAGTCTCGGGCTGCTTGTAAGCGTTGCTTAATCTTAATGATTTTCTCAATAGTTTCCCGAACAAGGTCTGGTCCTATAAGTTGTCTTTCTCCAACTTATGCCCAACAAACGGGCGATCTACACTTTCTACCATACAGTGCTTCGAATGGTGCTGCTTTTATGTTGGCATTGTAACTATTGTTGTATGAAAACTCTGCTAATGGTAAGTGCTTATCCCAACCTTTTCCAAAATCAATAACGCATGCTCGGAGCATATCTTCCAAGGTTTGAATAGTTCTTGCACTTTGACCATCAGTTTGAGGGTGGTATGCGGTGCTCATATCTAGTTTAGTTCCTAAGGCTTTTTGTAACGATTTCCAAAAGTGAGAGCTGAAACGACTATCTCGATCCGAGATTATTGAAATTGGTACTCCATGTCGAGTGACAATTTTCTTCACATACAGCTGAGCCAGTGTATTCATCTCATCGGTTTCTTTGATGGGTAGAAAATGAGCGGATTTTGTGAGACGATCCACAATAACCCATATTGTGTCGTATCCGGATGAGGTTCTTGGAAGTTTGGTGATGAAGTCCATAGTGATTCGTTCCCATTTCCACATAGGAAGTTCAGGTTGTGCAAGTAGACCTGAAGGTTTCTGATGTTCTGCCTTTACTCTTGAACACGTCAAACACTTACTAACATACTCTGCGATGTCAACCTTCATGTTTGGCCACCAATATAGTTTCTTTAAATCCTGATACATCTTGTCGGAACCTGGGTGAATGGAGTATTTTGACTTGTGGGACTCATACATGATGAGCTCACGAATACCCCCAACCATAGGGATCCAACTTCTGTCCTTGAAACACAGTGTTCTATCGGATTTCTTCACGAACCCATTCTTATTCTTGGGCATGCCGTAAATATTTTCCTTGGGTCGGTTTTCTTCTTTAAGTGCTTCGTTCTGTGCGGTAAGGATTTGGGATGGAAGGGGTGAGTGAATAGTCATTCTTAGCGATCTAACTTGAAATGGTTTCAATCGTTCTTTTCGGCTTAACGCATCTGCTACTACATTAGCCTTTCCTAGGTGGTAGCGTATCTCACAATCATAATCGCTGAGCAGCTCTAGCCAGCGACGTTGTCTCATATTCAAATCCTTTTGATCCAAAATATGCTGAAGACTCTTGTGGTCTGTGTACATGGTACATTTGGTGCCATATAAGTAGTGCCTCCATAACTTGAGCGCAAAAACTACAGCTCCTAACTCCAAGTCGTGAGTCGTGTAGTTTTCCTCATGTTTCTTCAGTTGTCGGGATGCATAAGCTATCACTTTGCTTCTTTGCATCAAAACTGCTCCTAGTCCATGATAAGATGCGTCGCAATATACTATAAAGTCCTCATTTCCTTCTGGGAGGGCTAATATTGCAGCTTCACAAAGCTTTCGTTTTAACAACCGGAAGGTTGCTTCTTCCTTTTCTTCCCAGATGTACTTCTCGTTCTTTTGGGTTAGCTTAGTCAAAGGTTTTGCAATCTTGGATGAGAGGATCACTTGATTTGATAACACACTATGAGGTTTTGGACCTTTGTAATGCGTATATGTGATACTTTGAGTGAATAGGATTAAGTATGCGGAATCTACTTAACCACACTTAGAATGTTTATTGGAAATGGAACTGTGATGCTGTGTTTATTTAACAAAGAACAATGAAAATATTTCACCAAAACGATTCAATATTATTCAGAATAATACGACTGATCTTTACTATCACTAGGGTTACAAAGACCTTGAATCTTGTGTTTGTTCTATTGTTTTTCTCTATGTATATCTCTACATGCATAAGTTGTACTTATCTACACAGCTGTTGTATGAGTCATAGAAGCATCAGCAAAAACACTATCAGTAGAAATCTTCTTCAGCAGAATCCATCAGTGGAAACGTGCTTTGTGCTTTATCAGCAGAAACATACTTGATGTATTTCCTTAAGCCTTTATGCTGATTCTTCTGATTATTTAATTCCCAACATTGGAGAATCCTTCAATAAATCTTTGGTAGTAACCTGCGAGACCTAAAAATTGATGTATCTCCGTGGGGTTTGTAGGAGACGACCAACCTTTTACAGCCTCAATCTTTGCAGGGTCTACGTGAATGCCTTGACTATCTATGATATGTCCTAAAAATTGTATGATGCGAATCCAAAAGTCGCATTTGGAGAACTTAGCGTACAGTTCTTCTTTCTTGAGCAGTTCTAGTATGATTTGTAGATGTTCCGCATGTTCCTCTTCGTTGCGAGAGTAGATCAAAATATCATCAATGAATACTATTACAAACTTATCCAAGAAAGGTTTGCACACTCGATTCATTAAATCCATGAAAACTGCTGGTGCATTGGTTAGACCGAACGGCATTACTTGAAATTCGTAGTGACCATAGCGCGTTCTGAATGCAGTTTTCGGAATATCCTCTTCTCGAACTCTTAGCTGATGATATCCCGATCTCAGATCAATTTTTGAGTATACGCTCGATCCTTGCAATTGATCAAACAGATCATCAATTCGAGGAAATGGGTATCGATTCTTTACCGTAAGTTTATTCAACTCCCGGTAATCGATGCACATTCGAAAGGATCCATCCTTCTTCTTAACAAATAAAACTGGAGCTCCCCAAGGTGATGAGCTTGGTCGAATAAATCCTTTTTCCGACAATTCCCTTAGTTGTTCTGGCAATTCTTCCATTTCAAATGGCGCTAGCCTATAAGGTGCTTTAGCCACTGGTGCCGCTCCAGGCACTAGTTCTATCTGAAATTCTACTTGACGTACGGGTGGAATACCAGGTAATTCCTCAGGGAACACTTCAGGAAAATCCCAAACGATAGAAACGTCATCAAGCTGCTTCTCGGATGACTTATTTTTCGTAACTTGAGCCATGAATACCTGACATCCTTCCTTCATGTATTTTATCACTCGCATACATGAGATAATTCCATATCGAGGTTTGCTTTTGTCGCCCTGGACAATGAGTGTTTCATCCTTGAGTGGTATATGGACGACCTTTTCGTCACAGTGAACCCTAGCACGATGGTGGGATAGCCAATCCATGCTGACGATAGCATCAAAACTACCAAGTTGAACCGGAATAAGATCAATGGCAAAAGTTTTTTGGATAGGGTTAGGGTGCAATCTTTCATGATAGTATTGGTATCTATTAAATTTTCGTCAGCCATTTCGACTTCATAGGTGGTGTTTAGCTTAGAGGGGGTGACATTAAGTAAAGGGGCAAACATATCTGATATAAAACTCTTATCGGCGCCCGAATCAAACAATAATCTAGCATTATGATGGTTTAGTAGAAACGTACCGGTGACTACATCAGGTCCGTTTCCATCTCCGAGAAGGTATACTCTAGCTGGAGTGTTGGTTGGTTCATTTCCTTTTGGGCAGTTGCTTTGGATGTGTCCTACTTCTCCGCATCCGTAGCAAGTGGGTGATACAACCTGTGTGTTGCTTCCTGTAGCCGGAATCCTACAGTTTCTGGTTTAATGACCGATCTTACGACATTTGTCGCATCGGACGGTACAATGACCCTCGTGATGAAGTTTGCATCGTTGACATTGGGGTTTCTGTCCGTTGTACCCTACATCTTCCGTGGCAGCGTAGACTCGGGGTTTTTCTTGTCTTTGATTCTGCTGTTGAGTGTTCTGATTGTTGTGATATTGTTGGTGGTTCCGATTATTGTTGCGGTGGTTGTTGTTGCGATGATGACTGTTGTGGCTATGTTGGTTGTTGTTGTGATGGTGGGTGGTTCTCTTATCGTCCAATTTCCTTTTAATCTCATTGTATTTCACTTCTCGGTCTAGAAGTTTCTGAGCAAGTTCCATTGCTGCTTCCAAGGTTGGCGGGTTTGCTGAGGTGACATTTCCTTCAATACTCCTAGGGAGTCCTTCGACATATTTCTCTAATGTCTTCTCATGATCGGGTACCATGGTAGGGCATAGTACTTTGAGTTCTTGAAATCTCCGGTTGTAACTTCTCAAATCAACGCCTTTCACTATTAAGGTCTGGAACTCATCCTCGAGCTTTCGTAGTTCGGAACGGGGACAATACTTCTTTAGTATTTTAGCCTTGAATTCAATCCAAGTAAGTTGATGTGCTGCCTCTGCTCCTAGTGTTTGAACGGTAGAGTTCCACCAGGATAGAGCGTCTTGCATCAGTGTTCCCGTTGCGAAGCTTACCTCATTGTTTTCCGAGCATCCACTTCTTTGGAAAACAGTTTCACTTCTTTCAAACCATTGAGCTAATTCCGACACTCCTTCAGTTCCTTTGAAATACGTTGGTTGGCACGCTATAAAGTCCTTATAAGTGCAGTAGCGGGGTGTAGGTGCATTTCCATCTCTATTACGGGCTTGTCCAGCTAAAACGGCATTGACACCATCAGCAATTGCTTGCTGGATCGCTACCGGGGTCATAACTTCAGGGTTCGTTGATGCGGCGGTCGTGGTTGTTCTCCTAGTTCTAGCCATGTTGCTATTATAAAGAAGGTATATCATTAGAACATTTATAATAGTCCTATCACGTTGAAATATATATCGAGTAATAGATAGTAAATATAGGTCGTAGTTACAATGATTTGATCATTGAACAGGTTTAAGTCATAATTATCGTATGTTGGAATGACACACATAGGAATTACGAATAAGTTTGACCTACATGAACTAATATATTACGATATAATGTATAAGAATTGCAACGTAAATAAAGATAAAATAAATTTCCATAAATCAACGTCAAGGTGTTACAACACTTATTGATACTTGTACAAATGTTTACAAAACACGACAAGATTCTCTTATTGGTAGGACATTGATTTTACTAACAAGTCGATGGTCTCATGGTTTCCCTAAGGCTTTGTCTAGGCGGTTTTGGAGTTCTTGAATGGCAATAGACATGGTTTCCATGGTTTAATCTCGAGTCCTTTCCCTTTCTCGAGATTCTAGCAGGGCTTATCTAAGGCGTAGGTTCTCAGTGTTGATCCTTTCAAGTTCTCGGTCTAAAGTTCCCATCATTATTTCTGTTGAAGTGTTAACCCCACACAGTGCTCCTATGAATTCCATTGACTCCCAAAATAGAGAATCCAACTTTTCAACCTTATCTTCTATTGCAAGATGACCAATTCTGAGACTGTTCATATCATCTTCAAAGGTTTCTAGAAGTTCATGCAGAATCTTGTTGAGTATACCAGCGATGGAATCAAGTCGATCTTCGTGGCGAACCATTCTTGCAGCTAACAATGGTATGGTGTGATGTATGGGTTCCCCAGTGACTGGAAGAATTCGGGAGGTAGAGTAAGAACTTTCCCCAAGTTCCCTTGTTGTTGGTGTTCCTTCTTGTTGGTGTTCCTTCTTGAGATCTCCAATATCGCATGATGGGCAACAAGAATGACCATTTACGAGCATCCACTCGCTTGTGGGTCCTTCGGCGTCTGTGGTGAACACAAGATTCTGAGGTGGTTGGGCGGATTGGGTAAGTCCTTTGGTGAGGTGATATTAGGACACTTCGGTAAGGTGCAGGTGGTGATGCTAGTGGAGGAGATGCTATGGGTGATGGTGTTAGGGGCACAGTAGTAGTTTGGCTGTAGAAGATAGTAGGTAGTGGTGGTATCACAGGTGGTGGTGGCACAACTGATTCAGGTGGTATGAGAAGAGTTGGTGTTGGTACAGCAGTACTTGCTTCATACGGCTGAAGTTGTCAAATTTGCCTAGATTGGCGAATTGGACCAGATGATGCCAAAGGAGAAGCCTCTGTGTCAGATGCTGGCAGAAATTGCTGGCTTTGCATGTATCTGTCGGTAGCAGGAGACATAGGCATAGGTGAGGTAGCATAGGCTGAAGTAACATCTTCAATTCCTGAGTTTGATGAAACGCTAATAGGGTGGGTGTTCGAAGACATGACACTGTAATAATTTCCCGATTAGTAAATGTAAACATAATCATAATCAATTTAAAATGCTATAAAGTAAATAATACTTTTAACCAATTTTTGGATTGCTCAGGCACGAAGGGCGTAGGATGGTATTTTATAAAAATTTTGTCCTGTTTTAAGTGTAGTTATAGTCCAATGTTCCAAAAACACTTGGTTCACTATAACCGTGGCTCTGATGCGAATCTATAACACCCCCAAAATCGATCAATACAGCGGAAGACTTATAATGACAGCGAAAGACTTTTGGGGTACTATATCGTGGATCTTTGTCACAATTATAGAAAACGACTCAAATGAGACGTTTTAAGCTTTATTTAAAATACCAAATATTCATGTTTCCAAGAGGTTTCATTATTCAACAACAAGTTTTCATTCAAAGAGAAATAAACGTTTCTTTATTTGCCCACTTCGTGCCTTTGCCATCGATTCCATTTAGTTACCTAAGATAAACATGCTAAAAGTCAACAAAAGTTGAGTGAAATTCATAGGTTTGTAATGAAGAGTTTGAATACAAGAGATAGGTGCTTATTGTATATAGATACAAATAAACAAGTTAGAAATCACATTCATGATTGCCTTAAGCTCATGACACTCAACGATTCAACAGACATCAAAATTATCCGTAATAATGATGTGATATAAGTTGCCCCCAAGATAGGTATTTGCCAGTAACCTATGATATTTAAATAAAGTGCATTTGGTGACTTTCCTCTAGCAACCAAATGGGGATTGTCAATCCCTAATAGATCTATTCACAATTATTTACGTTCAACCTTCAAGTGATTAAGGTTCATGATCGAGGGACTTTTGGCAACAGCTACTTAAGCAATAATAATATCAGGAAAAGACTTGTGTTCGGTTTTTGAGCATGTATCCCCCCCACAAAAACAAGTTAAATGTGGGCTATGAACTTACCTTAGTAGTACAGTAGAATAATCGTAATCTCAACGATGCAAGGCAACGGCTTCACACACAACCTATAAGATATGGCAAGTTTCAGTTTTTAAGTCTCGTTTTTATTGCGAATGTTTATTATTAGTTACGAATAATCCATAATGTGCATAGGTGATGTGTTACGTCGTAGATAAAATAGATAATGGTTTCGTATTGTTTCATCGTCTAAAATTTAATTATCGTTATATAAATTTTATTCGTATATATATATATATATATATATATATATATATATATATATATATATATATATATATATATATAATTTATTATTTAAACATCAATAGTACTATTGGAGCCTTCAAGTTTCTCAATTTTACACTTTTCACCCTTAACGGAAAATATTTACGTCGTTAGTCCAAAATTATATATATTTACGTTTTAAGTCCAATTATATCAATATTTACATTTTTCAATCCCAAGTTTCAATATTAGCAGTTTATACCTTTAGAAAACAGATTTTACACTTTTTACCCAAAGTTTATACGTTTGACACTTTTAGCCCCTAGTTAACGAAATTTTGCAAATTTAGTCCAAAAATTACCAAATTCAAAACTTAACATTTTATTATTCCAACAAGCTCAGGAAGTGTAGAATAGCTTATTCCAACAACTTATTAGCTTATTTTCCTTGTTTTTCATCAAATGGGCTTATCGATCCAATATTAAGGCCTGTTAACATTTTTCGATCCAAAGGGTTTGGGGGAACAATGGGATGGTCAAAATCCATCATTTTGAGTCTTAATAATGTTTCAAAAGAGCTTTTACACCTAGCTTATCGTAATAAGCTAAAACTAGCTTTTTGGGCTTATTGGCCCACTTAAAGTTTTTATTTTTCTGAAAAATCTTATGAATTCACGCTTTGCTTTAGGCTCGTACAAGTGACAAAATCAAGTTATTAGATCGAATTATTTATCATTCTCGTTTGTATACTAGGTAGACAATTAGTTCGTACAAAATTAATAGGTGGTCATGTGTCGAATATTAAAATGGCGAGGTCAAAGTGTAAGCCAAAACTCAATACGTAAAAACTATAAAACTTGAAAAATAAACTAAGTCTTTTAGTATATATCATATAGATCCAACGTGACTTAGAAACGTGTGATTTTTAATATGTATACGTTAATGTAAGTTCAAAGTTATTATAGGTTCTCATTAATGACTTAACCAAATATTAGTACAAAGTATAAAACGTATGGGTTGTTTTTTGTATTTTACGATCTATAGATCAAAAGTGTTTGTGCAAAAACAATGTACGTATATATATATATATATATATATATATATATATATATATATATATATATATATATATATAGAAAGAAAGTTTCAAGGCCTCACCTCACCTATAAAAGGTGGTGTAAAACGATGAGTAAGGATCGTGTAATGGTACGAGGGCTTTGTGGTTCACTTCACGTTCCACCAAAGGTTCAAGAGGCTCCAAGCTTGGTCTCCTAGGTTCGCTTGAGACGCGGTTCTTCTTGGCGATCCGTATGTCCTCCACAGCTTCCTTCTCGTTACTATTTTTATGTGAGTGGTACGTATAAGTGTATGCATTGACTTGTGATTGCATGGAAGTCTTTTATAGTGAGTTTTGAAGGGTAGAAACAAGCTAAGATCACAAGTGTTGGTGTGTACATGTGTGGGCGAATAGTAATGCCACAAACATTGTCCAATTGATGGTTTACAAGGCTAGATCTTGTGTAAGTGAATTCTATTCATTCCTGACGCTTCATGTTATGCATATTGTTAGTTTAGATGCAATTGGAGAGCAAGGGTGGCAACAAGGAATGTCTTGCCATGTTTCAAGCTTATCTTTCAAAGGTGAGTTTGGTTCGTTGCTTGGGTTGTTTTTAGGGTAGTAAACATGTGAGAGAGAGTGTAATATCTATCATTTCCGTTTCTTTGGCACTAGGGGAGAAGAGACAAGCAAAAATATGTATAGGTCGTGTATCAAAATCATGAGAAAATAGGGTGGTTTTGGGCGTGGTCGCAACAGAAAGAAAGAAAATAAAAAGAACATAACAAGGGTGTGTTTAGGCCTGTGGCCTGTGGGCTTGTGGTTTGTGTCGGCCCAAAGAAATAAAAAGAAATAAAAGGAGTCTGTTTGGTTTGTATTTGGTTTTTCGTGGCCCATTGGGTGTTGGGGGCCCACATGGCGTGTTTCGAGTATCGTGTCGAAGTTCAAAAATATTAGTGAGTGTTCTCGAGAAGTTTCGTAGGTTCGGGAAATATATAAATAGTATACAGTATTTAGACGAAACGTATTGTTATAAATATAAACGTTTTATATATTTTTAGTTCGCAATAATTATAAGTTATCTAGTTCGTGTGTAAGCATCGTTCCTGGGTAAACGGTCAATCACAGTTATCGTAGTGGTTCCAATATCAAGCCATGACATAAAAAAAATTTGTTACCCGTAAAAATGGTGTTAAGTTATCATAACATCGTTTTATTTGTTCGTGTGCATTTACTAATCGTAAGGGAAATTTACGAGAGGTTACAATAATAATTAGTTTTCTATTTCTTTTACTTATTTCCTTTTTAATTAGTCTTTATATCATTTTCATTTATAAAAGTTAAAAGGCCAAAAATATAATTTTCCTTTTACGTTATTTTTCTTTTATATCTTATTATTTAGAAAAACTTAATTTGCAATCGTAGGACTAGTATCGCTTTTATTTTTCTTTTTAAATCGGTCGTGTTAAGTTTTATTTACGCTTTTATTTCTATTTCATTTTTAAGAATGTTTGTTTTATTTGCTCATTTGTTTTGCAGTATTTGCTTGTTCTTTTTGCTTTAATTGCAATTTATTTTCAATCGTACTTTAATCAAAAACCAAATCATCTTTTTAATTCCATTCACTTCACAAACTCGTGACACAAGCCGACTCAATCGCCGTCTAACCTTCGTTGGGACATAACGACCCGGGGAACATACTTTCACGAGTGTTTCTTCGGTTAAAAACTATACTAAAACGATTACATCAAAAATTTTGGCACCGCTGCCGGGGAAGGTTTGAAACGAGAGCGTCGTACTTGTATCGTTTGTTGGTGATTTGAAGACCCTTCTCCCGAGAAGTTATCGTTTTTTGTAAATATTCTCAAAAATTTTAAAAAAAAAATTAATAATAATAATAATAATAATAAAATCAATAAATAAATAAAATATTAAAAATATATAAAAACACAAAAAGATTTTCCTTTTCTACTTTGTTTTTCTTTTTCAAAAATTTAAAAACCCAAAATAATCTTCTTATCCTCTTATCATTTGATTCTTTTTCTCTTACTTTCTAAACCGATAATTCTTATGGATCCGACTTGTTTTAAATGTGGAGAACCGTTCTTTGAAAGTTCATGTGTTTGGTGTACATGCGAACAATGTGGTAATGATATTCACGATAGAGTTTATTGGTTTTGTAATACTCCCGAGTATGTTCGAAACACAATCTTTCAAAACGTTCCCGATTACTATCCAACACCACCGCCGTCTCCATTCACTTGCTTTAATTGTGGAAATCCATCCAACGAAGGATTACCGTGTGGGCAATGTTTTTGTAATGAATGTGGATACACCAATTGTATATGTTACTTCCCGAGTGCTGAAACGTCTTACGCTTGTGATACAAGTTTTGATAATTATCCTCAAAATGATTTCAATCATCCTTTTCAAAACTCTTATGAGCAAGTACCGTATTTTAATGGAGAATTGTCAAATTTTGAAAATTGTGGGGAATCGTTTGAAAATTTTTATTATGAGCCGAATTCATGTTACGATTCTCATGGTTTTAACCAACCCCCACAAACTTCCGATGTTACTAATGATATTTTTAAAATTAAATCCATGATCGAGAAGTTAAAAGAGTTGGTGGCTAATCCTTATACTCATACTCCCGAGCCTCGTGAGAAGTCTATTGCAGAATTACTTGCTGGAGAGAGAGCGTCTAATCCTTTTAAAAATTTTGTTTACTATGATTACGACGACGATGATGAGAAAATTACGTTCGTTCTTAATCCTCACAAAACTTCTGATGTTTCTCCCGTAGAACCCGAGGACTCTCTAGAAATGGGGGACAAGCATCTAAACACTATTCCAGCAACGGAATCGGACGAATTCAATAAGTCTAGTGTTGAGAACCTCGTCCCCGATCCCAAGTGAGTCCGGGGAAATTTCTAATGGTGATTCTGAAATTGTTTCTGATACTTCTTATCCTTCTTTCACACCGGTTGAAAGGAGTGATGTCTTTTTAGACGAGATCGAGGTTTGTCTTGCTAACAATGATTCTAATCCGACGATGGTTGACGACTCTAATTTTGATCCGGAGGGAGATATTCGTGTCCTTGAAGAATTATTTAATGTAGAACCATCAACTTCTCTCCCTCCGACGAGCAATGATGATTTTGATGAAGTTGAAAGTTATTCCGATTCTCACAATGAGTATACTACGAGTGATGAAGATTCTTGTGGAGATATCGATGATAATGATGAAGATGATGATGTGGAAATTCAAGATGAAGCTCTTCATGAGAAATTATCCAAAGTTTATCTTCTCATTTCTAAGATTGAGGCGTTGAATGATCCTCCGACTTCTTCTCCTATCCCCGTTATGGATAGTGATTTCTTACTCGAGCTTGAAATTTTTCGATTTGAAGAGATGAGTAGTGGCAATCCTACTATTCATGTTGATATCTCTCTTCTGGATTATGAGCGTTTTAATTTTAAGATCGACTCTGTGCTTATTTCTGATAATCCATCACGTGACCCTCTTTTAGAGGATGTCGATCGATTTCTTGCTGCGGAGGACTTGATACCACCGGGTATTGAGAATGACGATAATGGCCTTCGAAGAAATGTTCTTGAAGATATTCATAATGATGATGTACTTACCGATGCTGATTCATCTCTTTTCGATTTACCTTCTTCTCGTCCACCTGCGAAGCCACCGGATGTAGATTGTGAATCAGATACAAATGAAGATATTTTTGGAGTGGTGGACGAGATTTCTGATTATAATAATCCTGTGATTGATATTTTACCCACCCAACCCACCCGTGATTCAGAATTTGACTTTGCTTTTATCATCTGGGTATTTTATCCGTTCTTTACTTATCCCCTCATTTCTTCACTTTTCCACTCCACCGGGAGTGAGGATACCGTCTTTGACCCCAGCATCTCCGTTTATGCCGGTTGTCCATTCCATCTGCTCTCCCCAAGGACGAATTAATTCGGGGATCGAGTCAAGCTCATGTGACTCGGTGAACAAAAACAAGCGCTTCGTGGGAGGCACCCCATGCTTATCCTTTCATCTTCTTAAAATTTCTATTTTCTTTCTAACGTGACGTGAGGAGGGCTACCTCTTCCATTTTCTCGTGTTTCGTTGTTATTGTGAATGTCCAGGATTTTCCCGAATAACGAAGACTCTCGTGCTCGTTGTTTTCTCTTCACTCGATTTTCATCATTCGTTGCTTATCCATATATCCTAATCTTATCGACTAACATTTATCTTTTGGCATAATTAATAAACAGCCTTAGATTTATGTAGGAGAACCCTTTTCCTTTTAAACATTGAGGACAATGTTTCATTTTAGTCTGGGGGGTGATCGTTCAATCTGATTTTTGCCTTGCACTTTGCTGTTAACTTACGCAACTCCGTTTTTCCACCAAAATTTTAAATTTTTGTCACCTTTTTATTGTAAAAAAAATGATGATATATGATATGAATAATAAGATTTGACACCTTGTTTTGACTTTCCTACCGGCGAGAGTAGAAATAAATGTTTCGACTTGACCGGGCGTGTTGAGCCCTAGCTCGTCTCCCTTAACCAATATAATCAAAAGATTATGACTAAGCATCCGCGGATCTCATTACTTGGGATTTTAAATTTGCGGAGATCGAGGAATGATAGAGTTTATTTAGAAGTTTCATGCTAAACGTGGAGTAGTTGGATCTCTTTAGAGCCCATGAAAGGTACTTGTGGCCTCCTTGTTCCCACAAGCTTGCACACCAATAAAAATAGATCTCTAGGTTTAATTAAGGGTATACGGTTTGGGCAATACTTAGTTTTTTCTCATTCCCAACAAAATCTCTGCATATGGGGGTTTGGTACACATAGGGGTACTGCCAGTGTTACGGTGAAATAGACTATTGCATCTTGTCGGTTCGCAGCCGATGTTGTGATCTTAGTAAAGGCCGTAGGACTCGGGGTTTGGCATATGATTATGAATATCAATAATAATAGTCCAAAGCCAAATAAAAAGGCAGAGGAATTGAAAGCTATAAAAAGCAGCGGATATAAATCCAAGGTCATAATAAAGCTCTTACATCTTGGCGGCTCTCAAACCGTAGTTGTAAAAGAAATAAAAGACTAAGGACCAAGTATTATTAAAGTACTTATAATTGTGCAAAAATGCCAAGCTTCGACTCTGGGGGTTTCCCTAATAAAAAGCTTCCGTTTCGGGTCTCAGACATGGGATGTCTCGGTCGTAAATAAAAAGGGGGACCTCCACAAATCATGTTAAATCAGAGACCTTCATGTGGACCCGATTTCTATATGCAGGGGTTTTCGAGGGAAAGTTTGGAAACTACTTAGCGTTAAAATTTTGTGCTCTTATCGGATTAACAAATATCAAAACGAGAAAATATGAAGAAATTCATTTCTCACAAATTAAAATCTTGAGATACCAAACTTAGGACCTGGGAACAAGAGGTAATGACACAATTAACTTTTGTGGATAGTGTTAGCACCTAACTTGTGGATAAACAATGATCTCGATTTTACGCTTAGTTTGGGAGCTTGTGAAAAATCAAGGATGACGATTTTTATCCGTATGGTCTCTTCTCTGTGAGAAGTGTTTCTACTCGTTGACCCTGAAAATTATCAACAGATAAGAATTGATAATGAAAGTCAAAGCAAACCGTCACATATATAAAAATGAAAAGTACAAAAAAAAATTAGTAGTAGTTATTATTCATTAAAATCGGAAAATGGAGCGTTTTTGAGAATAAATGATTTTGATATCTCTTATAAAAATCATTGCTATTTTACAACGTCAGTAAAGAGATGATTTAAAATTATTTATCTCTTAAGCGTGAGGTGATGACATTGCGTGAGGACACGACAATACCTTAGTCTGGGGGATTTTGGTATGTGTTATTTTACACATACTTTTGACCTTAGTTTAGGGACCAAAATGATCAAAAACTAACGATAAATGCCAAAGATATTGTGTTTTTGTGTTTGTGATCGTGCAGGGAAGGATATCTTATAAAAAGCAACAAAATCAACCAAAAAGCCTAAAACGAGCACGAGATTTGGAAAAGTGTCAAAAAGCCGAAGCCGATGAAGAAATTTATCCAAGTAAATCCCAAAATGACAAAAGTAATCCTTAGAGATTCAGAGAATAACAAAAGAGACTCTTAGTTGAAGTATGAAGACCTTTATAATAATGGCCCTCCAAGTTGTCAACTTTGGTCTTTTGAAGAACTTTGGAAGAAAAGTCAACTCAATTCCTCCAAGTTACAAGATCGTTATGTGAAGTATTTAGTTGTATTTGTAGCGTTTTAATATGTTTTAAAGTAGTTTCTCATGTTTTGTAAAGGTCTAGGGGCTAAATATGCAACAAACTCAAAGATTAGAGAAGCCCTAGCCCCTGGCCTATAGTTGGTCCTCTTAGTATAGGAGTAGTGTAATGAATTAATGTTAAGTTTTATTTACTTTCTCTCTCTAAAATCTTTAATTTTTACTTGTTAAAATCTTGTTTTTATTGGTGGGATTTAAAGTTATGGTTAAACTAGCTTGTTTAGTAAAAGATTTGATAGAAAAACATTAGTTTTAGGCTTTATTTTGGATCAAAATGGTGTTTTGTTACGGTTTTTATCGAGTTTGATTTTTCCTTCTTTTTTATCGAGTTAAAAACAAAAATATAAATATTATAGAGTTAGGAAAATATTATAGAGTTAGGACAATATTATAGAGTTAGGACAATATTACAAATTCTAGGAAGTATTTTTTTAAATTTACCGAGTATTGAGTCTTCAAAATTTTCGAGTATTGTTTTTATATATTTATTAAGTATTGTTTACCAAGTTTCATTTATTTTGGCGAGTTAGCCAAGATTATCGAATTAGATAATCACACCTCATCGTTTATCGAGTGAGGCTTTTTTTATTACTAAATCTAAACGAAACTCTGCCGAATTTTTTCTAAAATTTATCAAGTAAGGATTTATTATAACAAGTTAGTGTCTTTTTATCAAGTAATGTCATTTAGTAAAATTTCCTAGTTTAATAATAATTAGTTTTCTATTTCTTTTACTTATTTCCTTTTTAATTAGTCTTTATATCATTTTTATTTATTAAAGTTAAAAAGCCAAAAATATAATTTTCCTTTTACGTTATTTTTCTTTTATATCTTATTATTTAGAAAAACTTAATTTGCAACCGTAGGACTAGTATCGCTTTTATTTTTCTTTTTAAATCAGTCGTGTTATGTTTTATTTACGCTTTTATTTCTATTTCATTTTTGAGAATGTTTGTTTTATTTGCTCATTTGTTTTGCAGTATTTGTTTGTTCTCTTTGCTTTAATTGCAATTTATTTTCAATCGTAGTTTAATCAAAAACCAAATCATCTTTTTAATTCCATTCACTTCAGAAACTCGCGACACAAGCCGACTCAATCGCCGTCTAACCTTCGTTGGGACATAACGACCCGGGGAACATACTTTCACGAGTGTTTCTTCGGTTAAAAACTATACTAAAACGATTACATCGTTGTTCCAAGCACATGACGTTGTAGAAGATTGTTTACTTCATAAGGAGCATGATGGTGTACAAAGTAAACTTTGAGGAAGGTCTTCGGTAGTCTAAACATCAATCGTGAATCTTTATCTCGTGGTCATGAAACAAAAATCATCCATTAAAGTCAAGCTAAGTTCTTCCTTATGCTTATGAATCTTTATGTGCCTTAAATGTTAGTTGCTAAAAATGCTATGTGTTTAGGAAATATAGTTATGTGCTTAAAACTTGCATAACTTGAACACATCATAATCTAAGTCCTAGATCTTTAAGAACATCTAAAAACAATCAACAACTAAACCCAAATGAAGAAATTAAGTTTTAAAAGTTGCTTTAGTATTTTGATCATAATTTCTTCATCCGAACTCCGATTTAGTTGATTCAAAAGGCCACGGAAAGAGAAAAAGGAGATCTACATGATGAGAGTAAGTTGGGGTCTGGTCCTAGCACGTTGGTGGTGCGTTGACGCGCGGGTGACGCGCCAGCCGCGGTAAAGTTTTGCAAAATTTTTGAAAAACTTTCGTTTTGAGTTCATGAGTCTTAAAACTTGTTTTACACACTCCATTGGAACCCTATTAAGTCTTTCTAAACATAAAACAAGTCAAGAAATAATTAGAAATAGGAAAACAATCTTTCAAACTGAAGTGAGATGTCTAGTTGGTCATTTGAAAGGTCCTTTTGTGTGCTCTTAGAGCGTTTGTGCTTATGTGACTAGGACTTATGTGAAGGCATGGAAGGAAATACAAATAAATATTTTCCGAGAGGAAAGATATCTATCAATGCATTATTCAAATGATGGATGATAATATCTTAGAGTCTACATGTCCATACTATGTGCTATGAACAAGAAGTTTGACACGAAACATCCTACTACACTTGTTAGGTTTTGAAGTCATTTGTGTCGAATTATCAAGACTAGATAAAATTTCAGATCACAATTCATACTTGTGTTGAAGATTTTATATCTACTTCTACTTGTTCAATTTATGTGAAAATTGCATGCTTTGTGTTTTTAGGGTAGAAAAGAAAAGATAAACATCTATGCAAACATACAAACTGTTTACATAGTTGAAGAGAATTCCCGTGGATTGAATTCGGTATGGTATTGCATTACAAACTAAAAATACCAATGATAGTTTAGATACTATGTGGTTACATGCTTACTTTCTAAAGTTATTAAGCGATGATATGAAAAGTATACTTGCATGAAAAACATGTTTTAATACTATTTGCTTATGTGCTTCTCTACAATGTTATTTTCTAAAATGCCATATGCTTAGTAGTTGTATGAGAAATGTGCTTATATAAGAAATATGTTTTGATGCTATTTGCTTATATGTCTACTTGCCATGATTGATTGCTCTTTGAGTTTGATGTTATGTGATTATGTGCTTACATGCCGTAATGATTAAATGGTAATACAAAACATATGTTTGCATGTGGAACATGTTTTAATTTTATTCGCTTATATGCCCACTTGTCATGATGCTAGATGACTTAGTGCATATTGCTAACATGTTAATTGCTTGCAACAATTAAAGATAGTAGATCATGTCCTCACAACTTTCAAGTATCATATTTAATTAGACACTAAATGCACATTTATGTAATACTAAGACAAACAAGGTCTTGCAAGCAATAGGATTAGTAAAGCAATTTCGACTAATAGAGTTTTAGAATTACTTCATATCGATTTGTTTGGTTCATCACATATTTGAAGTTACAAAGGCAACTTCCATACTTTAATGACAATTGATGACTATTCACATTATATATGGACTCTATTTCTAGGTGCTAAGGAAGATGCCCTAGATAAGTTTAGAATCAAATTTCTTGAGTGATCTGCTTCTTTATCTTCAAAAAAATGATGTCAAAATCACTGCTATCTTAACTGCTTGCTTCTTGTGCTTCATGTTCTTCATTGCTATCCAGCCTAACACCAAATTTGTTCCTGTTGTTCATTCCTCTTTCTTGTGACTCATCCCTAACTGCTTCATCCTGCCTGCCTTGTGGGTCTCTTTCTTCTGCGGCCCTACTGCATTCTCCCACTTCTTTTCTTGGCTTCTCAAACCAGGGTACTCTTGCAGTGTCATGGTTTACTTGTATCAAGTCTATGAACTTCCTATAGCATTCTTTTACTGCTTTACCTTCTTCATCTGTTAAACCTTGTAATTTTGCAATGGTTTTCCATTTGTCACCCAATGTGACAGATACATAGCCTTGATAACATCAAATTTACCCCCAACCTAAGTGTTAATTTCCCCCTTAAAATACTCATATTTTCTACTTTTAAGAAGAATATATACTCTTATTTCTTCCTATTTTGGTTTCAGGGTAAAGATGAGTAAATGAACGAACTTACGCGGAAATGGAAGGAGTTTGGAGCTAATGTGTGGAAATTATGGATTCTGCACTAACTACGGCGTAGAGGTTCATCTACCTACGTCGTAGCAAGGCTTCACGAAGACTACGCCGTAGAAGCTCTCCTACCTACTGCGTAATGAAGAATTTATGAAGACTACGGCGTAGCCCAACAACAGGCTACGGCGTAGAAGTCCACTAAAGAACACTATGGAGTAGGCAACTTTCCAAGCTACAACGTAGGATCTCATTTGAGGCAGTAAAGATCTAACGAGGCCAAGGAAGAAGCTACGGCGTAGCAACTTTACGCTCGTAACACTTGATCAAGTTACGGCGTAACATAATTTGCAAAGGTTACGGCGTAATAACTCTAATACGTTACGCCGTAACATAGTCGAGGCCTATAAATACCAACCCTAATTCCGAGTTTTTGATATCACTTCCCATCTCTTCCCCACAGCAACGTGGGGAAAAACTCAGGAAGGAGGGAGAACGAAGTTCTAGCCACATCCAAGTCATTTCCAAGGGAGGAATCACACACCGATCATAAGTGTTTTCATTCCTGTACTTTATATTCGATTCATGCTTAGATTTGTATTAACTCAACATTGTTTTACAGCAATTATGAACATGAGTGGCTAAACACCTTTTGGTGTTAGCCTAGTTATGAAATTGTTATGTTATTGATTTAGTTTTCCACGTATCTATTATCTATTGTTTGTTTACTTTCATGGCGAGGCTTGGGACACTCTAGTTCCCGTAGTGATTAGCGTTGGTTGTTCTCTAGATACTTTTGGAATTAACCCTAGGAAGCAAGTCGCTAGGGATGTGACTTGGTGATAGCAATATCACCATACATGTGCGAATTAACCCTAGGACCACCTACCAATGCTAGACACTTAACGGAGTTAGGGGTGTAAGATCTGACCATGCCGCATTCGTTAGCCTTGTCCATGTTAGTAGACGCACTTAATGACTCTTATGTCTTCGTACCGATGAACCCAAGGCTTTACAATAGCTTTAGATAGGACAAGGTATAAGATAGATCTAGGCGAATTTGACCATCTGACCCAAAATGAATATTGAATCCCCAAACGATATGATAGGATGCACCTATAGGAAAACTAGTCATGATCATAACAAGAGTATTAATTAGGTTAACATTACTTCTCTTTACTGATTTTCTTCTATTTACTTTTTTTTCTTGTTATTACTTTTAATTAGTTTAATTAATCTTTCAACTCAAAACCCCCTTTTAAACGTGACACAACTTAGATAATTTCCGCACCTAAGCTCTTGAGACGACCTCGGCTTTACCATTTGACTATACCACACACGACCGGATACACTGTCTGTTAGTGTGTAAAAGGTAGACCTCAGGTAAACGAGACTTTATAAATATTAAAACATGGTTAGTAAAACCTGCATCAAGTTTTTGGCGCCGCTGCCGGGGAGCTATTAGAATTTTATTTGAGTTTTTAAATTTTGTTTTATTTTCTTTTCAGTACTTACGGTTATTTTCAAGTTTCAGGTGTTATGGCAACAATTGACATTGACAACCTCACACTTGAAGAATACTTGGCTCTTACACGAGAAGAGCAAGGGCCAGGTTTGGTTAGGCCGGCTATTGGGGATGATGTGCAGTTCGAAATTAAAAATCAATTCATAAGGTAACTGCGTAAAGACCCATTTTTAGGATGCAAGACGGAAGATGCTAACGAGCACATTGACAATGTTCTTTACATTATCAGTTTGTTCAACATTCCGGGAGTATCTCATGATGCGATAATGCTCAAGGTATTCCCGATGACATTGACTGGAGCTGCAAAGAGATTGATCGATAGACTACCAGCAGGGACAGTGAACACTTAGGCTCTTTTGAAGAATCATTTCATTCAAAGATATTGCCCTCCTTCAAGGACGGTAAAATAGCTTGAAGATATTCACAACTTCAAGCAAGATGGGGATGAAACATTGTACCAAGCTTGGGATAGGTACAATGATCTTTTGTACAAGTGCCCAACGCATGATCTCAATGATTATAAGAAGGTCCTTATTTTCTACAAAGGGTTAAAAATCCCTTCCCGCCAAATGCTCGATTCTCAATGTCTGATCCCTATGATGACACCAGCACAAGCCCTTAGCTCAATATAAATGATGGCAAACCATTCACAAAATTGTTTTGATGGAGCAACCACTTGGATGGAAAATGGAAATAGCCTGGATGACATTGGTGACATAACCAAAAACATTGCTGGACTTAGGTGCGATATAAAGGAGGTTAAAGAAAACATTCATGCTATACATGAGCATTCTCTTTGTGAGGAATGCAAAGCATTTGAGCAGATCGATGTGGAAGCCTTGGTGGAAAACATCAACAAATATTTTGAAGAATCAAGGAAGAAGAATGAATCACGTCGTGAATGGATTAGAAAGTTCAAAGTAACCTCGGACTTGAACTTAAAGAAGCTCAATGCTAGGATAGAAGCAACGGTTGAAAAGGTAAGCCAACTTGTCCTGGAAAATAAAAAGAAAGAGGTCAATGCACTAATGGGAAAGATCAAGGAAGTCAGCATGGAGTCGGTTCCTCGTAATTTACCTATTGTCAAACCCTATGTTCCACCTATCCCATTCCCAGGATGTTTAAAGGTTGTGAGAAAAGAAGAAACAAGCAAGGATCAAGTGAAGAAGATGGAAGAAAGAAATTTACAAGATGAAGAAGCAATTCCACAAGCTAGAGTGGAATCAACTACAACACAAAATGGTATGACTTCTAACTCTTCTTTTATTACTAATGATCTTGCTATTTTTCCCATTCAGGTTGTAGAAATGATGGATGATGGAGTGCAACCGTTAACCTCACAAACCATGCTTATCATACCACCCGAAGATGGTTATGTTACACCAGCTACTAAACCAATTTTGGTTGAGCCTGGGAAGGATTTAGGAGGCGAAGTCATATACACTACCGTGAATAACATGGAGGCAATTGAAGCATGGAAGCCAATCGATCAACCACAACACGGAGTGTTCATATCAACATATCCATCAGTCAATCTGGGTAGAGTAAGTAGGAAAATGAAATCTCCTATAAGGTATGATTTTAAATCATCATTTCCCTACAATTTGGCTAATTCACACCCTCATGATGTTTATTGCTATTTTCATCCACACTTGATTTCAAGTGAGGGGATGAACACCCTTTTACTCATTAAATAAAGGTAGAGTCAAGCTCGTGACTCGAACAAAAACAAGCGCTTCGTGGGAGGCACCCCATGCTTATCTTTTTATTTAATTTTTATTTTTGCTTTTCATTTTTAGTAGCATAGTTGGTTTGGTATGCTTTGTGTTAATGATTTGCAGGTCCTAAAGGAAGCATTGTGATGGGGAACAAATTTTTGGACTTTCACTCCAAGAAATATTCTCTAGGGCCTTGCTACAGCATAGCTCTACCATCGACTACGCCGTAGAACCCTCCAGGTTTCATACTGGATTTATTCAACAACTACGGCGTAGCACCCCATTTAAGCTACGTTGTAGCTTCCTTTTGTACCTTAAAATTTTTAATTTTACAAATCATATTTTAAACTTGTATTAGTTTTTAAATGAACTTTGTGGGTGTGTTCCCTGTAAACCCTCACGAGACTTCACTCGTCCACTTGGGACACCAAGTGGTTTAAAAGGCTTGTTGCATACACTAAATGCAACCGTGATTCCTACGAAAGTGAGTTAGGTTTCTCTTTTTATTTTTTCTTTTTAGGTTTTATGCTTTTGGTAGTTGTGTGATTTCAGGGAATTGAAATTTGCTCATAAGGCGTAGTGAAGGCACGTTTCTCAACATGATCCTTCTATTTTCAAGAGTGAATTTCAGGGAAGTTCTCGTTCTAATTCTACTTTTCCTCCTTATTTTTTATTTTATGTACAAAAGGGACGTTGTACAACTCAAGTGGGGGGACAGGAGTAGAATTATTCACTTGAACTTTGTTTTGCCCTTAATTTTCTAGTTTATTTTGAAAAATTATGCCACTTTTAAAACTTTTGACATGTTTTTCCGAACCTAACTAGAATTGACCTTAGCCGAGCACATTAACCCTTAATACCATGGTGAGGTTTAACCTATTTCAGTTTCACCCTGTTTTACCCCAAATCCACCAAAAATATGAGTGTGCCGGTAGTTTGTAAACTTTAGAACTTGGCTTTTACATCATTTTGAAACCGCGTATGAGTAGTGTATTGAGATTTCTTAATACATTTGGAAGAAACTTTTTAAGAAGGCAATATTTTAGGATTATCACCCAAATAACCTTTATGTGTGTGTTTATCGATTAGTCACATCGACTATTCGACCCCCGTGTTAAAACCCTTTGTTGCACTCACCTATACACCCTTTTGAGCCTATCCTTTCGTTTCTTACCCATATTATTGTTTCGATACACCTATACACCTTAGCCTACCGTATAGTCTTTGTTGATTGGGAAGTTGCCACTTGTTCTAATTTGAGGTCCAAGTCAAGAGGTTCAAGAATCACACCTACGTTGAAGACTCATCATTGAAGATCATGAGGAAACCCACTATTGTACATGTATTGTTCATCCCAAGTAGGGGGATATATTATGATTTGAAAAAAAAATGTGAATTTCCGTATGTAGATATGTTAACTTTGGTGCACCCTTGTATAGCACTATAATAAGAGCTTTGAAAGATTTAACATCGACGAGGCCACTTCGGTCATATTTGAAGAATGAAGCTGTTGGTTCTTAATCACCAACATGAAGACCAAGTGTGGTGCCCCATCATGACGTCCTCTAATGTCACACACTTGTTACATGATCCCATTCTCGCATTTTGAAACTTGGACTTTGGATGAACGGCAAGTGGTAGCAACTCGGTTATAGGCTAAGACTATTTGTTTTCTTTTTCATTTTACACCATTATTGTGCATCCCATGTCTTATCATACCCTTAAGTTGTGAATCATGCTTAGGTGAGGGATTTGAGCAGTCATTGGTGTCTTGCCCGGCGTTCTGGTCATGTACCATTGCCTTTGTCGCCCTTGCCGTAGTATGTTAGTAACAACACTACACCCAAATAGCCTTATATGTGTTCACCCAATATTGCCTTTAAGAATTGTTTTGACCTTAGCTCTAGTGGTAGAGATTTGTGTAACTGTCAAGCCTATAATAGAATACATTCTATGACTGTGCGTTGTGTGATCACCCCAAAATTAACACTTAGATTAGGAGAGAGATGTGAGTGTTTGTTCCAATTTTGTGAGGTGTTCGGCTTTGATAAATTCTAGCATAGGGAGTTTTTAATTCATATTCTCCAGTTTCTTGGGGGATATCTTTTTGAAAATCATTCTTATAAGGTCTACTTGAGGGCAAGTAGAGTTCAAGTGGGGTAATATTTGATAACATCAAATTTACCCCAAATCTAAGTGTTAATGTCCCCTTTAAAATACTCATCTTTTCTACTTTTATGAAGAATATATACTCTTATTTCTTCCTATTTTGGTTTCAGGGTAAAGATGAGTAAATGAACGAACTTACGCGGAAATGGAAGGACTTTGGAGCTAATATGTGGAAATTATGGATTCTGCACTAACTACGGCGTAGAGGTTCATCTACCTACGCCGTAGCAAGGCTTCACGAAGACTACGCCGTAGAAGCTCTCCTACCTATGGCGTAATGAAGAATTTATGAAGACTACGGCATAGCCCAACAACAGGCTACGGCATAGAAGTCCACTAAACACACTACGAAGTAGGCAACTTTCCAAGCTACGACATAGGATCTCATTTGAGGCAGTAAAGAACTAATGAGGCCAAGGAAGAAGCTACGGCGTAGCAACTTTATCTACTACGCCGTAGGATGCTTATCATCAAGATTTACGCCCGTAACACTTGATCAAGTTACGGCGTAACACAATTTGCAAAGGTTACGGCGTAGCAACTCTAATACGCTACGCCGTAAAATAGCCGGGGCCTATAAATACCAACCCTAATTCCGAGTTTTTGATATCACTTCCCATCTCTTCCCCACAGCAACGTGAGGAAAAACTCAAGAAGGAGGGAGAATGAAGTTCTAGCCACATCCAAGTCATTTCCAAGGGAGGAATCACACACCGATCATAAGTGTTTT
This sequence comes from Artemisia argyi, assembly GCA_030686995.1. NCBI lineage: Eukaryota > Viridiplantae > Streptophyta > Magnoliopsida > Asterales > Asteraceae > Artemisia > Artemisia argyi. The sequence goes on from CM060686.1 coordinate 139,059,905, forward strand.
CATTCCTTTACTTTATATTCAATTCATGCTTAGATTTGTATTAACTCAACATTGTTTTACTGCAATTATGAACATGAATGGCTAAACACCTTTTGGTGTTAGCCTAGTTATGAAATTGTTATGTTATTGATTTAGTTTTCCACGCATCTATTATCTATTGTTTGTTTACTTTCATGGCGAGGCTTGGGACACTCTAGTTCCCGTAGTGATTAGCGTTGGTTGTTCTCTAGATACTTGTGGAATTAAGCCTAGGAAGCAAGTCGCTAGGGATGTGACTTGGTGATAGCAATATCACTATACATGTGCGAATTAACCCTAGGACCACCTACCAATGCTAGACACTTAACGGAGTTAGAGGGGTGTAAGATCTGACCATGCCGCATTCGTTAGCCTTGTCCATGTTAGTAGAGGCACTTAATGACTCTTATGTCTTCGTACCGGTGAACCCAAGGCTTTACAATAGCTTTGGATAGGACAAGGTATAAGATAGATCTAGGCGAATTTGACCATCTGACCCGAAATGAATATTGAATCCCTGAACGATATGATAGGATGCACCTATAGGAAAACTAGTCATGATCATAACAAGAGTAGTAATTAGGTTAACACTACTTCTCTTTACTGATTTTCTTCTATTTACTTTATTGTCTTGTTATTACTTTTAATTAGTTTAATTAATCTTTCAACTCAAAACCCCCTTTTAAACGTGACACAACTTAGTTAATTTCTGCACCTTAGCTCTTGGGACGACCTCGGCTTTACCATTTGACTATACCACACACGACAGGATACACTGTCCGTTAGTGCATAAAAGTTAGACCTTAGGTAAACGAGACTTTATAAATATTAAAACATGGTCAGTAAAACCTGCATCAAGCCTCTAAGGCTATCCACAATCTTATGTAAACTGAGCAAGTTCAATTCAAGCACTCCTATAACAGGTGGTATACTATCTAACATATCACAATTAAGATACACTAAGTAAAACCACTTCACCATCTCAATATACTTCTTACTAAAGATCTCCCAATGCTTATAAACTAAACTGTCTTTCTTTAGTAAATTCACAAATGACAGAGATCTTGCAAATGAGTTTACCTTTAAAGCATAAAGTAACCCATTCCAACTTATATACTCTTCATCTACATAATCCTGAGTATCATTTCTGTCCCAACTTAAATCTTCCAAACCTTTTACCAATGAACGCTCATCCTTAGGATCAATGGACTCAAAATAATCTTCCAAAAACTTGTTGTGTTCTGAAACTGCATCCTTTGGTCCATATCCTTCTTTACTTGCCTCTTTTCCTTGTGATTTCTCTATCCCAACTTTCTTCTCATCAAACATGTACTTTAAAGTGCACATGTTGTTGTCAATCCTTACTGCATAACCTTGTTCTTCTAATAAGTCATAACTTAGAATGTTCAAATATACTTTAGAAGTATACTGAACATCTGAAATTACCACATCTCCATCTTTTGTGTTCACAACAGCATCACAAATTCCATAAGAAAAAATGAATTTCTTTTCATTTTCTTCTTTACCAATCATTTTAAACTTATACTGCACTTTCTTGAATAACTTCCTTCTTGGACACATATGAAACTTGTAATTGTTACTCACATACCACACTTCATTCCAAGTTTTGTCATTTGACCCTTCAACCATGTAATTTTCTATTACATGCACCTTTTCTGGATAATTGGCTTCTTCTGCTTCAATTTGGTTTTCTGTTTCTTGTTGCACTTCAATCACAACAATCCTTTTTCTATTTTTACATGCCCAAAAAGCATGTCCCCTTTCTCTACAAATATAACATCTGGCCCTTCTTTCTTTCATGGTACTTACAGCAATCTCCTTCCCATGATCTTTGGATTTCTCAACCATCTTAGAAGCATTAAAGGCTTCATTCTCCAATACTTTCCTCACCAGCATCTCTTTCCCTTTTGGTGAGATGCTTTTCTTCCTGCTATTCCACTTAAATAACAGGAAGAAAAGCATCTCTCCAAAAGGGAAAGAGATGATGGTGAAAAAAGTATTGGAGAATGAAGCCTTTAATGCTTCTAAGATGGTTGAGAAATCCAACGATCACAGGAAGGAGATTGCTGTAAGTACCAGAAAAGACAGAAGGGCCAGATGTTATATTTGCAGAGAAAGGGGACATGCTTTTTGGGCATGTCAAAATAGAAAAAGGATTGCTTTGATTGAAGTGCAACAAGAAACAGAAAACCAAATTGAAGCAGAAGAAGCCAATTATCCAGAAAAGGTGCATGTAATAGCAGATTACATGGTTGAAGGATTAAATGACAAAACTTGGAATGAAGTGTGGTATGTGAGTAACAATTACAAGTTTCATATGTGTCCAAGAAGGAAGTTATTCAAGAAAGTGAAGTATAAGTTTAAAATGATCGGTAAAGAAGAAAATGAAAAGAAATTCATTTTTTCTTATGGTATTGGTGATGTTGTTGTGAACACAAAAGATGGAGATGTGGTGATTTCAGATGTTCAGTATACTCCTAAAGTATCGTTGAACATTCTAAGTTATGACTTATTAGAAGAACAAGGTTATGCAGTAAGGATTGACACCAACATGTGCACTTTAAAGCTAGTACATGTTTGATGAGAAGAAAGTTGGGACAGAGAAATCACAAAGAAAAAAGGCAAGTAAAGAAGGATATGGACCAAAGCATGCAGTTTCAGAATACAACAAGTTTTTGGAAGATTATTTTGAGTCCATTGATCCTAAGGATGAGTGTTAATTGGTAAAAGGTTTGGAAGATTTAAGTTGGGACAGAAATGATACTCAGGATTATGTAGATGAAGAGTATATAAGCTGGAATGGGTCACTTTATGCTTTAAAGGTAAACTCATTTGCAAGATCTCTGTCATTTGTGAATTTACTAAAGAAAGACAGTTTAGTTTATAAGCATTGGGAGATCTTTAGTAAGAAGTATGTTGAGATGGTGAAGTGATTGAATTGAACTTGCTCAGTTTACATAAGATTGTGGATAGCCTTGGAGGCTATGTATTTGTCACATTGGGTGACAAATGGAAAACCATTGCAAAATTACAAGGTCTAACAGATGAAGAAGGTGAAGCAGTAAAAGAATGCTATAGGAAGTTCATAGACTTGATACAAGTGTACCATGACACTGCAAGAGTACCCTGGTTTTAGAAGCCAAGAGAAGAAGTGGGAGAATGCAGTAGGGATGCATAAGAAAGAGACCCACAAGGCAGGCAGGATGAAGCAGTTAGGGATGAATCACAAGAAGGAGGAATGAACAACATGAACAAATTTGGTGTTAGGCTGGATAGCAATGAAGAATAGGAAACACAAGAAGCAAGCAGTCAAGATAGCAATGATTTTGACATCATTGTTTGAAGATAAAGAAGCAGATCACTCAAGAAATTTGATTCTAAAGAATTAGGGGGAAGATGTTGACTCCTTAATGTCTTTAGAGATCAAAGATTAGTATTAAGTATTTATTTATGATAAAGACAATCTTTTAAATGTACTTAAGTTATGTATGGGTCAAATTCTAGTATAATGTTTGGGTCAAATACTTTACCCAAACAGGCAATTATGTAGAAACAGTTATGTTAGTTGACAGTTATGATCCAAAAGTCACAATGCTTGGATATAACTGTCATAGTGTCGATTAGGGATGTATAAATATGTTATCTGCAGTTAGAAAACATATACAATTCACTATCTGTAATATATTAGTGTTGCTTAAATCTTGTCCCATTTTATTGTTTCATTGATTGCTTAAAGTTGTCACACACAGAACCACAATCATGGTTCATTATAAAACCATTCTTAAACACAACCATGTTGGCCAAAGACCTATGCAAAACAATTGGAATATCAAAATATGTGGTTTTTTGTATTCCTAAAGTAGTAGTTGTAAAATTTATTTTATAAAAGTGTCATTGCAATGTCATTAACTTTTTTTTAGAACAAAAGGATATTCTTTATTATTTGTTTATCAGTATATATCACTTAATAGACAAATAAGTAAAAAAATTTGTTTGGACTAAATAAGTTACAGAATAGAAGAATAAAAAATAATACGTCATTAGTCTTGTTGAGAGATAGATATGTGAAATTGCCAATTTTAAAGTGATACTTTGGTATGATTGAACCAAATGTGAGTGTTCATATGTGAAATCTTAAGTGACATAAATTTAATATTGAGATTTATGGCGGAGGTTCATGAAGAGACGAGTTAAACCTTATGGCTTAATTTATTGAAGGAGTTTTATGTATGGCGTTTCATGTGTATGCGATTGATGAAGAAAGGGTGACCTGGTAAGCAACGTAATGTTGAAACCATCACCCTATGTCCCTTATATTGGATAGAATTGTGATTATAACTGATCACTATGATCATGATTCTTTCCTTTTCGTCCCTCAAGTAGCCTAATTGAGATATTGAAAATTAGAAATACACATGAAAGTCATACAAAATTTCACAAGTTGGTGAATCACTAAACTCACACACGATGAATGGATTCTTGAATGTGCAAGAAACATTTATGTATTTACACTTCAAGAAGAAAATTGTGCTATTTATCTAGTCGTGGCTAGAGAAACGGCTAAGTGGATTAGAGATCCAATTTTTCCAAATTCCAATGTGATGGAATGTATTATAAATATATGAGAATGGCCATTAATGAGATGTTTGTCAAGTGATCTAGAAACTTGAGTGTTTGTGATGTGACCGACTAGTTGTGTATAAACATGTTGGGTATAGCTTGTTAAGTCTCTGACGAGAGACTTAGTGAGTGTTACTACAAGAGACATGGGTCTGAAAACATAAGTGAATCGGTTAGTGATGGTAACCCGACTTGAATTTAGTGCTCCTATCTCCAAATTTAATGGGTAATAACAAGTCACTAGTCGGTAGAAGGTACTATCGAATAATTGACCCATGTAGTAGAGATAGTACGGCGTTGCCGAGAATGAGGATGAGAGTATTCTCTTAACAAAACTTTAGAGACGTCTTAGCAATGGAGACGTTGTAGAAGTTTTGCCTATATGGCTTAAAGGTGGTGCCGCCTTGAATAGAAAGTTTGTGGTTTCTTTCTTAGAGGGTCATGAATCAGGATTAAGCGCATGGCCATATTCGCGCTCAGTGAGAATACTTTGGTTACGATAGGAAGTGTGTATAAGTATGTACATAAGAGTATAAAAGTTTGTGGTTTAATCTTCGGACACCATAGAATCATTTTTATTTGCATACTTAAAGTAAACGGGGTTTAATCTTCATGACACCACCGTGACACAACTTATCAGAGTAGCAGAAAACTTTCCAACATGGCGGAGGACTGTTGGGACTTAATGTAATGTTGGCAAGTTTGGCCACTTATGAAGCACAAAGTACAAACTCGTGAAGCTGCAACTTATTGTATTTATAACAAAGCTATTTGTAAGTTGGAGTAGCACTTGTATATTGTGTGTTTGACCTGATCGTATGGTTAGTGGTGGACTTGGTTTGATATTAAACCAATAACCTCCCACTATCTTCTTTGCAACATCAGGTTTCCCACATTAATTTATGTGTACTATCGATGTAGATATACACCAGAATATCTAGAGACATGTTTTTTCTCATCTTAAGGAACAAAGAGAGTGCCTCTTCGAGTTGATCGTTGTTGCAAAGACCCTACAACATTATACCATAAGTCCGTTCATCTGGAGCAATTATCGAGCTTGCATCTCAAAGAATAATTTATGTGCATCTTCACAACGTTTAACCCGAAACAATCCTAGCTAGTAACATTGTGGTGTAAGTAACGGCGTTCAGCTCCAGACCTAGTTTGATTATTTCTTGAAATGTATGCGCATTGCCTCGTCTATCTTCGATTCCTTGCAATACCCATTCAACAACGTCGTATATATAGACACCATGAAATCGAATAGCGTCCTTACTTTGGGCAAAATGTTGATAGCATCCTCGGCTTCTTGTATCTTACTGTCTTTGCAAAATGCATCAACTAAAGGTTTGCACATATTAGAGACATCTTTTCATCCTCTAACATTTCTTTTAGCAACTTACAAGCTTCCTCCCAACGACATACATTACATAGACCCGAAAGAGTTATAGGTGAGGACATTTGATGGATTGCCTTTCATTTGTTTTAAGAGCTTGAAAGAGTCATCAACCATTTTGTGCTTGCACATACTATCAATGACAGTGTTATATGCAAGAACATCAGCTTACAACCACTTTCATTGGCTGCTGCGTAATCATGAGTCTTGCAATGCCCTTTTTGTTAGAGTTTGACAATCAAATAACACATTATGCGGAAGCTAGGATCAAGTATAACAAGTATAAAGATTAACTAAAACATAAATAGTAACATACCCGATGCACTTCAATAAACCTTGAATCTTGTGTATAATAGATCAATGATAAACCCCTTACCGTTTTGTTTATCGATCTCTTGATAATTACTATAGTGAGTAATTACCTCGTTCTTGTACACACAAACTACCAACGAATAAAAGGTTATGCAAGTAACAAACACTTGTTTTTGTATAATACAAAAATCGACCCAAATCCCTTATGGGAGTTTAGTGCTGATCGGCTAGGAAGAAAACAAGGGAAAGAAAAGCTTTAGGGTTTTGTGTGTGTGCACAAAAGATGAGAAAGCTTTACCCTAGGCCTTGTATATATACTAGAGATATCTTGGAGGACAAGTTTGAGTGGGTTTGGGCCTCCCCTCCCCTTTGTCGACCGGCCTAGGAGTCCAAGAGGGATTCTAGATCCTTCTCGACTCCTAGTTACACTATAGTCCTTTTCCTTTCGTTACTAATGATAGTTAGTACTTACAGTTAATATCTAACGATCATTAAGTCCCTTAAGTGTTTATTTAAATATATATTCGATTTCGATACATATAACATATATATTTAATTTACTTTTATTCTTGTTTGTAATGTGTGCAATCCCGAGGTCTTGGGTTCGATACTAGTCATTTACATATTAATATTTATACGTAACTTTTAACAACTCCCACTCGTATATCTATTAATAGTAAAATGACATTGGTTGGCGTCTTGCAACACTCCAATGCCCCCAATTCGACTCGAGCTAGGTTTCCTGGAAAACCTTTAATGATTCATCATTATAATTATCCTTTCACTTCTAATACTACATTAATAAAGATGTGAGGTTCTTTATTAAATTTTGTTTCTCGTCTCTTTATGATTGAACAAAATTACCAAAACATCTGAACGTATTCCAGATAGAATTTGGGCGTGGCCACGCAAACATTTTGTCAACCCTACGAGGGGCCCAGCAGTATTAAACTTCTGAACAGATCAGAAGGAACAAATTCTCTCTTGACTACAAGAATAACCCATGAACTTCGCAACACTTCTGAAAACAACCCTTATGACTTCCAATTACGGTAAGCGGTAGATTGTTCCACAAAAATGCACTACATCCATGACACTTATCTGGTATCTCAAGTCTGTGGATAACTTTAAATATGATTCTCACATTAAATATTAAATCATATTGTTGGGATAAGTCCAATACTCAATTCATTGAATATCATGTGAAATTGGTATGACTACGCATCAATATACTTTCAAGTATATCCTTAATCAATACTCAAAATTGTCTTAGTTTAATGATATTCCCATATCATTAATCGACAACGGACAATTTAGAATAATAACTTATTCATGGATCTTAAACATGCAAATATAGGATATATTATTAAGAAAATGAATAAATAAAAATAAACAATACTTTATTCTATTAAAATAATAATTGTACATTACATCCCTTATCCAAATACTAATCACAAATGGGCATGAAACTTTCAGCTAATTTAAGTCCTATTCCTTCAGCATGCTTGTAAAGCTTGGTGCCAGGTAAAGGCTTTGTAAATTGATCTGCTAAGTTTTCATCTGCATGAACTTTGAGCATTTTGATTTCACCTACTTCGACTTGTTCTCGAACATAGTGATGCTTAATCGGGAAATGTCTGGTGCCTTTCATGATTCCAGGTTCATTGGCAAATGTAATTGCAGCTGAGTTGTCACAATACATTTTCATAGGTCGTTGAATCGAAGGCATAATCCCAAGCCCTGAAACAAATTTCCTAATCCAAACGGCTTCCATTGCAGCTTCTGAAGCAGCTATATACTCACTTTCTGTAGCAGACATCGCTAGGACACTCTGCTTTCTGCTCCTCCAATCCACAGCTCCTCCATTAATGACAAAAACATAACCAGTCTGAGACTTCGTATCATCTTTATCACCTTTCCAAGAAGCATCGCAGTAACCTGTAACATCAAGTTCTGCAGATGGAGTACCCCCATAAACTAAGAACATCTCTTTAGTAGCCCTAAGGTACTTAAGAATATTCTTAACAGCAGTCCAATGTTTCTCACCTGGATTCTGCTGATATCAACTGGTTAAATTTTGAGCAAACACCAGATCAGGCCTTGTGCTTTTCACCGCATACATTATAGATCCCACAACCGAAGCATAAGGGACTCTCTTCATGCGTTGCACCTCTTCAGGTGTTGAAGCCCAAACTTTCTCGCTTAAGCCATGTTGCTCTTGCATCGGCAAATATCCTTTCTTGGAATTTTGCATATTGAATCTCTTCAATATTTTATCGATGTAAGCACTTTGGCTTAATCCAATTAATCACTGAGATCTATCTCTATATATCTTGATTCCCAGAATAAATGCAGCTTCCCCTAAATCTTTCATAGAAAAACAACTTCCAAGATATGCCTTAACCTTTTGCAAACTTGGAATGTCGTTTCCCATGATCAATATGTCATCGACATATAATATAAGGAAAATTACATTACTCCCACTAGCTTTGTGATATACACATGGCTCATCAAGATTTTGAGTGAATCCATACTTCTTAATTTCACTATCAAATCTCTTATTCCATTGTCGTGATGCTTGCTTCAATCCATAAATGGATCTTTTAAGCTTGCATACACGATTTGGGAATTCTGGATTCACAAACCCCTCAGGCTGCGCCATATAGATCTATTCATCTAGGCGACCATTTAAGAAGGCGGTTTTGACATCCATTTTCCAAATCTCATAGTCATAGTATGCGGCTATGGCTATAAGAATCCTAATAGCCCTTATGTCAGCTACAGGAGAAAAAGTCTCCTCATAGTCAACACCAAAAGTTTGAGTATAGCCTTTAGCTACCAAACGGGCCTTATAGGTGTGTACAATTCCATCCATATCAGTCTTTTTCTTGTAGAGCCATTTACTCCCAACTAACTTGGCACCCGGAGGTAGTTCTACTTCTTCCCAGACTTCATTGTCTTCCATGGATTGCATTTCCCCATTCATAGCAACCTACCATTTCTCCTTTTCAGGACCATTCATGGCAGCTTTATAACTTGTAGGTTCATCAAGATCTCCTACCAAGTTATCATCACACTCCATGTTAAGACATAGACGTGTTGGTGCTTTCACAGGTCTAGATGACCTACGAATGGGAATCACTTCAACTTCAGGTGGAGGACCTAAACTTTCAGGTTCTTCAGGAAGTTGGCTAGTGTTTTCAGAAGGTGCTACATCTTCATGATCGTCTTCCAGATCATATACTCTCCCACTGAATTCTTGAGATATGAGCTCCTTTTCCAAGAAGTCTCCATACCTTGCAACAAAAACTATGTTTTCAGTTGGGTAATAAAAGTAGTAACCCATAGTTTCCTTAGGGTATCCTACGAAGATGCACTTCACAGATCTTTGTTGGAGTTTGTCTGCTGAGTCACGTTTAACATACGCCTCACAACCCCAGACCTTTAGATAAGACAAGTTAGGAGCTTTTCTAGTCCATAACTCATATGGAGTCTTATCAACCTTCTTTGTTGGAACCATATTAAGAATGCGAACCGCAGATTCTAAGGCATAATCCCAAAACGAGTAAGGAAGAGTTGTTAGATTAAACATAGATCGTATCATGTCTTGCAATGTACGATTCCTTCTCTCAGATACACCATTTTGTTGTGGAGTATATGGAGAAGTAAGGTGCTGGACAATTCCCTCCTTTGCTAAGTAATCTATGAACTCCTGACTCAGGTATTCACCACCTCTATCGGATCGAAGAGCTTTAATCTTCTTTCCAAGTTGCAACTCTACTTCTGCTTTAAACAATTTGAATGTTTCAAACACCTCATGTTTATGTTTAAGTAAATAAACATAACCATAACGACTGTAATCATCCGTAAATGTTAAGAAGTAGCTAGCACCTCTCCTTGACACATGTCTAAGTGGTCCACACACATCTGTGTGAATAAGACCAAGTAGATCATTAGCCCTTTCAATCCTATTTTTAAAGGGTTTCTTTGTCATCTTCCCAGCAATGCAAGATTTGCACTTATTAAATGAATCATCATTGATCTTTTCTAAAAGCCCATCATGTTGCAGCTTTTTCATGCGATCCTTGCCAATGTGAGCAAGTCGACAATGCCAAAGATAAGACGAATCCAGACCTTTCTTGATTCTCTTATTATTGATGCTATACATTGAATTATTATTAACAAAAGCATTATCATTATTATTCATATCAATTTCAAAGACACCATTCACAGCAATAGCATTGCCAGAAATAGTATGCTCAAAACCAAGGTTCAACAAATATGAAAATGAAATTACACCTCTAACAATTGACGGTGCATAATGACAATTATTTAAAGATAGTATTAGGCCCGAAGGCAACACTAAATCAAAAACTCCTATAGCTTCAACTCCTGCATGCGCTCCGTTACCAACGTGCAAGAATTGTTGTCCATAGGCCAGCTTTCTCTCAACTCTAAACCCCTGCAAGGTATTCCAAATATGAATGCCACATCCCGTATCATATACCCATGAATTCAATTTAGGAGTGATGAGTGCTCAAACACTCATCATTTTTATCGTATCTGGACTGCCAAAACATCCAAAAACACCCAAAAAAATGCATCAAAATACACAATTTATCCCAAAAGTGTGTTTTATATGTTTTAGATGCAAAATGTTTAAAAACAAATGAAAAACGAACAAAGTTTGCACAATTGGCAGTTTCAGTCCCTCAAGTTTCAAAATTTGGCAAAACTAGTCCCTGGAAGTTTAAAATAAAATAAAAGTCAACCCAAGGCAAAGAAAAGTCAAAAAATTATCAAAATAAGTCCTTGGGTGAAAAAGTTTGAGAAAATTATACTTTTACCCCTCAAAATCCAAAATTGACATAAATGGTCCCTGGAATTTCAGTATTTGGCAGATTTGGTCCCTGGTGGGATATTTTTGAAAGGAAAATCATTCTTTGCCCTTGGAAAATCAAAATGTATCACAAATGGTCCTTGGGTGAAATTTTCAGAAAATTGCAAGTTTAGTCCCCGAGGTTTGAAAATTTACAAAATTGGTCCCTGGGAAATTTTGAAAAAATGAAAATGCAAAAAAAAAAGATTTTTGAAATATTGGTGATTGGCATGTTTGATCCTTATGGTTACTTTTGGAAAATTTACAAAACAGCCCCTTGACTTTTGCTAAATTACAATAATGGTCCTTGTGTTGTTTTGTTATGTAACCAAACGGACCCTTGTTTATTATATCTACCCAACAACCAAAACCAAAAACCTGATCCAGGCCCACTCCCTAGCCCACCTTATACCTCCAGCCCATCAACACCCAGTCCACCTCCCACACACAAATAACAAACACCCCGTTTTTACCTCCCTTTCCCAGTCAACCAAGGTCAAACAACCCCCCCTCCAACTTGCAAACCTGCTCCACCCCTCTTCCGCCTCAGCAACCATACCTTACCCATTGACTAATAACAACAATCCAAAGGGTTTTAATTACCCAATTTTGCCCACACTCCACCTCAGTCTGACACTCAGAAGAAAAAGGGCGCCAAAAGTTTTGAAGGGTCAAGATTTAGTGGTAATCATCCAATGGCTGAGGAAGCAATTGGGATTCACTTCCTAGGGTTCCAAAACCCTAGTGAGTCCCTATAAGAAGAAAAAGATGCAGCAGTGGTGGTAGTGTAGTTTTTTAGCTTATTTGTAATTTCAAGTTGTATTTCCATTAAAGATTCCAAGAGTAATTTTAGATTTTCAATGTATCCTAAGCTTTATCAGTGTACTTTGCAAGTTTTTTATTTAATGAAATTCAATTTTTATATTTGAATCCTATTTTCTCATATTGTAGCAAAAATCTTATGTTGTTTTAATTGATATTAAAACTTGTTTCTATGTTCCATAAGCTCACATTAAGTATTGGTTAAGTTTTTATAAGATATTTGGAATACCAAACTTGTTTCCAGTTCAACTTTCAAAAATACAAAATAAATCAAGAAAAATAAAAAAAAAATAAAGAAGAAAGGAAGCTGAGATGAATTGGAGCTAAGCTTGGATAGGGATTGGGTATTAGAGCTTTGTGGAAAGCTATAGGTGTGGTACTTGTTCTTGGTTCTAAACCTTTGGCCTGGATTCAAGATGTAAGCACATGATCTTGATTTTTACTATTTTCTTTATTTGATCTCATTTCAGTTTCATGTCTCTTGTTTCATGTTCAGTTGTAGTTAATTAGTGAAATTTTAACTTAAAATTGATAGGTTGTTAGTTAAATTAAAGAGTTGCTAGTTGTTATATATTTAGGCAGTCAAAACTGCATTGTTGTGTTACTTGGATAATTAGTGTTTAATCAGTGTCCTTTGTGCTCTATTAAGATTATTACTTCATAAGCTAAGTGTCTGAGTTGGTAGCTGAGGTTAAAAAGCTCTTTTGTTTTGAAAATCTCATCAATACAGTCACTTAAGGGGGTGTTTGGCTCAGACCATTTCACTGTGTTTAGAATTAATTTGGTTGTTGCTTTCTGCTTGCATTAGTCACCTAAGGTCTATAGAGGATTTGTAAGTCATAAAATGGTGTCTTAAACTGCCACAAGTCAAAATTGAGCTTATACCCCTTGATTTGATCCACTGTTGGATCAGTCAAGCCCTAAACCCCTCACATCTTTGATAAATTGTTCAAGTTAACTAGATTTAGTTTTAATATAGTTAGATAATACATAACAACTCAGTAAATCAAGATTTAAACTCATAAAAGTCAAAGAGCTAGGTTTCTTTAAAAAGTCAAAAGCTGAGTCAGTTATTTTGCTCAAAGTTTGGAACTCTTTAAATTGCTTAATACAAGGATTTAGGACTTGAGATTTTACAAGCTCAATCTCTACCAGCTTGTTGATTTTTAAGAATTTTCTTGGAATTTATGGAATTTGTTTAGTGGGTCCCACCAAGCCTCAAAGTGAGTTGCAGGGCAAGATACTTGCCCTGTCTCAGCAGTTCAGCCTCACACCACTCACTTTGGTGGTCCATTGTGGTTGACTCAGTGGTCCACAACCCTTGATCTTGGGTTCCCTTAACCCCCTCCTACCAGGGTTGACTCATTGACCATTTCTTTGACCTTTTGACCTGTGGACCCCACCTGTTTTTGGCCCTAAACCTTGTCCCACAACTGCATCAGAATTCAAATAAGCAAATTGCTTATTTGATTATTGTGGCTTATTGAAGCTAATTTTTTGTGCCAATTCTGCTTAATCTTGTTCATTGAACTCAGAGAAACCAAAATCAATCATTGTGGACCCCACACCTCCCCATTTGAGCTAAAAATACTCCACAGTCAACAAAAGTCAACTGTGGGAGTCTTAAGCACTTCAAGTGCTTATTTCTTGGGTTGAAATAAAAGTGTCTTTGTTAAAAGTTCTTGTTTTTAGTTTATAATTAGTTTATAAAAAGAAAAAAAAACAAAAAAAAACCAACTTTAAAATAAGTGATAGCTTCTATTTAATAAGATTTATCAATTTATTTTTCTTCTTAATTTATTTCTAAGTAATATATCACTTTTATATTTTTAGAAATTCTATTTTAGGTTAAAATAATTTTATAAATTTTTCCAGATTTTTATTTTGTCTTTTAGTGGTTTTTCTAATTAATTTTAGTTTAATTTAGTTTTAATTAATATTAATCAATTAAATAGCATAATTAGATTTTATATAGTATAACCTAGTTTTTATAATTTTTCTAGCTTTTATTTTAGTTAAAACATTTTTATAAATTTTTCTAGAATTTTTACTGTTCATTTTCTATTTTTTATAATATAATTAGTTTAATTAGAAATTAATAAGTAATTAGATTAATAATTAGTTAATTAACTTAAAAATACATAAAATTAACTTTTTATAATTTTTTAGGATTCCCATGATGGTTAATTAGATTTATAAAAAATTTCTTAATTTTCTAAGTCTTTTTAGTATTTTTAATAATTCTAATTAGTTTAATTAGTATTAAATAGATAATTAGTAATTAATTAATAATAAATAATTAAATAGTGTAAAAATAGTTTTTATTTTTCTTAAAATTTTCTTTAATTATTAGAATTGTAAAAATATTAATTTTACACTTTTAACCCTTCCCGTCCTTCAGTTGTACTTTTTGTTTTGTTCATCTGTATACGTTTTTTAATTAAAACGTACGTTTTTAGGTTTTAGCTCAAATCTTTGTAATCTAAATTCTCGTAATCACTCATGTAGCTTTCCTAAGCTATATTTGTTAATAATTTCCAAATAATTCTGATCATAACCCTTTTCTGTGAATAATCACCCGATCACGAATACGCTAAAGTTACAATTCACACTTCAACGGGACTTAACGACCTGGTGATACCTTATATTACCCGGAGCATTGACCTAAGGAGTTTGACCTTGTTGACCATTGACTTGGTCAATTTAAGGTTGACTGTTTAGTCTCAATCAATTTTTGGCGCCGCTGCCGGGGAGGTTGTGCGCGTTTATCTAAACGGATTTTCTGATTAGTGTCTTTGGAATTCGTTCCATTGTACATTTATCCATCCCTTGTTCATATTTTATATTTTTCAAAACAAAACCGTTCACGAAAACTTTTTAAACTCAGTTTTCAACGAACACAAAAACACAAAAATATTTTCTTTCTCATTTGTACAAAATGTTTTCCAAAAACACCAAAAATATCCTTCTTAACCCTCCTACCCTTTTGATTCTCATTTCCTCACCCTCTATACACATTTGATTCTTTCTATGTCTCATCCACACTTTCTGGTTTGCCAGTGGTGTGGTAATCCTCATAATGGTGGCAATTGCCCCAGCTGTGGCATGGTAGAGTCGGGAAACGGGTCTGTCTATAACCAGAATCCCTATTCCTACCATGACACAACTGATTCATTCCATCAGTTACCACACCATGAGACTCAACAGTTTTACTGTTGTGAGTACTGTGGTGGTTCACATTACAGTTCTGATTGTCAATCGGGAAACACGCTTGTCTATGAGCAGTTTCCTGGTAACGATTATAACTCTAGCACTTATCACCCACAGCCACATCAGTTTTACTGTTGTGATTACTGTGGAGGTCCACACTCTAGCTCGGATTGTCAAACAAGGAATACATTTCCTTGTAACAATTATGACTCTTCGTTTTCAGACCCACCTCCACAGTACGATATGATTCACACAACTCCTCAAGAAACCGAGCAAGACCTTTTACTAAAGGCTCTTGATATTTTAAAAGAACTTAAGGAGGAGTTGGTTACTACACCGTTTCGAGACTCTCGTGAGAAATCTATGGCAGAATTACTTGCTGAAGAACGAGAGGCTAAAAACGAATTGAGTATAGAGGAATTACTTGTCTTAGAACAAGCAGCTATAACACGTGCCAAATTTCGTCAAGCTGCTCTTCTAGACTGTGATGATGATAGTGATATTGAAGACACCCTTGATATCCTTCAATTTTATAAGGGTTCGTCAGATTCATCACTTGTGATTCCTTCCATTGTAAATCAGGGAGAAAATAATGAGACAAGGAAATTACTAGCCGTTGAACAAATGGAACTTGAAAATTCCATGAATGTTAGCTCCTCTCATCTCCCTCAGTCTGTTGTTATCACACCCGAAGTTCACACTCACTCTCTAAACATGGGGGATGAGCATCTTGGCACTGTTCCTAATATGGAATCGGACGAATTAATAAAGTCTAGTGTTGAGATCCTTGTCCCAATCCCGAGAGAGTCACAGGGGACTTTTGATCAAGTGTGTGATATTCCTTCTCACCCTAATAATCCAAATGATCAAATTGAGACTGTCTCTGATTCCAGTGATGATTGTTTATCTTATGGAGACATTGAGTTTATTGATGCATCACTTCTCCACTCTGATGTTGACTTTCTTCTTGAAGAGTTAGCTGATGAACTCTCTCATATGGATCCCATCCCACCAAGGGATGAAAATGAAGTCTTTGACTTTGATGCGGATTTGAGAGAGTTAGAATTCTTACTTACTCATGATCCTTCAATTGAACTTACTCAGATCAATCCACTTCCTCCGGAAAGTGAAAATGATCTGAACGAATTCGAGGCTTTTCTTACTGAAGATAGTTCAATTTCATACGAAGTTGATGATAATTATCTTGATCCTGAGGGGGACATTCTTTTTCTAGAAAGTTTGTTAAACGAAGATTCATTCCCCCCTCTCCCACCCAAACAACTTCATAATGAGGAAATCAAATCAGTTGAGGAAACTGATAAATTTCCTGAGATCAAGCTTAAGGACTTGCCTCCTCCACTTGAATATACATTTCTTGAGGAGGAAGTTCTTATCCTAATTGCTATTCAGATCTCTCTTCTTTCCTTCACATACCAGGTGATTTCTCCTGTTCTTCACTTCTTCGGGAGTGAGGACACTATATTTGATCCCGGCATTTTCATGTATCATTATCTTGAGCCGGATACTTATCTCATCGGTGTGGAACTTTCACGTGCTTCAAATGTTTGTCCAAACATCTTGAATGAAAGTCCGATTGAGATTGTTTCTTCCACATCATGCTTCCCCAATGATAAATGAATTAGGGGTCGAGTCAAGCTAGCGACTCGGTAAACAAAAACAGTAGCATGCTTATAGGGTTTTCACCCTAAGTGTGGGGGAGTCCCCCATGCTATGGTTACTTTTGAAGTGAAAATACAAAATGGTGTTTTCCACGCTTAGCTTGTAATGTTTCCCTTTTACGTTCAAAATGTCGGCATAATAGCCGGGATTTTGAATATTGAGGACAATATTCATGCTAAGTGTGGGGGGTATTTCGCTATTCTAGCGAATTTTATCACATTTTACTATATAATACCCCCGTTTTAGCCAAAATTTCAAAAATTTAAAAAAAAAATTCACTGGTGCTTCAAAATTTTTGTGGTAATCAGTCCGCCTTGTCTAAACGACAAAAGGGATTGGCTAGTCCAGGAGCAAACGGCTCTTGGTAAAGACATCTCAAATCCGTTTATGGCTTGCAATTTGCCCAAAATTGTATAGTTCATCAACTCCCCGAAAATAAATGAGTTGGCTAGCCCGCAAGATTATGGCTTGTGGTAAAGGCCGTGGAAAATCCATAATTGGTAATCAGCTCACCAAGATGTTGACTATTCCATCAAGAGCTGGCTAGTCCAGAAGCAAACGGCTTTTGGTAAAGACTACTCAAATCCGTTGACAGCTGGTGGTTTGCTCAAAATCACACGGTTATCAGGTGTGCCACAGTTCTTACACCTGGCTACTCCAGAAGTGATGGCTTTTGGTAAAGAGTTTTTCAAATCCATCAAGTTTTCAAAACAATATTGCTAGGGACTAGCAATAGTTTAGTGTGGGGGATTGATGAGTGCTCAAACACTCATCATTTTTTGTCTAATCTGAACTGCAAAACATACAAAAACACTCAGAAATGCATCAAAATACTAAAAATATTTCAAAATTGTGTTTTATATGTTTTAGATGCAAAATGAGCAAAAACAGATGAAAAACGTACAAAGTTTGCAAAATCGGCAGTTTCAGTCCCCCAACTTTCATAAAATTACAAAACTAGTCCCTGGATATTCAAAATATGGAAAATTATCACCAAAGGTCCTTTTTCAATCATAAGTTGTCATATTTTGTCCTTTGGTGAAAAATTGGAAAAGTTTTGGAAATTTACAGTTAAGTCCCTGGAGTTTTAGATTTTGGCAGATTCAGTCCCTGGTGGGATATTTTTGGAAGGAAAATCATTTTTATCCTTGGAAAATCAAAATGTGTCAAAAATGGTCCTTGGGTAAAATGTTTGTGGAAATTACATGTTTGGTCCCTGTATTTTGCAACTTTACAGTTTTGGTCCCCGGATGTGTGAAAATGGAAAAATTAATTAATGGTCCATGTATTATTGTAAGTTATCAATTTTGGTACTTATAATAAATTTTTGAAAGTTGCTAATCAACCCCCTCCAATTTTCAGTTTTACAATATTGGTCCTCGTGTTTTTGTTACTTAACCAAATGGACCCACACTTTTCATTATATACCAAAACCATAAACACAAAACCAAGGCATGATCCACCACTAGCCCAAAACTATAATCCGGCCCACCCCACCCTTTTAATATTAAAACCCACCTCCCAGGGTCAAACAAACAGGTCAAACACCACCTCCTTCTTCCCCCCACTTGGCTGCTACTCCCTTACACACTCAACCTTCTCCATACCCCCAGCTCACCCTTCCCACTCTTTGTCCCTCCACCTCACTAATAATTCCAAAACCCATTTAATTCCCTTGAAACCCTCCAAGTTAGCCACAACCTGCCAAACCCACTTTGGCGCCATAACTGCAATTCAAAGGTGGGGATCAATCCAAGCTAATCCAAGGGTCAGAGACTGGTGGGAAAAGTCAGAGATGACTCAGGGACTATAAAAAGAAAAGAAAAGAGAAGAAAGAGAGAGTAGTTAGTGTAGAGTAGTGTAAATTAAATAATTTTAGTGTCGTTTTTATCTCAAGTGTAATTTTCAGTTTCCAATTGTTGTATTAAGTTTTATTAGTGTAATTCAGACTACTTTGAAGCATTAATTCCAAGTTTCCTTTGAATAATCAACTTTTTAGAAAGTTTCTAGTCATAATCCCATTTTTTACTTGAAACTGTGATACATTGTTGATTCATTGTTTGTTTTAGTTCGATTTAGCTTATTTATAAGCTCACTCAAGTTTCCTGAGCATTTAAAACAAGTGTAATTTAAAAAATCCAAAAATACAAAAAAATCATAAAAAATACTCTAAAAATGAAAAATCAGTGTAAAGACCAAAGGAGTGCAAGGGGAAGGTTAATGTTTGGATTTCATAATAATATTGCTTAATGGGAAGTTTTGGGTTGGAAATTTGAGCCCTGGTTCTTATTTGTCAGCTTGGATAGATTCGTGAGTTTTTCCTCATTTTATTGCATAACCTGTTAATATGGTTGTTTATGCTCGTTAAGTTGTTTGTTTCTGCATATTTTACATTATCTTAGCATTGAGAGTAGTTTTTGTAATCATCACAGTTAAATTTGCATGATACTTTAAGAATTGTTCAAAACAAGTTTCTAAGGGTGTGTTTGGATTTGCTGTTTAGGATTAGTCACAGGTTGCTTGTGGTGTTTCTTTTAGCTCACTCAGTCTCAAATAGGTACAATTAGGTTAGATTAGGCATAAAATGCATAGGTCAATTTGCAAAAAGTCAAAACATCTCTTAAATCACCTTGACAGTTAACTGTCAAGGTATTTGATTCTAAACCAACTCAAATCTTTTCATTAGTTAGTGTTCTAGCTTATTTTCATCTTCTAATAGTTTATAATAACATGTATAATCAGCAGATTAAGCCCAAATTTCATAAAAGTCAAAATAGCAAGTTTTTACAAAAGTCAAAGGGTGCACATTTCAGATTTTCTCCAAACTTGCAAGATTTAAATAGAATTGTATGTTAGGATTCATGGATTGAAACTTGTTGTTATTTGTAGACTACCACCCCAACTATTGATTTCCCCCCTCCTTTCATTTTTGTGATTTTATTTGAGGGCCCCACAGCCACCCAAAGTGGGCTGCAGGGCATACCTCTGCTCTGTCTCAGCAGACGCACCACCACCACCACCACTTGGTGGTGGTTTTCCAGCCAACCCAGTGGGCCCCAGGCCATCATCTTTGTTCCTAACAACCCCCCTCCTGGTAGGGATCATCTTTTGACCATAGCTTTGACCTTGGATCCACTGGGCCCCACCTGAATTAGCCCACATAATCTGTCCCCATTTTCAGTTTCAACACAAAGTCCCAAGTGCTTATTTATAGCTTATAGCTTATTCTGTGGCCCCTTTTGGCTTATTCCAGCTTATACAAGTTAACATAGCTTATTGGAACCTGATTCATCCATAGTGGGTCCCACCTAAGCTGATTTAAACTCATTTTCTCTTGTAGTCAAACAAAGTCAACTGTCTTGACTTTTAGCTTATTCTCAGCTTAATTTTAAGTTTTAAAAATCTTGTTTTTACAAAAGTTTGTTACTTTTAGGTATAAATCAAATTTCCAAAAAGAAAATCCAGAAAATCAAAAGTAATTTTTAAGTGATAGTTTCTATTTAATGTAAATTAAATTTTATTTTTCATTTTTATATTTTTAGTAAGTACTTAGTTATTTTATATTTTTCTTAAATTTCTATTATATTAAAGTATTTATAATAATTTTCTCAGATTTTTATTTTATCTTTTAGTATTTATTAGAATTAATTTTAGTTTTATTAATTATTAATTAATATTAAGTTTAAAATAGCATAATTAGTTTTTATAAGGTAAAACCTAGTTTTTATATTTTTCCTAGCTTTTATATAATGTAAAATAATTTTAGAAATTTTATTAGAATTTTTACTGTTCATTTAGTATTTCTCTTAATTTAAAATAGTTTAATTAGTAATTAGTAATTAATTAGTAATTATTTAATAGAAAAACCACAAAAAGACAAAAATACTTTTTTTAATTTTAAAAGTTGTTTTTAATTATTTTATAATTTTAGAAATTTTATTTTCATTTTTCTAGTGTTTAAATAATATTAAATTATATTTAAGTGTTTTAAATATTAATAATAAGTATTAAATAGTAATTAATTAATAATAAATAATTAATTAGTGTAAAAATTTATTTTCCTTTTCTATAAATTTTCTTTTACTTTTAAGTTTGTAAAAAAGTCATTTTCACCCCCTGGGTGTTTTCAGATTTCAGTTTTTACTTTTTATTTCGTACGTTTACGTTTTATTTAAACGTAACGTACGCGTTTTTAGTTTTAAACGTTTCTGGTTTTTCCAACCTTCTTGTCTTATTCATATAGCTTGTTTAAGCTATTTCATTGTAGATTCCTTAGTTCAAATCACACACAAACCCCTTTCTCATCCGAATTCACCCGATCAAATAACCGTTTGATAACAATTCACACCTCGTCGGGACATAACGACCCGGGGAAACCTTATACTTCCGCGGAGCATTGACTCTAGGCTATTTGACTTTGTTGACCATTCCTTGGTCAATATAAGTTAGGTGGTTCGGGCTCAATCCGCGGAGCATTGATTCCCCAGATGCGCACCAGGTATTTCGCTATTCTAGCGAATTTTATCACATTTTACTATATAATACCCCCGTTTTAGCCAAAATTTCAAAAATTTTAAAAATTTTTTCACTGGTGCTTCAAAATTTTTGTGGTAATCATTCCGCCTTGTCTAAACGACAAAAGGGATTGGCTAGTCCAGGAGCAAACGGCTCTTGGTAAAGACATCTCAAATCCGTTTATGGCTTGCAATTTGCCCAAAATTGTATGGTTCATCAACTCCCCGAAAACAAATGAGTTGGCTAGCCCGCAAGATTATGGCTTGTGGTAAAGGCCGTGGAAAATCCATAATTGGTAATCAGCTCACCAAGATGTTAACTATTCCATCAAGAGCTGGCTAGTTCAGAAGCAAACGGCTTTTGGTAAAGACTACTCAAATCCGTTGACAGCTGGTGGTTTGCTCAAAATCACACGGTTATCAGGTGTGCCACAGTTCTTACACCTGGCTACTCCAGAAGTGATGGCTTTTGGTAAAGAGTTTTTCAAATCCATCAAGTTTTCAAAACAATATTGCTAGGGACTAGCAATAGTTTAGTGTGGGGGATTGATGAGTGCTCAAACACTCATCATTTTTGGTCTAATCTAAACTGCAAAACATACAAAAACACTCAGAAATGCATCAAAATACTAAAAATATTTTAAAATTGTGTTTTATATGTTTTAGATGCAAAATGAGCAAAAACAGATGAAAAACGTACAAAGTTTGCAAAATCGGCAGTTTCAGTCCCCCAACTTTCATAAAATTACAAAACTAGTCCCTGGATATTCAAAATATGGAAAATTATCACCAAAGGTCCTTTTTCAATCATAAGTTGTCATATTTTGTCCTTTGGTGAAAAATTGGAAAAGTTTTAGAAATTTACAGTTTAGTCCCTGGAGTTTCAGATTTTGGCAGA
This sequence comes from Artemisia argyi, assembly GCA_030686995.1. Taxonomy (NCBI): domain Eukaryota; kingdom Viridiplantae; phylum Streptophyta; class Magnoliopsida; order Asterales; family Asteraceae; genus Artemisia; species Artemisia argyi. The sequence goes on from CM060686.1 coordinate 139,082,275, forward strand.
TTCAGTCCCTGGTGGGATATTTTTGGAAGGAAAATCATTTTTATCCTTGGAAAATCAAAATGTGTCAAAAATGGTCCTTGGGTAAAATGTTTGTGGAAATTACATGTTTGGTCCCTGTATTTTGCAACTTTACAGTTTTGGTCCCCGGATGTGTGAAAATGGAAAAATTAATTAATGGTCCATGTATTATTGTAAGTTATCAATTTTGGTACTTATAATAAATTTTTGAAAGTTGCTAATCAACCCCCTCCAATTTTCAGTTTTACAATATTGGTCCTTGTGTTTTTGTTACTTAACCAAATGGACCCTCACTTTTCATTATATACCAAAACCATAAACACCAAACCAAGGACTGATCCACCACTAGCCCAAAACCATAATCCGGCCCACCCCACCCTTTTAATATTAAAACCCACCTCCCAGGGTCAAACAAACAGGTCAAACACCACCTCCTTCTTCCCCCCACTTGGCTGCTACTCCCTTACACACTCAACCTTCTCCATACCCCCAGCTCACCCTTCCCACTCTTTGTCCCTCCACCTCACTAATAATTCCAAAACCCATTTAATTCCCTTGAAACCCTCCAAGTTAGCCACAACCTGCCAAACCCACTTTGGCGCCAAAACTGCAATTCAAAGGTGGGGATCAATCCAAGCTAATCCAAGGGTCAGAGACTGGTGGGAAAAATCAGAGATGACTCAGGGACTATAAAAAGAAAAGAAAAGAGAAGAAAGAGAGAGTAGTTAGTGTAGAGTAGTGTAAGTTAAATAATTTTAGTGTCGTTTTTATCTCAAGTGTAATTTTCAGTTTCCAATTGTTGTATTAAGTTTTATTAGTGTAATTCAGACTACTTTGAAGCATTAATTCCAAGTTTCCTTTGAATAATCAACTTTTTAGAAAGTTTCTAGTCATAATCCCATTTTTTACTTGAAACTGTGATACATTGTTGATTCATTGTTTGTTTTAGTTCGATTTAGCTTATTTATAAGCTCACTCAAGTTTCCTGAGCATTTAAAACAAGTGTAATTTAAAAAATCCAAAAATACAAAAAAATCATAAAAAATACTCTAAAAATGAAAAATCAGTGTGAAGACCAAAGGAGTGCAAGGGGAAGGTTAATGTTTGGATTTCATAATAATATTGCTTAATGGGAAGTTTTGGGTTGGAAATTTGAGCCCTGGTTCTTATTTGTCAGCTTGGATAGATTCGTGAGTTTTTCCTCATTTTATTGCATAACCTGTTAATATGGTTGTTTATGCTCTTTAAGTTGTTTGTTTCTGCATATTTTACATTATCTTACCATTGAGAGTAGTTTTTGTACTCATCACAGTTAAATTTGCATGATACTTTAAGAATTGTTCAAAACAAGTTTCTAAGGGTGTGTTTGGATTTGTTGTTTAGGATTAGTCACAGGTTGCTTGTGGTGTTTCTTTTAGCTCACTCAGTCTCAAATAGGTACAATTAGGTTAGATTAGGCATAAAATGCATAGGTCAATTTGCAAAAAGTCAAAACATCTCTTAAATCACCTTGACAGTTAACTGTCAAGGTATTTGATTCTAAACCAACTCAAATCTTTTCATTAGTTAGTGTTCTAGCTTATTTTCATCTTCTAATAGTTTATAATAACATGTATAATCAGTAGATTAAGCCCAAATTTCATAAAAGTCAAAATAGCAAGTTTTTACAAAAGTCAAAGGGTGCACATTTCAGATTTTCTCCAAACTTGCAAGATTTAAATAGAATTGTATGTTAGGATTCATGGATTGAAACTTGTTGTTATTTGTAGACTACCACCCCAACTATTGATTTCCCCCCTCCTTTCATTTTTGTGATTTTATTTGAGGGCCCCACAGCCACCAAAAGTGGGCTGCAGGGCATACCTCTGCTCTGTCTCAGCAGACGCACCACCACCACCACCACTTGGTGGTGGTTTTCCAGCCAACCCAGTGGGCCCCAGGCCATCATCTTTGTTCCTAACAACCCCCCTCCTGGTAGGGATCATCTTTTGACCATAGCTTTGACCTTGGATCCACTGGGCCCCACCTGAATTAGCCCACATAATCTGTCCCCATTTTCAGTTTCAACACAAAGTCCCAAGTGCTTATTTATAGCTTATAGCTTATTCTGTGGCCCCTTTTGGCTTATTCCAGCTTATACAAGTTAACATAGCTTATTGGAACCTGATTCATCCATAGTGGGTCCCACCTAAGCTGATTTAAACTCATTTTCTCTTGTAGTCAAACAAAGTCAACTGTCTTGACTTTTAGCTTATTCTCAGCTTAATTTTAAGTTCTAAAAATCTTGTTTTTACAAAAGTTTGTTACTTTTAGGTATAAATCAAATTTCCAAAAAGAAAATCCAGAAAATCAAATGTAATTTCTAAGTGATAGTTTCTATTTAATGTAAATTAAATTTTATTTTTCATTTTTATATTTTTAGTAAGTACTTAGTTATTTTATATTTTTCTTAAATTTCTATTATATTAAAGTATTTATAATAATTTTCTCAGATTTTTATTTTATCTTTTAGTATTTATTAGAATTAATTTTAGTTTTATTAATTATTAATTAATATTAAGTTTAAAATAGCATAATTAGTTTTTATAAGGTAAAACCTAGTTTTTATATTTTTCCTAGCTTTTATATAATGTAAAATAATTTTAGAAATTTTATTAGAATTTTTACTGTTCATTTAGTATTTCTCTTAATTTAAAATAGTTTAATTAGTAATTAGTAATTAATTAGTAATTATTTAATAGAAAAACCACAAAAAGACAAAAATACTTATTTTTAATTTTAAAAGTTGTTTTTAGTTATTTTATAATTTTAGAAATTTTATTTTCATTTTTCTAGTGTTTAAATAATATTAAATTATATTTAAGTGTTTTAAATATTAATAATAAGTATTAAATAGTAATTAATTAATAATAAATAATTAATTAGTGTAAAAATTTATTTTCCTTTTCTATAAATTTTCTTTTACTTTTAAGTTTGTAAAAAAGTCATTTTCACCCCCTGGGTGTTTTCAGATTTCAGTTTTTACTTTTTATTTCGTACGTTTACGTTTTATTTAAACGTAACGTACGCGTTTTTAGTTTTAAACGTTTCTGGTTTTTCCAACCTTCTTGTCTTATTCATATAGCTTGTTTAAGCTATTTCATTGTAGATTCCTTAGTTCAAATCACACACAAACCCCTTTCTCATCCGAATTCACCCGATCAAATAACCGTTTGATAACAATTCACACCTCGTCGGGACATAACGACCCGGGGAAACCTTATACTTCCGCGGAGCATTGACTCTAGGCTATTTGACTTTGTTGACCATTCCTTGGTCAATATAAGTTAGGTGGTTCGGGCTCAATCCGCGGAGCATTAATTCCCCGGATGCGCACCAGGTATTTCGCTATTCTAGCGAATTTTATCACATTTTACTATATAATACCCCGTTTTAGCCAAAATTTCAAAAATTTTAAAAAATTTTTCACTGGTGCTTCAAAATTTTTGTGGTAATCAGTCCGCCTTGTCTAAACGACAAAAGGGATTGGCTAGTCCAGGAGCAAACGGCTCTTGGTAAAGACATCTCAAATCCGTTTATGGCTTGCAATTTGCCCAAAATTGTATGGTTCATCAACTCCCCGAAAACAATTAAGTTGGCTAGCCCGCAAGATTATGGCTTGTGGTAAAGGCCGTGGAAAATCCATAATTGGTAATCAGCTCACCAAGATGTTGACTATTCCATCAAGAGCTGGCTAGTCCAGAAGCAAACGGCTTTTGGTAAAGACTACTCAAATCCGTTGACAGCTGGTGGTTTGCTTAAAATCACACGGTTATCAGGTGTGCCACAGTTCTTACACCGGGCTACTCCAGAAGTGATGGCTTTTGGTAAAGAGTTTTTCAAATCCATCAAGTTTTCAAAACAATATTGCTAGGGACTAGCAATAGTTTAGTGTGGGGGATTGATGAGTGCTCAAACACTCATCATTTTTGGTCTAATCTAAACTGCAAAACATACAAAAACACTCAGAAATGCATCAAAATACTAAAAATATTTTAAAATTGTGTTTTATATGTTTTAGATGCAAAATGAGCAAAAACAGATGAAAAACGTACAAAGTTTGCAAAATCGGCAGTTTCAGTCCCCCAACTTTCATAAAATTACAAAACTAGTCCCTGGATATTCAAAATATGTAAAATTATCACCAAAGGTCCTTTTTCAATCATAAGTTGTCATATTTTGTCCTTTGGTAAAAAATTGGAAAAGTTTTGGAAATTTACAGTTTAGTCCCTGGAGTTTCAGATTTTGGCAGATTCAGTCCCTGGTGGGATATTTTTGGAAGGAAAATCATTTTTATCCTTGGAAAATCAAAATGTGTCAAAAATGGTCCTTGGGTAAAATGTTTGTGGAAATTACATGTTTGGTCCCTGTATTTTGCAACTTTACAGTTTGGTCCCCGGATGTGTGAAAATGGAAAAATTAATTATTGGTCCATGTATTATTGTAAGTTATCAATTTTGGTACTTATAATAAATTTTTGAAAGTTGCTAATCAACCCCCTCCAATTTTCAGTTTTACAATATTGGTCCTTGTGTTTTTGTTACTTAACCAAATGGACCCTCACTTTTCATTATATACCAAAACCATAAACACCAAACCAAGGACTGATCCACCACTAGCCCAAAACCATAATCCGGCCCACCCCACCCTTTTAATATTAAAACCCACCTCCCAGGGTCAAACAAACAGGTCAAACACCACCTCCTTCTTCCCCCCACTTGGCTGCTACTCCCTTACACACTCAACCTTCTCCATACCCCCAGCTCACCCTTACCACTCTTTGTCCCTCCACCTCACTAATAATTCCAAAACCCATTTAATTCCCTTGAAACCCTCCAAGTTAGCCACAACCTGCCAAACCCACTTTGGCGCCAAAACTGCAATTCAAAGGTGGGGATCAATCCAAGCTAATCCAAGGGTCAGAGACTGGTGGGAAAAGTCAGAGATGACTCAGGGACTATAAAAAGAAAAGAAAAGAGAAGAAAGAGAGAGTAGTTAGTGTAGAGTAGTGTAAGTTAAATAATTTTAGTGTCGTTTTTATCTCAAGTGTAATTTTCAGTTTCCAATTGTTGTATTAAGTTTTATTAGTGTAATTCAGACTACTTTGAAGCATTAATTCCAAGTTTCCTTTGAATAATCAACTTTTTAGAAAGTTTCTAGTCATAATCCCATTTTTTACTTGAAACTGTGATACATTGTTGATTCATTGTTTGTTTTAGTTCAATTTAGCTTATTTATAAGCTCACTCAAGTTTCCTGAGCATTTAAAACAAGTGTAATTTAAAAAATCCAAAAATACAAAAAAAATCATAAAAAATACTCTAAAAATGAAAAATCAGTGTGAAGACCAAAGGAGTGCAAGGGGAAGGTTAATGTTTGGATTTCATAATAATATTGCTTAATGGGAAGTTTTGGGTTGGAAATTTGAGCCCTGGTTCTTATTTGTCAGCTTGGATAGATTCGTGAGTTTTTCCTCATTTTATTGCATAACCTGTTAATATGGTTGTTTATGCTCTTTAAGTTGTTTGTTTCTGCATATTTTACATTATCTTAGCATTGAGAGTAGTTTTTGTAATCATCACAGTTAAATTTGCATGATACTTTAAGAATTGTTCAAAACAAGTTTCTAAGGGTGTGTTTGGATTTGCTGTTTAGGTTTAGTCACAGGTTGCTTGTGGTGTTTCTTTTAGCTCACTCAGTCTCAAATAGGTACAATTAGGTTAGATTAGGCATAAAATGCATAGGTCAATTTGCAAAAAGTCAAAACATCTCTTAAATCACCTTGACAGTTAACTGTCAAGGTATTTGATTCTAAACCAACTCAAATCTTTTCATTAGTTAGTGTTCTAGCTTATTTTCATCTTCTAATAGTTTATAATAACATGTATAATCAGTAGATTAAGCCCAAATTTCATAAAAGTCAAAATAGCAAGTTTTTACAAAAGTCAAAGGGTGCACATTTCAGATTTTCTCCAAACTTGCAAGATTTAAATAGAATTGTATGTTAGGATTCATGGATTGAAACTTGTTGTTATTTGTAGACTACCACCCCAACTATTGATTTCCCCCCTCCTTTCATTTTTGTGATTTTATTTGAGGGCCCCACAGCCACCCAAAGTGGGCTGCAGGGCATACCTCTGCTCTGTCTCAGCAGACACACCACCACCACCACCACTTGGTGGTGGTTTTCCAGCCAACCCAGTGGGCCCCAGGCCATCATCTTTGTTCCTAACAACCCCCCTCCTGGTAGGGATCATCTTTTGACCATAGCTTTGACCTTGGATCCACTGGGCCCCACCTGAATTAGCCCACATAATCTGTCCCCATTTTCAGTTTCAACACAAAGTCCCAAGTGCTTATTTATAGCTTACAGCTTATTCTGTGGCCCCTTTTGGCTTATTCCAGCTTATACAAGTTAACATAGCTTATTGGAACCTGATTCATCCATAGTGGGTCCCACCTAAGCTGATTTAAGCTCATTTTCTCTTGTAGTCAAACAAAGTCAACTGTCTTGACTTTTAGCTTATTCTCAGCTTAATTTTAAGTTCTAAAAATCTTGTTTTTACAAAAGTTTGTTACTTTTAGGTATAAATCAAATTTCCAAAAAGAAAATCCAGAAAATCAAAAGTAATTTTTAAGTGATAGTTTCTATTTAATGTAAATTAAATTTTATTTTTCATTTTTATATTTTTAGTAAGTACTTAGTTATTTTATATTTTTCTTAAATTTCTATTATATTAAAGTATTTATAATAATTTTCTCAGATTTTTATTTTATCTTTTAGTATTTATTAGAATTAATTTTAGTTTTATTAATTATTAATTAATATTAAGTTTAAAATAGCATAATTAGTTTTTATAAGGTAAAACCTAGTTTTTATATTTTTCCTAGCTTTTATATAATGTAAAATAATTTTAGAAATTTTATTAGAATTTTTACTGTTCATTTAGTATTTCTCTTAATTTAAAATAGTATAATTAGTAATTAGTAATTAATTAGTAATTATTTAATAGAAAAACCACAAAAAGACAAAAATACTTATTTTTAATTTTAAAAGTTGTTTTTAGTTATTTTATAATTTTAGAAATTTTATTTTCATTTTTCTAGTGTTTAAATAATATTAAATTATATTTAAGTGTTTTAAATATTAATAATAAGTATTAAATAGTAATTAATTAATAATAAATAATTAATTAGTGTAAAAATTTATTTTCCTTTTCTATAAATTTTCTTTTACTTTTAAGTTTGTAAAAAAGTCATTTTCAACCCCTGGGTGTTTTCAGATTTCAGTTTTTACTTTTTATTTCGTACGTTTACGTTTTATTTAAACGTAACGTACGCGTTTTTAGTTTTAAACGTTTCTGGTTTTTCCAACCTTCTTGTCTTATTCATATAGCTTGTTTAAGCTATTTCATTGTAGATTCCTTAGTTCAAATAACACACAAACCCCTTTCTCATCCAAATTCACCCGATCAAATAACCGTTTGATAACAATTCACACCTCGTCGGGACATAACGACCCGGGGAAACCTTATACTTCCGCGGAGCATTGACTCTAGGCTATTTGACTTTGTTGACCATTCCTTGGTCAATATAAGTTAGGTGGTTCGGGCTCAATCCGCGGAGCATTGATTCCCCGGATGCGCACCAGGTATTTCGCTATTCTAGCGAATTTTATCACATTTTACTATATAATACCCCCGTTTTAGCCAAAATTTCAAAAATTTTAAAAAAAATTTCACTGATGCTTCAAAATTTTTGTGGTAATCAGTCCGCCTTGTCTAAACGACAAAAGGGATTGGCTAGTCCAGGAGCAAACGGCTCTTGGTAAAGACATCTCAAATCCGTTTATGGCTTGCAATTTGCCCAATATTGTATGGTTCATCAACTCCCCGAAAACAAATGAGTTGGCTAGCCCGCAAGATTATGGCTTGTGGTAAAGGCCGTGGAAAATCCATAATTGGTAATCAGCTCACCAAGATGTTAACTATTCCATCAAGAGCTGGCTAGTTCAGAAGCAAACGGCTTTTGGTAAAGACTACTCAAATCCGTTGACAGCTGGTGGTTTGCTCAAAATCACACGGTTATCAGGTGTGCCACAGTTCTTACACCTGGCTACTCCAGAAGTGATGGCTTTTGGTAAAGAGTTTTTCAAATCCATCAAGTTTTCAAAACAATATTGCTAGGGACTAGCAATAGTTTAGTGTGGGGGATTGATGAGTGCTCAAACACTCATCATTTTTGGTCTAATCTAAACTGCAAAACATACAAAAACACTCAGAAATGCATCAAAATACTAAAAATATTTTAAAATTGTGTTTTATATGTTTTAGATGCAAAATGAGCAAAAACAGATGAAAAACGTACAAAGTTTGCAAAATCGGCAGTTTCAGTCCCCCAACTTTCATAAAATTACAAAACTAGTCCCTGGATATTCAAAATATGGAAAATTATCACCAAAGGTCCTTTTTCAATCATAAGTTGTCATATTTTGTCCTTTGGTGAAAAATTGGAAAAGTTTTAGAAATTTACAGTTTAGTCCCTGGAGTTTCAGATTTTGGCAGATTCAGTCCCTGGTGGGATATTTTTGGAAGGAAAATCATTTTTATCCTTGGAAAATCAAAATGTGTCAAAAATGGTCCTTGGGTAAAATGTTTGTGGAAATTACATGTTTGGTCCCTGTATTTTGCAACTTTACAGTTTTGGTCCCCGGATGTGTGAAAATGGAAAAATTAATTAATGGTCCATGTATTATTGTAAGTTATCAATTTTGGTACTTATAATAAATTTTTGAAAGTTGCTAATCAACCCCCTCCAATTTTCAGTTTTACAATATTGGTCCTTGTGTTTTTGTTACTTAACCAAATGGACCCTCACTTTTCATTATATACCAAAACCATAAACACCAAACCAAGGACTGATCCACCACTAGCCCAAAACCATAATCCGGCCCACCCCACCCTTTTAATATTAAAACCCACCTCCCAGGGTCAAACAAACAGGTCAAACACCACCTCCTTCTTCCCCCCACTTGGCTGCTACTCCCTTACACACTCAACCTTCTCCATACCCCCAGCTCACCCTTCCCACTCTTTGTCCCTCCACCTCACTAATAATTCCAAAACCCATTTAATTCCCTTGAAACCCTCCAAGTTAGCCACAACCTGCCAAACCCACTTTGGCGCCAAAACTGCAATGCAAAGGTGGGGATCAATCCAAGCTAATCCAAGGGTCAGAGACTGGTGGGAAAAGTCAGAGATGACTCAGGGACTATAAAAAGAAAAGAAAAGAGAAGAAAGAGAGAGTAGTTAGTGTAGAGTAGTGTAAGTTAAATAATTTTAGTGTCGTTTTTATCTCAAGTGTAATTTTCAGTTTCCAATTGTTGTATTAAGTTTTATTAGTGTAATTCAGACTACTTTGAAGCATTAATTCCAAGTTTCCTTTGAATAATCAACTTTTTAGAAAGTTTCTAGTCATAATCCCATTTTTTACTTGAAACTGTGATACATTGTTGATTCATTGTTTGTTTTAGTTCAATTTAGCTTATTTATAAGCTCACTCAAGTTTCCTGAGCATTTAAAACAAGTGTAATTTAAAAAATCCAAAAATACAAAAAAATCATAAAAAATACTCTAAAAATGAAAAATCAGTGTGAAGACCAAAGGAGTGCAAGGGGAAGGTTAATGTTTGGATTTCATAATAATATTGCTTAATGGGAAGTTTTGGGTTGGAAATTTGAGCCCTGGTTCTTATTTGTCAGCTTGGATAGATTCGTGAGTTTTTCCTCATTTTATTGCATAACCTGTTAATATGGTTGTTTATGCTCTTTAAGTTGTTTGTTTCTGCATATTTTACATTATCTTAGCATTGAGAGTAGTTTTTGTAATCATCACAGTTAAATTTGCATGATACTTTAAGAATTGTTCAAAACAAGTTTCTAAGGGTGTGTTTGGATTTGCTGTTTAGGTTTAGTCACAGGTTGCTTGTGGTGTTTCTTTTAGCTCACTCAGTCTCAAATAGGTACAATTAGGTTAGATTAGGCATAAAATGCATAGGTCAATTTGCAAAAAGTCAAAACATCTCTTAAATCACCTTGACAGTTAACTGTCAAGGTATTTGATTCTAAACCAACTCAAATCTTTTCATTAGTTAGTGTTCTAGCTTATTTTCATCTTCTAATAGTTTATAATAACGTGTATAATCAGTAGATTAAGCCCAAATTTCATAAAAGTCAAAATAGCAAGTTTTTACAAAAGTCAAAGGGTGCACATTTCAGATTTTCTCCAAACTTGCAAGATTTAAATAGAATTGTATGTTAGGATTCATGGATTGAAACTTGTTGTTATTTGTAGACTACCACCCCAACTATTGATTTCCCCCCTCCTTTCATTTTTGTGATTTTATTTGAGGGCCCCACAGCCACCCAAAGTGGGCTGCAGGGCATACCTCTGCTCTGTCTCAGCAGACACACCACCACCACCACCACCACCACTTGATGGTGGTTTTCCAGCCAACCCAGTGGGCCCCAGGCCATCATCTTTGTTCCTAACAACCCCCCTCCTGGTAGGGATCATCTTTTGACCATAGCTTTGACCTTGGATCCACTGGGCCCCACCTGAATTAGCCCACATAATCTGTCCCCATTTTCAGTTTCAACACAAAGTCCCAAGTGCTTATTTATAGCTTACAGCTTATTCTGTGGCCCCTTTTGGCTTATTCCAGCTTATACAAGTTAGCATAGCTTATTGGAACCTGATTCATCCATAGTGGGTCCCACCTAAGCTGATTTAAGCTCATTTTCTCTTGTAGTCAAACAAAGTCAACTGTCTTGACTTTTAGCTTATTCTCAGCTTAATTTTAAGTTCTAAAAATCTTGTTTTTACAAAAGTTTGTTACTTTTAGGTATAAATCAAATTTCCAAAAAGAAAATCCAGAAAATCAAAAGTAATTTTTAAGTGATAGTTTCTATTTAATGTAAATTAAATTTTATTTTTCATTTTTATATTTTTAGTAAGTACTTAGTTATTTTATATTTTTCTTAAATTTCTATTATATTAAAGTATTTATAATAATTTTCTCAGATTTTTATTTTATCTTTTAGTATTTATTAGAATTAATTTTAGTTTTATTAATTATTAATTAATATTAAGTTTAAAATAGCATAATTAGTTTTTATAAGGTAAAACCTAGTTTTTATATTTTTCCTAGCTTTTATATAATGTAAAATAATTTTAGAAATTTTATTAGAATTTTTACTGTTCATTTAGTATTTCTCTTAATTTAAAATAGTTTAATTAGTAATTAGTTAATAGAAAAACCACAAAAAGACAAAAATACTTATTTTTAATTTTAAAAGTTGTTTTTAGTTATTTTATAATTTTAGAAATTTTATTTTCATTTTTCTAGTGTTTAACTAATATTAAATTATATTTAAGTGTTTTAAATATTAATAATAAGTATTAAATAGTAATTAATTAATAATAAATAATTAATTAGTTTAAAAATTTATTTTCCTTTTCTATAAATTTTCTTTTACTTTTAAGTTTGTAAAAAAGTCATTTTCACCCCCTGGGTGTTTTCAGATTTCAGTTTTTACTTTTTATTTCGTACGTTTACGTTTTATTTAAACGTAACGTACGCGTTTTTAGTTTTAAACGTTTCTGGTTTTTCCAACCTTCTTGTCTTATTCATATAGCTTGTTTAAGCTATTTCATTGTAGATTCCTTAGTTCAAATCACACACAAACCCCTTTCTCATCCGAATTCACCCGATCAAATAACCGTTTGATAACAATTCACACCTCGTCGGGACATAACGACCCAGGGAAACCTTATACTTCCGTAGAGCATTGACTCTAGGCTATTTGACTTTGTTGACCATTCCTTGGTCAATATAAGTTAGGTGGTTCGGGCTCAATCAATTTTTGGCGCCGCTGCCGGGGAAGTGTGCGCGTTTCTATAGCGTTATTTGAGATTAGTGTTATCTCACCTCACTCACTGTAAAAATACCACCACTTGTGTATATTTTCAAAATTAAAATACAAAAAAAGTCATTAACACTTTTCCTAAAGTGTTAAATCACCAAAAAAAATTAAAAACAACAAAACAAATCGTAACGTTTTCTGATTCGGTTTTCTTTTAAGGTGATTCTTAAAGAGAAACGATTTTGGTAAACGAGACGATACCAAAAAATATTTTCCAAAAGTTTTTAAACCCATACACAAAACACAAAAACATTCGTCTCTTTCTTGTGAATAATAATTCTACATAAAAATAAACCGTCGAAAACCAAGACAGAACACCTTCCAACTGGGGATGTGAACAAATAAGTTCCCAAATCAAAAAGATTAAAACTTGCCTTTGTATCCTTGTGAGTGGTGTACCTTTTCTAAAGAAGTCACTCACTTGTGATTATTGGTTTAAGTTCACTGTGGTTTTGTCTCGACTTTGTTTTGATTGATTTTTATCCTTAGTGCATGCGCACTCGTTCTTCTAGGTCTACTAGCCCATTACGTGAGCTTGTACGAAAACCTAGAAGACCTCGTAGACGTTCAGCACCAACAGTCGGATCTGAGATCCGTACTGTTGCCACACCCACTATCACCATGGCGGAAGACCGTCCCATGTGTGAACTTCTCCAAGCACCCATCAAGGGTTACGGAGATGCCATTGTCGTTCCAGCCATCGTGGCTGATAATTTTGAGCTCAAAACCGGGTTACTCAATCTTGTAACCTCGAGTCAATTTTACGGTTTTGAGAGGGACGATCCTCATGGTCACATTCGATGGTTCAATAAAATCACATCAACCATCAAGTACAAAAATGTCCCGTGTGAAGCAATAAAACTTCTTCTCTTCCCATTCTCCTTGGAGGGACAAGCCCAGATTTGGCTTGAAAAACAACCTCCACGATCTATTGAGACTTGGGAAGATCTTGTCAAAAAGTTTGTGAATGAATTCTTCCCACCTTCTAAGACCACGAGTCTTAAGAACGAAATCACCAAGTTCACTCAAAAATATGATGAATCTTTTGGTGAAGCGTGGGATCGTTTCAAAGAATTACTTCGCAAGTGTCCACATCATGGTTTCTCTGAGTTGATGCAACTCGATACGTTTTACAATGGCGTGAGCCAAGCTGATCAGGATTCTCTCAATGCCTCCGCGGGAGGTAATTTTTTGAGTAGAACCACAAAAGAAGCTTTGCAAATCATAGAAAACAAGTCCAAGGTCCGCTCTACACGAAGCAAACCGATTGTTTCTCAAATCAATGCGGGACCTTCTACTTCATCTTCTGTGGGTCAATCTAGCACGGATGCTAAGATTGACAAGCTCACTGAAGCGATCCAAGCTTTGGTTCTCGCCCAAACAAAGAAAGTCTCATTTCCACAACATCCTCCACCTGCTGAGGTTAAAAAAGTGGAAGTCTGTGTAACTTGTGGTGGGCCGCATGCCTACTACAATTGCACAGCTACTGATGGTACCCCATATGAAGCTCATGCTATAGCTGGGTCCCAAAATCAAGGAGGAAATCAATATCGCCCTCCTATGGACCCTAGCTATCGTCCTCAACATCATTATCCTGGACCTCCTGGTTTTAATCAAAACCAAAATGTCCAAAACCGTGGCCAAAATCAAAATAGAGCGAACCAAGGTTATCAAAACCAAGGTAACTTCAATCAGGGTCACGGTTTTCAAAATCAAAACCAAGGGTTCCAAAATCAAGGTTTCCAACAAGAAAATCAAGGAAAATTTAATCGGAACCAAGGTCAGGGTAATTTCAATCAGGGATATTTTCATGGAAACAACAACCCTAATCAGGGTAATTTTCAAAATCAAGGTCCCAATCCGAACAATCGAGCTCCAAATATTCCTCATCTGAATCAAGCCATTGTTCCAACCGGGCCTTCATCTGACGAGTTGTTGAAACAATTCATGAAGTCCCAAGAAGAGTTGAACAAGTTGCTGGTCAGCCAGATTTCGGACATCAAGAAGTCTTTAAATGATCGACCCTCGGGCTCAGGTACTACTTTATCGAGCAACACGATCGCTAACCCGAGGGGCGATGCTAAGGCGATCACAACACGAAGTGGTGCTTCATATGATGAACCCGCGATTCCTCCTACCTCTTCTTCCTCTCCTCCTAAGGTAGTGAATCGTGAACCTGAGGTGACAAAGGACAAGGTGCAAAATCCTAGCTCACGAAGTACAGCACACGTCCAACCTCAGGTTATTCCTGAAACCAGATGTAAGCCTGGAGTTGTATTTGAACCACCAGAAACTCCAGTGGACAACCCTAAATCCAAAACTTCTATTCCCTATCCATCACGTCTCAGTGAACAAAAGCTCCGCGAAAAAGCTAATCACCAAATGGATAAATTTTTCCAAATCTTCCAAGATTTGCATTTTGATATCAGCTTCGCGGATGCTATTCTCTTGATGCCCAAGTTTGCATCGACAATCAAAAATCTGTTGAGTAATAAAGAAAAATTATTTGAGATGGCAAGAACTCCTCTGAATGAGAACTGCTCTGCGGTTCTTTTGAAAAAGCTTCCTGAAAAGCTTGGAGATCCCGGGAAATTCCTCATTCCTTGTACTTTCCCGGGTATGGTTGATTGCTTCGCCCTGGCCGATCTAGGTGCTAGCATCAACCTGATGCCATATTCTGTGTGGAAGAAACTCTCTCTCCCCGAACTTACCCCCACGTGCATGACTTTAGAGCTTGCCGATCGTTCGATTTCTCGTCCCATTGGCATTGCCGAGGACGTACTCGTTAAAGTGGGGAAGTTCCATTTTCGGCAGATTTTGTGATTGTTGACTTTGATGCCGATTCAAGGGTCCCTCTCATTCTTGGGCGGGATTCCTTAGAACTGGGCGAGCTCTTATCGATGTATTTGAGCATGAGATCACATTACGTGTTGGAACAGAAGCCATAACCTTCAACCTAAATCAAACTTCGAGATACTCCTCCAATTATGATTGTGAGTCGGTGAATCAAATTGATATCATCGATGTTGCTGCTGAGGAGTATGCTCAAGAGATTTTAGGTTTCATTGATGATTCTTCGAGTGAAAACCTCACTCAGTCTTCTCACCCCATCATTGCCAATTCTTCTCCTTCCCTCACTCCGTTTGAGGGAAGTGACTTCATCTTAGAAGAAATGGAGGCGTTTCTCAAAAGTGACTCGATTCCCGATGGAGTCGATAACCAAGAGATCGACCTCGAGAGGGATATTCTCATGCTTGAAAAATTGTTAAACGAAGATCCCTCTCCTCTTCATGTTCTACCACAACAACTTCATAAAGAGGAGGTCAAAAATGTTGAGAAAACTGATGACTTCCCTGAGGTTGAACTTAAGGACTTGCCGCCTCATCTTGAATATGCATTTCTGGAGGGTGACGATAAATTACCCGTCATAATTGCCAAAGACTTAAGTGATGAGGAAAAGGCTGCTCTTATCAAGGTTTTGAAATCTCATAAACAAGCAATTGCTTGGCGTCTCTCCGACATCAAGGGCATTGACCCTAAATTCTGTACTCATAAAATTTTAATGGAGGACGATTTCAAACCTGCAGTCCAACAACAAAGAAGGGTGAATCCAAAAATTCACGAGGTTATCAAACAAGAGGTTTTAAAACTTCTAGATGCCGGATTGATTTACCCTATCTCGGACAGTCCTTGGGTCAGCCCAGTTCATTGCGTTCCAAAAAAGGGTGGCATTACTGTTGTCACAAACGAGGAAAATGAGTTAATTCCAACTCGTTTGGTTACGGGTTGGCGCTTCTGCATTGATTATCGTAAATTGAATGACGCCACTCGTAAGGATCATTTTCCTCTGCCCTTTATGGATCAGATGCTCGAGAGATTAGTGGGGAATGAGTACTATTGCTTCCTCGATGGTTTCTCGGGTTACTTTCAGATTCCCATTGACCCGCAAGACCAAGAAAAGACCACGTTCGCGTGCCCCTATGGAACTTTCGCATATAAACGTATGCCATTTGGCTTATGTAATGCTCCGGGCACGTTTCAAAGATGTATGATGGCCATTTTTTCCGACATGATCGGAAAAACTATGGAGGTCTTCATGGACGATTTTTCGGTCATTGGGGATTCGTTTCAGTCATGCCTCTCCCATTTAGACAACATGCTAAAACGTTGTGAAGACACAAAGTTATGTCTAAATTGGGAGAAGAGTCACTTTATGGTCAAAGAGGGCATTGTCCTCGGCCATAAAATTTCAAAAAACGGGATTGAGGTTGACAGAGCCAAAGTGGACGTCATTGCAAAATTGCCTCATCCCACTACTGTGAAAGGTGTTAGGAGCTTTTTGGGTCACGCCAGTTTCTATCGTAGGTTTATTCAAGATTTTTCTAAAATCGCCCGGCCTATGACCCATCTCCTCGAAAAGGATGCTCCTTTTATCTTCTCCCCCGAGTGCATCGAAGCCTTTGAAACATTAAAGAAAAGGCTTACCGAGGCACCTATTCTTGTTGCCCCCGATTGGGACTTGCCCTTTGAACTTATGTGTGATGCTAGCGATTATGCTATAGGGGCAGTCTTGGGGCAACGCAGGTCTAAAAACTTTCAGCCTATACATTATGCAAGCAAAACGATGACTGAGGCTCAAAGTCATTACACCACCACTGAAAAAGAATTATTAGCTGTGATGTATGCCTTTGAGAAATTCCGGTCATATTTGATCTTGACAAAAAGCATAGTGTATACGGATCACTCGGCTTTGAAGTACCTTTTTGCAAAACAAGATGCAAAGCCGAGACTTCTTCGTTGGGTTCTCCTCCTTCAGGAATTTGATATCATTATTCGTGATAAAAAAGGAGCTGAGAACCTAGCTGCTGATCATCTCTCCCGTCTTGAAAACCCTTACCAAAATGCTTTCGAGAAAAAGGAAATAAATGAAACATTTCCTCTCGAAACCCTCGATGCGGTTTCATTTCGTGGAGACTCGATTACCCCATGGTTTGCCGATTTTGCAAACTATCTTGCGGGTAACTTCATTGTGAAAGGGATGTCGTCCCAACAAAAAAATAAATTTTTCAAAGATGTCAAACATTACTTTTGGGACGACCCCTACTTGTTCAAGATATGCGCGGATCAAGTCATCCGGCGGTGTGTGTATGGTCAGGAAGCCGCTGAAATTTTAAAGGCTTGCCATGCTGGTCCCACGGGGGGGCACCACAATCCCAACTACACCGCCAAAAAGGTGTTTGATTCCGGCTTTTATTGGCCCTCGATCTACAAGGATGCCCAAGATTTGGTCAAGTCCTGTGACGCTTGTCAACGTCACGGGAATATTTCACAAAAGAGTGAAATGCCTCAGAATGCAATTCAAGTTTGTGAAATCTTTGATATCTGGGGCATCGACTTTATGGGGCCATTTCCATCCTCTCACGGAAACAAATACATACTCGTGGCAGTTGACTACTTGTCAAAATGGGTTGAAGCAAAAGCTTTACCCACAAATGATGCCCGAGTAGTTGTTAAATTTTTAAAAGCTCTTTTTGCCCGATTCGGAACTCCACGTGCTATTATTAGTGATCGTGGTACGCACTTCTGTAATGACAAATTTGACAAAGTCATGCAAAAGTACGGTGTAACTCACCGTCTTTCCACTGCGTACCACCCTCAAACGAGTGGACAAGTCGAAGTTTCCAATCGGGGCATTAAAAGAATCTTGGAAAGAACCGTAGGTGAAAATCGTGCATTATGGTCGGACAAATTAGATGATGCACTTTGGGCTTTCCGTACGGCTTACAAAACACCCATTGGGTGTACGCCTTATAAACTTGTGTACGGGAAAGCGTGCCATCTTCCGATCGAGCTTGAGCATAAAGCCTATTGGGCCCTCAAGCATGCCAATTTCGACCTCAAAATGGCGGGTGATCATAGAAAAGTTCAACTCAATGAATTAAACGAACTTCGTGATCAAGCTTACGAGAACTCTTTGATCTATAAACAAAAGATAAAGAAGATTCATGACTCAAAAATCAAAAACCGTGTTTTCAACGTTGGTGATCGAGTCCTTCTTTTCAATTCTAGACTCAAGATCTTCTCGGGAAAGCTCAAAACCCGATGGACTGGTCCATTCACTATCGCAAAAGTTTATCCTTATGGCACCGTCGAATTATCTCAAAGTGACGGTCCAAATTTCAAAGTGAATGGACATCGGTTAAAGCACTACTTTGGAGAGGACGTACCATCCATGGTCGTCCCGGATCTCCAAACTTTCCCCAAGGACAATTGAATTCGGGGATAGAGTCAAGCTAGCGACTCGATGAACAAAAATTAGCAACAATACGGGTTTTCACCCGTATCTCTGATTTCCTTCTACTTTCTACCACCCAGTGTGGGGGAATGGCCAACTCCCCGCTAATTTGAAAATGTATATATGTATATAAGTTCAAAAAAAAAAAAAAAAAAAAAATTGTTGTGTGATTGTATGTACAGATAAATAAAGTGAAAAATACAAAACAAAATTCCACAGTTAGCTTCGAATATTATCTTTTTACGTTCATAGACTCGGCATAATAGCCGGGACTGTGAATATTGAGGACAATATTCATTTCTAAGTGTGGGGGGAAATTCTAGCGAATTTTATCGCAAAATACTTTCAAGTACCCCCATTTTGGCCCAAAATTTTTCAAAAATTTTTCACTTTGTTTCAAAAATTTTTGTGGTAATCAGTCCGCCTTGTCTAAGCGATCAAAGGGATTGGCTAGTCCAGGAGCAAACGGCTCTTGGTAAAGACAACTCAAATCCGTTTACGGCTTGCAATTTGCCCAAAATTGTACGGTTCCTCAACTCCCCAAAAACAAATGAGTTGGCTAGCCCGCAAGATTATGGCTTGTGGTAAAGGCCGTGGAAAAACCATAATTGGTAATCAGCTCACCAAGATGTCGACTAGGTCCATCAAGAGTTGGCTAGTCCAGGAGCAAACGGCTCCTGGTAAAGACTAATCAAATCCGTTGACAGCTGGTGGTTTGCTCAAAATCACACGGTTATCAGGTGTGCCACAGTTCTTACACCTGGCTACTCCAGAAGTGATGGCTTTTGGTAAAGGGTTTCAAATCCATCAAGTTTTTCTCAAAAGATTGCTAGGGACTAGCAATAGCTTAGTGTGGGGGATTGATGAGTGCTCAAACACTCATCATTTTTATCGTATCTGGATTGCCAAAACATCCAAAAACACCCAAAAAACGCATCAAAATACACAATTTATCCCAAAAGTGTGTTTTATATGTTTTAGATGCAAAATGTTTAAAAACAAATGAAAAACGAACAAAGTTTGCACAATTGGCAGTTTCAGTCCCTCAAGTTTCAAAATTTGGCAAAACTAGTCCCTGGAAGTTTAAAATAAAATAAAAGTCAACCCAAGGCAAAGAAAAGTCAAAAAATTATCAAAATAAGTCCTTGGGTGAAAAAGTTTGAGAAAATTACACTTTTACCCCTCAAAATCCAAAATTGACATAAATGGTCCCTAGAATTTCAGTATTTGGCAGATTTGGTCCCTGGTGGGATATTTTTGAAAGGAAAATCATTCTTTGCCCTTGGAAAATCAAAATGTATCACAAATGATCCTTGGGTGAAATTTTCAGAAAATTGCAAGTTTAGTCCCCGAGGTTTGAAAATTTACAAAATTGGTCCCCGGGAAATTTTGAAAAAATGAGAATGCAAAAAAAATGATTTTTGAAATATTGGTGATTGGCATGTTTGATCCTTATGGTTACTTTTGGAAAATTTACAAAACAGCCCCTTGACTTTTGCTAAATTACAATAATGGTCCTTGTGTTGTTTTGTTATGTAACCAAACGGACCCTTGTTTATTATATCTACCCAACAACCAAAACCAAAAACCTGATCCAGGCCCACTCCCTAGCCCACCTTATACCTCCAGCCCATCAACACCCAGTCCACCTCCCACACACAAATAACAAACACCCCGTTTTTACCTCCCTTTCCCAGTCAACCAAGGTCAAACAACCCCCCCTCCAACTTGCAAACCTGCTCCACCCCTCTTCCACCTCAGCAACCATACCTTACCCATTGACTAATAACAACAATCCAAAGGGTTTTAATTACCCAATTTTGCCCACACTCCACCTCAGTCTGACACTCAGAAGAAAAAGGGCGCCAAAAGTTTTGAAGGGTCAAGATTTAGTGGTAATCATCCAATGGCTGAGGAAGCAATTGGGATTCACTTCCTAGGGTTCCAAAACCCTAGTGAGTCCCTATAAGAAGAAAAAGATGCAGCAGTGGTGGTAGTGTAGTTTTTTAGCTTATTTGTAATTTCAAGTTGTATTTCCATTAAAGATTCCAAGAGTAATTTTAGATTTTCAATGTATCCTAAGCTTTATCAGTGTACTTTGCAAGTTTTTTATTTAATGAAATCCAATTTTTATATTTGAATCCTATTTTCTCATATTGTAGCAAAAATCTTATGTTGTTTTAATTGATATTAAAACTTGTTTCTATGTTCAATAAGCTCACATTAAGTATTGGTTAAGTTTTTATAAGATATTTGGAGTACCAAACTTGTTTCCAGTTCAACTTTCAAAAATACAAAATAAATCAAGAAAAATAAAAAAAAAAATAAAGAAGAAAGGAAGCTGAGATGAATTGGAGCTAAGCTTGGATAGGGATTGGGTATTAGAGCTTTGTGGAAAGCTATAGGTGTGGTACTTGTTCTTGGTTCTAAACCTTTGGCCTGGATTCAAGATGTAAGCACATGATCTTGATTTTTACTATTTTCTTTATTTGATCTCATTTCAGTTTCATGTCTCTTGTTTCATGTTCAGTTGTAGTTAATTAGTGAAATTTTAACTTAAAATTGATAGGTTGTTAGTTAAATTAAAGAGTTGCTAGTTGTTATATATTTAGGCAGTCAAAACTGCATTGTTGTGTTACTTGGATAATTAGTGTTTAATCAGTGTCCTTTGTGCTCTATTAAGATTATTACTTCATAAGCTAAGTGTCTGAGTTGGTAGCTGAGGTTAAAAAGCTCTTTTGTTTTGAAAATCTCATCAATACAGTCACTTAAGGGGGTGTTTGGCTCAGACCATTTCACTGTGTTTAGAATTAATTTGGTTGTTGCTTTCTGCTTGCATTAGTCACCTAAGGTCTATAGAGGATTTGTAAGTCATAAAATGGTGTCTTAAACTGCCACAAGTCAAAATTGAGCTTATACCCCTTGATTTGATCCACTGTTGGATCAGTCAAGCCCTAAACCCCTCACATCTTTGATAAATTGTTCAAGTTAACTAGATTTAGTTTTAATATAGTTAGATAATACATAACAACTCAGTAAATCAAGATTTAAACTCATAAAAGTCAAAGAGCTAGGTTTCTTTAAAAAGTCAAAAGCTGAGTCAGTTATTTTGCTCAAAGTTTGGAACTCTTTAAATTGCTTAATACAAGGATTTAGGACTTGAGATTTTACAAGCTCAATCTCTACCAGCTTGTTGATTTTTAAGAATTTTCTTGGAATTTATGGAATTTGTTTAGTGGGTCCCACCAAGCCTCAAAGTGAGTTGCAGGGCAAGATACTTGCCCTGTCTCAGCAGTTCAGCCTCACACCACTCACTTTGGTGGTCCATTGTGGTTGACTCAGTGGTCCACAACCCTTGATCTTGGGTTCCCTCAACCCCCTCCTACCAGGGTTGACTCATTGACCATTTCTTTGACCTTTTGACCTGTGGACCCCACCTGTTTTTGGCCCTAAACCTTGTCCCACAACTGCATCAGAATTCAAATAAGCAAATTGCTTATTTGATTATTGTGGCTTATTGAAGCTAATTTTTTGTGCCAATTCTGCTTAATCTTGTTCATTGAACTCAGAGAAACCAAAATCAATCATTGTGGACCCCACACCTCCCCATTTGAGCTAAAAATACTCCACAGTCAACAAAAGTCAACTGTGGGAGTCTTAAGCACTTCAAGTGCTTATTTCTTGGGTTGAAATAAAAGTGTCTTTGTTAAAAGTTCTTGTTTTTAGTTTATAATTAGTTTAGAAAAAGAAAAAAAAAAACCAAAAAAAAACCAACTTTAAAATTAGTGATGGCTTCTATTTAATAGGATTTATCAATTTATTTTTCATTTTAATTTATTTCTAAGTAATATATCACTTTTATATTTTTAGAAATTCTATTTTAGGTTAAAATAATTTTATTAATTTTTCCAGATTTTTATTTTGTCTTTTAGTGGTTTTTCTAATTAATTTTAGTTTAATTTAGTTTTAATTAATATTAATCAATTAAATAGCATAATTAGATTTTATATAGTATAACCTAGTTTTTATAATTTTTCTAGCTTTTATTTTAGTTAAAACATTTTTATAAATTTTTCTAGAATTTTTACTGTTCATTTTCTATTTTTTATAATATAATTAGTTTAATTAGAAATTAATAAGTAATTAGATTAATAATTAGTTAATTAACTTAAAAATACATAAAATTAACTTTTTATAATTTTTTAGGATTCCCATGATGGTTAATTAGATTTATAAAAATTTTCTTAATTTTCTAAGTCTTTTTAGTATTTTTAATAATTCTAATTAGTTTAATTAGTATTAAATAGATAATTAGTAATTAATTAATAATAAATAATTAAATAGTGTAAAAATAGTTTATATTTTTCTTAAAATTTTCTTTAATTATTAGAATTGTAAAAATATTAATTTTACACTTTTAACCCTTCCCGTCCTTCAGTTGTACTTTTTGTTTTGTTCATCTGTATACGTTTTTTAATTAAAACGTACGTTTTTAGGTTTTAGCTCAAATCTTTGTAATCTAAATTCTCGTAATCACTCACGTAGCTTTCCTAAGATATATTTGTTAATAATTTCCAAATAATTCTGATCATAACCCTTTTCTGTGAATAATCACCCGATCACGAATACGCTAAAGTTACAATTCACACTTCAACGGGACTTAACGACCTGGTGATACCTTATATTACCCGGAGCATTGACCTAAGGAGTTTGACCTTGTTGACCATTGACTTGGTCAATTTAAGGTTGACTGTTTAGTCTCAATCAAGGAGTAAGAGTGAATAATTCAATCATAAAGAACGCACCTGATGAACTGGGGTTACCAGTTTCATTCCCCTGCTTCTTGAGTCGCAAGTCATGAATGTAGAGAGGGCAATTGCACTTTGATTGGTCCCGAAACAGTCAGATATTATTGACCACGGTCAATAAGTCAAAGACAGCCTCGTTCCAATTCTCCGGTGATAGTATAGTGTGTCCCCGGGTCGTTATGTCCCAGCGAGATTGATATGGTGTCGTTTGAAATCGTTTATGAGTGAGTGGGACTGAGTACGGTAGCCCAGATGATATGGAATTGATTTTGCTACTGTTATTTTGGTATTGGTACACAGATATAATATTCACAAAAATCAGATACCAGATATATGCACAAATTCACAATTCAGATCACATAACAGACAGAAAGTGGGATTTGGTATTTAACAAACTACAGGGGGTGCTTTTGAAACTTTTTAAAACTTAAAATTAAAAAGAAATTTGAAAATGAAAATGAAATTATAAAAATGATTAAAATATTATTTAAATATTATTAAATTAATAAAACTATTTAAAATCAAAATTAAAACCTATTTTAAATTAACTAAAAATGACAAATGATATAAATTAACCTAAAAACTTGTAAAAATAATTTCTAAACCTTAATAAGAACTTAAAGAAAGTATAAAAATAAAAATAAATATTTTTGTCTTTTTGTGGATATTTTATTAATTAAAAACTATTTAACTTAATTAAACTAATTAAACTACTTTTAATTAATATTAATACTAAATTAACTTAGAAAATTATAAGAAAATTTACAAAATTACTTAACCATCACAGGAATCCTCCAAAATCATAAAAAACTCTAAAAATTATATTTAAGGCTATTCCACTAATTATTTACCTTTTAATTAACTTAAGTCTAATTTAAATAATTAAAATAAGAAAAATAGAAAAATGAACAGTAGAAACTAAAAATTTATTTTCTAAAAGTCTATTATACTATATTAAGGCTAGGAAAAATATAAAATCTAGGTTTTGCTTAATAAAAACTAAATATGCTATTTAAAACTTAATATTAATTAATAATTAAGAAAACTAAAATTAAATCTAATAAATACTAAATGGTAATATAAAAATCTGAAAATTTTACTGAATTTACTTTAATATATAAGGTAATTAATAAAAATATAAAAATACTAAGTTCTTAATAAAAATCTAAAAATGAAAAATAAAATTTAAATTGAATTAAATAGAAACTATCACTTAATTTAAACTTGATTTTTCTTGGATTTTCTTTTACAAACTTACTTTACCATTGAAAATAGAAAACTTTTGTGAAAACACTTTTGAAATCAGCTTATAAATAAGCAGTAGCACCCCCTTTTGCTTATCAGTTGACTTATGTTGACTGAATGCTCAAATAAGCACAAATGACCTTGGGTGGGGTCCACAATGGTGAAACTTGATTCAAATAAGTTAAAAAAACTCAGATAAGCCAGAAATACCAAGCAATGATCACAAATAAGCAGTATGATAGCAAATAAGCACTTGAGCAACTGAATATGAACACAGAATAGGGACAGACTTAATGGTGGATTTCAGGTGGGGTCCACTTGGTCCTAGGTCAAACTAAGGGTCAATCCTTACTCCCTGGTAGGAGGGGGTTGGAAAAAACCAATTGGAACCACTGGGGAACACTGAGGTGGTTGCAGCCACCACCAAAGTGGTGGTGGTGAGATGGTCTAACTGGTGCAGGGGAAGCCTTCTTCCTTGCAACTGAGTTCCAGGGCTTGTGGAGCCCACACACAAATTCACAAAAATCAAGCTAATGTGGGATTCAAAAGTTGAGGTGGTGATGTGTAACTACAACAAGTTTCAGCTTCTCAATCCAAACACATAACTCACAAATAATCTTGGAACTTTTGCAAAAATCTGAGATAAGGCAAGTTGACTTTTGAAGAAAAGTGATTCTTTGACTTTGGTGAATTAAGATCTTGAATTACTGACTGATTAAGTGATTTTAAGCTATAATGCTACAAATTCAAGCTACCTTAACTGATTATGAGATGATTTGATGAGATCTTAAGTTAAAACTTCTAACAGTTAACTTTTTATACTAGTTAATAGCTAATTTTGACTTTTTAATGAATAACTTAGGTGTTTTATGACTGAGCTAGACTAAAGGTAACTAGGTAAGATTGTTTCAACCAATTTCAACATACAAAACACAACCTGATTCCTCAAACTCAGTTAATCCAAACACCCTTAATGCTCAACTGTTTTGAGATTTCCAAATCAACTAGGTGTTAGATTGTATAAGCTTGATCCCAAACTGTAAATTATGACTAAGTGAGCTTGTTTAAGCACTTGAAAACAGATTACAACTACAAAAACACAAGTATACCACTTAAACTATGTTTGACAGTTAAACCTAAAATGTTAAGTAGATATTTATTCTAACAAACAAGCTATTAATTTTAAGCTAAAAATGACTTAAACAATAATCAAATGACACAAACAAACACAGAAATGCAATAAGCAAGCAAGCAAATCAGAAGCTACTATTAACTAAATTTTTAGAAGAATTTTCAAATGAGTAAAAGCTTACAATAAACCCCTAGCTTGAACAAGGGGCTTCTCCACAGAAGCCTATCTTTAGATAGGCTTAATCCAATCCAAGCTTTGCTCTTCAATACTCCTCGGTACCTGAAAATGATTCAAAAGCATATACAGTTGACCAAGTTTGACTTTTTTAGATTTTTGATTTTCTTCTAGTATAACTGGATTTTAGGGTCTCTAAAAGCTTTAACAAGCTTATTGGTATCCTAAGTGAGCTTAAGATTCCATCATTGAAACACAAACACTAGCAGACTATGATCCAGATTAATAACTGAAATTTGTATAAACAAAAAAGATTGAAGAAACTTGCTTATATTAATTTGAAAAGAGTAATAGTACACTGAATTGACTTAAACAAATGCTTAAAAGCTTTTAGCTACACTACAATTGATTAATACACTTATACGACCACTATTCTACTAAAAAACTAGACAACTGCTTCATCTTGCTTCCTTTGCCTTTTATAGCCATCCATTAGGGTTTCTTGAGCATCTCTGATCATATCCCAATTGATCTTGGTCGTTAATTTGATCTGATTTGATCTCACCCTTTAAATCAGTTTTTTGCGCCAAAATTGGGTAGGGGAATTTGGACTGATATTACAACTGGGGGGTGGCATTAATTGTGATGTGAGGGTAGGTGCAGGGAGGTGTGGGGATGTAATGATGGGTCTGCAAGTGGTGGTGGTGGAGCTGCAATACCATGGGGTGGTTTGGTGGTATTGCTGGGTGAGAGGGAAAAGGGGAAAGGGATGGGGGTTGACTGGTTTTGACCAGAGTCAAATAGTTGACCCCGGTTTTAGTTATTTAGGTGTGGGTGGGCTGTGGTATCAATGGGCCTAAGGAAGTGGGCTTGGGGATGGATTGGGTTAAACTTGGAGTAGTATTATTGTTTTAAGGTCCGGTTTGGTTTATGGTTTACACAAGGACTAGTTTTGCAATTTGTCGAAAGTTTGGGGTGGGGTTTTGGCATCTTTCCAAATTATTTCGAAGGGTTTATTATGCCAATCAATGAATAGTGTAAGGTCCTTTGTTGATTTTTCCATGTTAAATACACCAGGGACTAAAACCGCCAAACTTTCAAACTTCAGGGACCATTTGTGTAATTTTCACCAAACTTTCCACCAAGGACCAATCCTGTCATAAAAGGTTAGTGCAAGGACAAAATTTGTTTTTCTCAAAGTTTTTAATATCCCAGGGACCATTTTTGACAAATTTCCAAACTTCAGGGACTAAACTTGAAATTTTGTGAAAGATTGCACCAAAGGACTATTTGTGTAACTTTTTGATTTATAAGGACCTTTGGTGACTTTTTCAAGTTTTTAGAATGACCAGGGACTAGATTTGACAACTTTTGAAAGATGAGGGACTGAAACTGCCAATTATGCAAACTTTATGCGTTTTTCATCTGTTTTTGATTCTTTTGCATTTGAAACATGTAAAACACTTTCCTGGGATATTTTCACTATTTTGATATGATATTGAGTGTTTTTAGATGTTTTGGCAGCTCAGGAATGGTAAAAATGATGAGTATTTACACACTCATCAATCCCCCACACTAAAACATTGCTAGTCCCTAGCAATCTTTTGAGAAAAACCTGATGGATTTGAGAATCTCTTTACCAAAAGCCATCACTTCTGGAGTAGCCAGGTGTAAGAACTGTGGCACACCTGATAACCGTGTGATTTTGAGCAAACCACCAGCTGTCAACGGATTTGATTTGTCTTTACCAAAAGCCGTTTGCTTCTGGACTAGCCAGCTCTTGATGGAATAGTCAACATCTTGGTGAGCTGATTACAAATTATGGATTTTCCACTGCCTTTACCACAAGCCATAATCTTGTGGGCTAGCCAACTCATTTGCTTATGAGGATATGGGGAGTTGAGGAACCATACAATTTTTGGCAAATTGCAAGCCATCAACGGTTTTGAGATGTCTTTACCAAGAGCCGTTTGCTCCTGGACTAGCCAATCCATTTGTCATTTAGACTTTGGCGGACTGATTACCACAAAAATTTTGAAATAAAGTGAAAAATTTTTGAAAAATTTATGCCTAAAAATGGGGGTACTTAGAAAGTTTTGTGATAAAATTCGTAAGAATTCCCCCCCCCCCCCCCCCACACTAGAATTGAATATTGTCCTCAATATTCAAAGTCCCGGCTATTATGCCGAATCTCTGAACGGAAAAAGCTAATATTCGATGCTAACTGTGGAAATATGGATTTTATTTTTCACTTTATTTATCTGTACATACAATTACACTTTTTTTTTTTTTTTTTTTTTTTTTGAACTGAAACTTATATACATATTTACTTTTCAAAAGGTGGAGGACGGCCACTCCCCCACACTAGGGTGGTAGAAAGTAGAAAGAAGTCAGAAATACGGGTGAAAACCCGTATATGTTGCTAATTTTTGTTCACCGAGTCCCTAGCTTGACTCGATCCCCGAATTCATTGGTCCATGGGGAAAGTTTGGAGATCCGGGACAACCATGGGTGGTATGTCCTCTCCAAAATAATGTTTCAATCGATGACCATTCACTTTGAAGTTGGGACCTTCGGGTTGAGATAACTCAACAGTCCCGTATGGATATACTTTAGCAATAGTGAATGGTCCAGTCCATCGGGTTTTTAATTTCCCCGAGAAGATCTTTAATCTTGAGTTGAAAAGAAGGACTTTGTCACCGACGTTGAAAACGCGGTTCTTAATTTTAGAGTCGTGAATCTTCTTTGTCTTTTCTTTGTAGATCAAAGAGTTCTCGTAGGCTTGATCACGAAGTTCATTTAATTCATTGATTTGAACCTTACGGTGATCACCCGCTTTATGAAGGTCGTAGTTACCATGTTTCAAGGCCCAGTAGGCTTTGTGCTCGAGCTCGATCGGTAAATGACACGCCTTCCCCGTATACAAGCTTGTATGGAGTACACCCGATTGGTGTTTTGTAAGCTGTACGGAAGGCCCAGAGTGCATCATCTAGTTTATCCAACCAGGAAGCACAGTTTTCACCTACTGTCCTCTCAAGAATCCGTTTTATACCACGGTTGGAAACCTCCACCTGCCCACTTATTTGTGGGTGATACGCGGTAGAAAGACGATAAGTAACACCGTACTTAAGCATGACTTTAGCAAATTGATCATTGCAAAAGTGACGCGATCACTAATTATGGCACGTGGAGTTCCAAAACGAGCAAAGAGGGATTTCAAGAATTTCACAACTACTCGGGCATCATTAGTGGGTAAGGCCTTAGCCTCAACCCATTTTGACAAGTAGTCAACAGCCACGAGTATGTATTTGTTTCCACGAGAAGATGGGAATGGCCCCATAAAGTCAATGCCCCAGACGTCAAAGATTTCACAAACTTGAATGGCATTTTGTGGCATTTCGTTCTTTTGTGAAATATTCCCGTGACGCTGACAAGCATCACAAGCTTTGACTAACTCGTGGGCATCCTTATAGATCGTGGGCCAATAGAAACCGGAATCAAACACCTTTTTGGCGGTGTAGTTAGGACTATGGTGGCCCCCGGTAGGTCCAGCATGGCAAGCCTTGAGAATATTAACGGCTTCCTGTCCGTATACACATCGCCTGATGACTTGATCGGCACAGACTTTGAAGAGATAGGGGTCGTCCCAGAAGTAATGTTTAACGTCTTTGAAGAATTTTCTCTTCTGTT
The DNA here is from genome assembly GCA_030686995.1 of Artemisia argyi. Taxonomy (NCBI): domain Eukaryota; kingdom Viridiplantae; phylum Streptophyta; class Magnoliopsida; order Asterales; family Asteraceae; genus Artemisia; species Artemisia argyi. The sequence goes on from CM060686.1 coordinate 139,111,658, forward strand.
GGGACGTCAACCCCTTCACGATGAAGTTACCCGCATGGTAATTTGCAAAATCGGCAAACCATGGGGTAGTAGAGTTACCACGAAAAGCAACCGCATTGAGTGTCTCGAGAGGAAATGTTTCATTTATTTCCTGTTTCTCGGACACATCCTGATGAGGGTTCTCTAATCGTGAGAGATGATCAGCAGCAAGGTTCTCGGCTCCTTTTTTATCACGGATAATGATATCAAATTCTTGGAGGAGGAGAACCCAACGGAGAAGCCTCGGATTTGCATCTTGTTTTGCAAATAGGTACTTCAAAGCCGAGTGATCCGTATACACTACGCATTTAGTCAAGATTAAGTATGACCGAAATTTCTCAAAGGCATACACCACAGCTAGGAGTTCTTTTTCAGTGGTGGTGTAATGACCTTGAGCCTCAGTCATAGTTTTGCTTGCGTAGTGTATAGGCTAAAAGTATTTTGCTTTTCGTTGCCCTAAGACCGCACCTATGGCAAAATCACTAGCATCGCACATAAGCTCAAAAGGTAGGTCCCAATCGGGGGCAACAAGAATCGGTGCCTCGGTAAGTTTTTTCTTTAATGTTTCAAAAGCTTCGATGCACTCAGGAGAGAAGATGAAAGGAGCATCCTTCTCGAGGAGATGGGTCATAGGCCGGGCAATCTTAGAAAAATCTTGGATAAACCTACGGTAGAAGCCGGCATGACCCAAAAAGCTCCTAACACCTTTTACAGTGGTGGGATGAGGTAACTTAGCAATGACATCGATTTTGGCTCTGTCAACCTCAATCCCGTTTTTTGAAATTTTATGGCCGAGGACAATGCCCTCCTTGACCATAAAGTGGCTCTTCTCCCAGTTGAGACTCAAATTCGTTTCTTTACAACGTTTAAGCATTTGTTCCAAGTGGGAGAGGCAAGTCTGGAATGAATCCCCGATGACTGAAAAGTCATCCATGAATACCTCCATAGTTTTCCCGATCATGTCGGAAAATATAGACATCATGCACCTCTGGAACGTGCCTGGTGCATTACATAAGCCGAAAGGCATACGTCTGTAAGCAAAAGTTCCGTAGGGGCATGTGAAGGTAGTCTTCTCTTGATCCTGTGGATCAATGGGGATTTGGAAGTAACCCGAGAAACCATCGAGGAAGCAGTAGTATTCATTCCCCGCAAGTCTTTCAAGCATCTGGTCCATAAAAGGGAGAGGAAAATGGTCTTTACGGGTGGCTTCATTTAACTTTCGATAGTCAATACATACTCGCCAACCCGTGACCAAATGAGTTGGAATCAACTCGTTATCCTCGTTGGTGACAACGGTAATGCCACCCTTTTTAGGGACACAATGAATTGGGCTAACCCAAGGACTGTCAGAAATAGGATAAATCAACCCCGCATCAAGAAGTTTAAGAACTTCTTGTTTAATAACTTCGTGGATTTTGGGATTTACCCTTCTCTGATGTTGCACTGCTGGCTTAAAGTCATCCTCTATTAATATTTTATGAGTACAAAAGTTCGGGCTTATGCCCTTAATGTCGGAGAGTTTCCAAGCAATTGCTTGCTTGTTTGACTTAAGAACCTTTAGGAGTGCAGCCATTTCCTCATCTTTCAAGTCTTTAGCAATAATGACGGGTAATTTATTATCACCCTCCAGAAATGCATATTCTAGATGAGGAGGCAAGTCCTTGAGCTCAACCTCAGGAAAGTCTTCAGTTATTTCAACATTTTTGACTTCCGCTTTATGAAGTATTTGTGGAGACGGAGAGGGTGAAGGATCGTCATTTAACAATCGTTCAAGGAGAAGAATGTCCCCCTCCGGGTCAAGATAGTTTTCATCAACCCCACTTGGGATTGAGCTATCTTGAGCAAGAAAAGCCTCGACCTCTTCCAGAAGGAAGTCACTTCCCTCAAACGGAGTGAGGGAAGGGGAAGAGTCGGAAATGATAGGATCAGTAGAAGGAGTGGTACTGCCACTTGCTGAGAAACCAAGGACTTCTTGAGAATACTCCTCAGACGCAACATCGATGATGTCAATTTTGTTAACTGTATCAGCGTCATAGTTGGAGGAGTATCTTGAAGTCTGATCAAGATTGAATGTGATGGCTTCGCCACCAACACGTAGAGTGATTTCTTCTTCGAATACATCGATTAAAGCACGACCCGTTCTTAAGAATCCCCTCCCGAGAATGAGAGGAACTCTTGGGTCAGCATCGAAATCAACAATCACGAAATCTGCCGGAAAATGGAACTTTCCTACTTTCACGAAGATATCTTCGGCAATGCCGAGAGGACGGGATATAGTACGGTCTGCAAGCTCGAGTGTCATGCAGGTCGGAGTGAGAGTAGGTAGAGAAAGTCTTTTCCAGACTGAGTAAGGCATCAGGTTAATGCTTGCGCCAAGATCGGCCAAGGCAAAGCATTCAACCATCCCAGGGAAAATACAAGGAATGAGAAATTTCCCGGGATCTCCAAGCTTTTCGGGAAGCTTTTTCAAGAGCACTGCTGAGCAATGCTCATTAAGAGAAGTTTTTGCCATCTCACAGAGTTTTTCTTTGTTGCTTATCAGATTTTTGATTGTCGAAGCAAACTTAGGCATGAGAAGAAGAGCGTCCGCGAAGCTAATATCGAAATGCAACTCTTGGAAAATTTGATAAAATTTTTCCATCTGATGATTAGCTCTTTCGCGGTTCTTTTGATCATTCATACGTGAAGGATATGGAATTGAAGGCTTAGGATCATTCTTTGGAATTTCATCAGGACTCACAGGAGGATCAAATACAACTTTCGGCTTACGAGCCGGGACCGGGACAACTTGAGGGTGGACGTTGTTGGTACCTCCGTTATTAGTGGAAGTACCGTGTCCGTAGTAACCTCAGGTTCACGTTCCGCTACCTTAGTAGGAGGAGAAGAAGAGGTAGAGGGAATCGCGGGTCTATTGTATGATACCCCACTTCGGGTAGTGATCACTTTGACATCGCCCCACGGGTTAGCGATCGTGTTGCTTGGTAGTGTACCCGAGCCCGAGGGTCGATCATTTAAAGACTTCTGAAGTTCAGAGATCTTGCTGATCAATAACCGATTCGTTTCCTCTTGTGCTTTCATGAATTGTTTTAGCACTTCTTCGGAGGAAGACGAGGGTGGAACAACGTTTTGATTTTGAACAGGAGGATTCTGAACACGGTTGTTTTGAAAATTCCCTTGATTTTGATTATTGTTACCCTGAAAATTGTTTCTCTGATTGAAATTACCCTGATTGTAATTCCCTTGATTCTGGTTTCTTTGAAAATTTCCTTGAAAGCCTTGGTTTTGATTGCCATTTTGAAAATTATTTTGATTAAACTGGCCTTGATTTTGATTCGGGTTTTGGAAATTTGAGTTAAAACCGGTAGGTCCGAGAAAATTGTTGGAACGATAGCTTAAGAGATTACGGTCCCCTTGCGGTTGGTAAGAATTACCCCCCGTGTTGTAGGAACCGTTAGCAGCATAAACGTTCTCTTGAGGAAAGCCAGCAGTAGCTGGACACTCGGAATACAGATGTGGGCCCCCACAAGTTTCACAACTTCGGGCCACGGCTTTCACTTGTTGATTTTGAACCTAATTTTGCATCGTTTGGTTCATTCTCAACACAGCCGTAGAAATATCATCCATCTTTTTGGTGAGAGCAATTATTTCAGGAGATGATGATGAAGGAGTAACTGAATGACATGACTCATCCCTCTCCGTAGAGGAATCCCAAAAGTTATGGTGGGCAGTCATGTTCTCAATCAAGTCATAGCACTCTTCGGGACGCCTTTTCATAAAGGTCCCACCAGCAGCAGCATTGAGAATATCCCGGTGCCTCAATGTCAGACCATTATAGAAGGTATCTATGATGGTAACTTGCAACATATTGTGGTTAGGGCACCGATCAATAGCTAGCTTATAACGTTCCCAAGCCTCAAAAAGAGACTCATCGGGACGTTGCCGGAAGTTGCTGATATCATTTCGTAACTTGGTAACCATGGAAGGTGGAAAATATTTTGCTAAAAACTTGGTTACCATTTCATCAAAGGTACGAATAGAATTTCTTGGAAGTCGGTCAAACCATGCAGTGGTATGATGAGTGAGAGAATAGGGGAAAAGGTACAGCCGAAGGGCATCATCGGTGACACCATGCTGTTTCATGCTTTGGGTGACCGTGAGATATTTGTCAAGATGCTTGTTGGCATCGTCACCCGGTAATCCGTGAAATTGACACGAATTCTGGACTTGTTGGATCATGTGGTGCTTGAGGCCAAAGTCCGTGGCCCCAATAGTGAGTGGTGCAATAGGCCCACCCCGCCCTTGCATGGTAGGCTGGCACAGCTCCTCCATCGTTCGGAGATCGGGAGCTGGCACACCCACGGGAGGGTCAGGGGGTGGTAATAGTGGTGGTGGTGGCCCGGCGGCCATTTCGGTTTTTGGTTCTTGTGTATCAGAACGTAGCTCGGGTACGTTTTTCTGATTTTTACGTTTTGTTTGTGACCGAGTGCGCATGCACTAAAAACAATTTTTCTAAACAAGATCGAGGCAAAACCACAGTGAACTTAAACCAGAAATCACAAGTGAATGGTTTCTTTGAAAAAGGTACACCACTCACAGGGATATAAAGGCAAGTTTTAATCTTAAGTTTGGGAACTTATTATGGGTTTGTATTTATTAATTTGAAAAACTGCTTTAGGCTTATGGGTGTGTGTGAAGAAAACTTGGGAAATATTTTTGGAACTGATTCGTTAACCGAAATCGTTCTTTTAAGATTACTCGCAGGCTGGCGGGAGGAAGTAAATAGGTTTCCTCTTCAGTTCGCAATTTAATGTCAGAACTTACCTTAAACCAATTGTTTCAGGTTGTAATCTTAAAGAAAACGAAGTAATTTAACTTCACAGTTTGTTTTGTTGTTTTTAATTTTTTTTGTGTTTTTAACACTTTAGGATAAGTGTTAATGAACTTTTCTGATATGATTATATTTTTACAAAAACTTTTTACAAATTTGTGTGAAATTTGTTCAGGGAGGGTTTTGAAAACCATTAAACTTAAAACGATTTTGTAAAACACGCAACAACCTCCCCGGCAGCGGCGCCAAATTTTGATTGGTCCCGAAACAGTCAGATATTATTGACCACGGTCAATAAGTCAAAGACAGCCTCGTTCCAATTCTCCGGTGATAGTATAGTGTGTCCCCGGGTCGTTATGTCCCAGCGAGATTGAAATGGTGTCGTTTGAAATCGTTTATGAGTGAGTGGGACTGAGTATAGTAGCCCAGATGATATGGAATTGATTTTGCTACTGTTATTTTGGTATTGGTACACAGATATAATATTCACAAAAATCAGATACCAGATATATGCACAAATTCACAATTCAGATCACGTAACAGACAGAAAGTGGATTTGGTATTTAACAAACTACAGGGGGTGCTTTTGAAACTTTTTAAAACTTAAAATTAAAAAGAAATTTGAAAATGAAAACGAAATTATAAAAATGATTAAAATATTATTTAAATATTATTTAATTAATAAAACTATTTAAAATCTAAATTAAAACCTATTTTAAATTAACTAAAAATGACAAATGATATAAATTAACCTAAAAACTTGTAAAAATAATTTCTAAACCTTAATAAGAACTTGAAGAAAGTATAAAAAATAAAAATAAATATTTTTGTCTTTTTTTGGATATTTTATTAATTAAAAACTATTTAACTTAATTAAACTAATTAAACTACTTTTAATTAATATTAATACTAAATTAACTTAGAAAATTATAAGAAAATTTATAAAATTACTTAACCATCAATGGAATCCTAAAAAATCATAAAAAAACTCTAAAAATTATATTTAAGGCTATTCCACTAATTATTTACCTTTTAATTAACTTAAGTCTAATTTAAATAATTAAAATAAGAAAAATAGAAAATGAACAGTAGAAACTAAAAATTTATTTTCTAAAAGTCTATTATACTATATTAAGGCTAGTAAAAATATAAAATCTAGGTTTTGCTTAATAAAAACTAAATATGCTATTTAAAACTTAATATTAATTAATAATTAAGAAAACTAAAATTAAATCTAATAAATACTAAATGGTAATATAAAAATTTGAAAATTTTACTGAATTTACTTTAATATATAAGGTAATTAATAAAAATATAAAAATTCTAAGTTCTTAATAAAAATCTAAAAATGAAAAATAAAATTTAAATTGAATTAAATAGAAACTATCACTTAATTTAAACTTGATTTTTCTTGGATTTTATTTTACAAACTTACTTTACCACTGAAAATAGAAAACTTTTGTGAAAACACTTTTGAAATCAGCTTATAAATAAGCAGTAGCACCCCCTTTTGCTTATCAGTTGACTTATGTTGACTGAATGCTCAAATAAGCACAAATGACCTTGGGTGGGGTCCACAATGGTGAAACTTGATTCAAATAAGTTAAAAAAAAACTCAGATAAGCCAGAAATACCAAGCAATGATCACAAATAAGCAGTATGATAGCAAATAAGCACTTGAGCAACTGAATATGAACACAGAATAGGGACAGACTTAATGGTGGATTTCAGGTGGGGTCCACTTGGTCCTAGGTCAAACTAAGGGTCAATCCTTACTCCCTGGTAGGAGGGGGCTGGGAAAAACCAATTGGAACCACTGGGGAACACTGAGGTGGGTTGCAGCCACCACCAAAGTGGTGGTGGTGAGATGGTCTAACTGGTGCAGGGGAAGCCTTCTTCCCTGCAACTGAGTTCCAGGGCTTGTGGAGCCCACACACAAATTCACAAAAATCAAGCTAATGTGGGATTCAAAAGTTGAGGTGGTGGTGTGTAACTACAACAAGTTTCAGCTTCTCAATCCAAACACATAAATCACAAATAATCTTGGAACTTTTGCAAAAATCTGAGATAAGGCAAGTTGACTTTTGAAGAAAAGTGATTCTTTGACTTTGGTGAATTAAGATCTTGAATTACTGACTGATTAAGTGATTTTAAGCTATAATGCTACTAATTCAAGCTACCTTAACTGATTATGAGATGATTTGATGAGATCTTAAGTTAAAACTTCTATCAGTTAACTTTTTATACTAGTTAATAGCTAATTTTGACTTTTTAATGGATAACTTAGGTGTTTTATGACTGAGCTAGACTAAAGGTAACTAGGTAAGATTGTTTCAACCAATTTCAACATACAAAACACACCCTGAGTCCTCAAACTCAGTTAATCCAAACACCCTTAATGCTCAACTGTTTTGAGATTTCCAAATCAACTAGGTGTTAGATTGTATAAGCTTGATCCCAAACTGTAAATTATGACTAGGTGAGCTTGTTTAAGCACTTGAAAACAGATTACAACTACAAAAACACAAGTATACCACTTAAACTATGTTTGACAGTTAAACCTAAAATGTTAAGTAGATATTTATTCTAACAAACAAGCTATTAATTTTAAGCTAAAAATTACTTAAACAATAATCAAATGACACAAACAAACACAGAAATGCAATAAGCAAGCAAGCAAATCAGAAGCTACTATTAACTAAATTTTTAGAGGAATTTTCAAATGAGTAAAAGCTTACAATAAACCCCTAGCTTGAACAAGGGGATTCTCCACAGAAGCCTATCTTTAGATAGGCTTAATCCAATCCAAGCTTTGCACTTCAATACTCCTCAGTACCTGAAAATGATTCAAAAGCATATACAGTTGACCAAGTTTGACTTTTTTAGATTTTTGATTTTCTTCTAGTATAACTGGATTTTAGGGTCTCTAAAAGCTTTAACAAGCTTATTCGTATCCTAAGTGAGCTTAAGATTCCATCATTGAAACACAAACACTAGCAGACTATGATCCAGATTAATAACTAAAATTTGAAATTTGCATAAACAAAAAAGATTGAAGAAACTTGTTTATATTAATTTGAAAAGAGTAATAGTACACTGAATTGACTTAAACAAATGCTTAAAAGCTTTTAGCTACACTACAATTGATTAATACACTTATACGACCACTATTCTACTAAAAAACTAGACAACTGCTTCATCTTGCTTCCTTTGCCTTTTATAGCCATCCATTAGGGTTTCTTGAGCATCTCTGATCATATCCCAATTGATCTTGGCCGTTAATTTGCTCTGATTTGATCTCACCCTTTAAATCAGTTTTTGGCGCCAAAATTGGGTACAATTACTGGGCTGGGGTCACTATTGAGAATCACAATGCTCTAGGCCGGCTCGATAACTGGAACTTAACATGGGACTGGATGCGTGATGAGTTCATTGCAGACATAAAAGGTGCGTATCCATACACTCGAGACTCGTCTAGTTGTGTGTTTGGCCCACAAGGCGTGTATTACCAAAACCTGGATTTCTCAACCGTTTTGAACTGTGAAAGACGACCAACGTTAATGGATTTACCCCTCGAGATGACCAACAACACCCAGCTCGGAATGATCCCGTTTTGTTGCCGAAATGGTACGATCTTGCCACCAACACTTGACCCAAGCAAGTCAAAGTCAGCATTTCAGATACTAGTCTACAAAATGCCACCAGATATTAACCGATCTGATCTCATTCCACCACAAAACTTCAAGATAAGTGGTCGGTTGAATTTGGACTGATATTACAACTGGGGGGGGTGGCATTAATTGTGTGAAGGTAGGTGCAGGGAGGTTTGGGGATGTGATGATGGGTCTGAAAGTGGTGGTGGTGGAGCTGCAATACCATGGGGTGGTTTGGTGGTATTGCTGGGTGAGAGGGAAAAGGGGAAAGGGATGGGGGTTGACTGGTTTTGACCAGAGTCAAATAGTTGACCCCGGTTTTAGTTATTTAGTTGTGGGTGGGCTGTGGTATCAATAGGCCTAAGGAAGTGGGCTTGGGGATGGATTGGGTTAAACTTGGAGTAGTATTATTGTTTTAAGGTCCGGTTTGGTTTATGGTTTACACAAGGACTAGTTTTGCAATTTGTTGAAAGTTTGGGGTGGGGTTTTGGCATCTTTCCAAATTATTTCCAAGGGTTTATTATGCCAATCAATGAATAGTGTAAGGTCCTTTGTTGATTTTTCCATGTTAAATACACCAGGGACTAAAACCGCCAAACTTTCAAACTTCAGGGACCATTTGTGTAATTTTCACCAAACTTTCCACCAAGGACCAATCCTGTCATAAAAGGTTAGTGCAAGGACAAAATTTGTTTTTCTCAAAGTTTTTAATATCCCAGGGACCATTTTTGACAAATTTCCAAACTTCAGGGACTAAACTTGAAATTTTGTGAAAGATTGCACCAAAGGACTATTTGTATAACTTTTTGATTTATAAGGACCTTTGGTGACTTTTTCAAGTTTTTAGAATGACCAGGGACTAGATTTGACAACTTTTGAAAGATGAGGGACTGAAACTGCCAATTATGCAAACTTTATGCGTTTTTCATCTGTTTTTGATTCTTTTGCATTTGAAACATGTAAAACACTTTCCTGGGATATTTTCACTATTTTGATATGATATTGAGTGTTTTTAGATGTTTTGGCAGCTCAGGAATGTTAAAAATGATGAGTATTTACACACTCATCACACTTCCAATGGCCCTTTTCATGACAATGGTGACAAGCCTGATCCTTCTTGTTTGGCTGATTCACCTTGTTCTGCTTAGGCTGATGTTGCTTCATCTTGGGTTGAGGTTGATAGGCCATGACCTGCTTGCCATTGTTACCTTTCCCCTTGCCTTTGTTCACATGCGATTTCTTCTGGATTCTCCCCCCATGAATTGCCAACACTTGCGGGGTAGGAGCCTTGACCTTGGCTGGTAGACTTTTCTCATAATCAACAAGCAATGCGAGTAATTCTGCACAAAACCAGCAAAGTCCTTGTTAAGGGACATGTTGATCAAGTGCACTTGCACATTGTTCGGGTAACCAAATCCAATTCTGTGAAGCTGATCAAACGATTCTTTCATCTCAGTCACATAATCTTCATCTGGTTTACCATCACCATGCTTGCAGTTATGTAGCTTGTCAAGTTCATCATACAATTCAACTGCAGGTGGTTTCTCATAAGATTGCTGAAGTACTTCAAGCAGATCTTTTGGGAAAAAGTACTCAAACTTCTTTTGTAATGGAGCACTCATGCTAGTGAGCATTAAACAAGCAACCTCATTAAACTTAGCATGTTCCACCCTCCATGCCGCCTTAACTGCGTCTGGTTCAGTAGCAGCAGGCTCAGCAGGGCATTCATCGGTCAAGTAATCTAGCTTTCCGGACGCCCTCAAGACAATTCTGAGTGAACGGTGACAATCATTGAAATTCTTTCCAGTCAGTTTTTCTCTTTCAAGATGACTCTTGAAAGCAGAAATCACAGTTGGGTTATCGGGTTGAGCCATATCTACAGATAAAAGTTCAAACATTAGTATTTTCGATAATAAATATCTTCAAGAAAATAAAATACCCATAGGCTATATTCATATAACCACCAAAATTTTCTTGAAAATCTAGGATCCAACTTTACATAGTTCCACCACATCAGTTGATATGCTAGTGGTGAAAGTACAAAAGATATTAATCTGTTGAACAATAATTGGCAAACAAGATTTCCAATTCCTAGATCATTATGGGATTTACATAAAATTGATTCATCAATTTGCCTTGTAAGCATGTTTCATCCCATCTCATGCCTTAAGTTCTAGGTCTCACGCACAACTTAATTAAGTCGTCTACCTTAGAAACTGTAAAATTACAATTATGGTCTCACGCCTTAAAAGAATTTTACCTTGTTATAGTAATTTAGCCTAGGTCTCACGTTTACTAAATTAAAATTCCAAGTGTTCCTTATAGATAGATGGCATGTAACTTAAATTTTAAGGGTATTCAATTTTGATATGTTAATCAAAATATGTATAAAGATGCATGCACTCATCTTTATAGCATAAGTTTTCAAAAAAAACTTTTTATTACCAATTCGTAAAATTAATACACAAAGTTTTACTTGAGGTTTAATAAACCATAAGATGACTTTCTACCAGAATGATTTTAAAAGAAATTCGTTAAAACGTTTTCAAGATTGTGATAACCAAGGCAGACTCTAAGGCTCTTTTCTAAGCCTTCATATCACGATTATGAATTTGTCTTAAAAGAGTTACTTTTAAAAACCATGTTGTACAAAACATCAATCAAGCAAAAGTTTATGGATTCAATCTCAAAATCATGTAATAAAGTATGAATCTTGCTAGTCTCGCCTTGGAGCGAATTACCGTGCGAAGCGAACCGTTGTTGGCATATAAGACTCCGCAAGATTCAATCTTTATCACTTAGGGTTTCACCATTATTAGTCCATATTATTTTCTTTTTGAAAATCACCCTTTTTATTGCTTACAACTAGTCCAACAATTAAGAAACAATAAAAACAAGTAATTTAAAAGAAAAACATAACAACTAATAATAATTAAAGTGAAACAAATAGCCACATGCAATCTTTATAAGAAAAGATCCTAATAAAATCAAGTCTATGTATAATCATGCATGTAATCAACTAAGGTCTTCTCCTCTTGATGGAAGAGAGTCACATACATTGACGAATCAATTGCGTAGGCCAAAGCTAATATACACACCACATAGCATATAAATTGATTTTAATATATATGTCTTGGAGTCTTCCCCAATTTTAGATCTATCTAAAACATGTGAAAAATAATCAAAACAACAAGATCCATGACTAACATGCATGTTTCGTCATGGATTAAACCTAACAATTAGCAAATAGGTCACAAGTACGTCCACATAACCGGTTAAAGACCTAGGGTTTCTAGTGATTACAAATTAATCAAGTTAAACCACAAACCCTAATTAGGGTTTTATGTGGAAAATCGACCCCCCCCCCCAAAAAAAAAGTAGGGTTAGGGTTTAAATTTTATTAAAAAAATTAAAGAAAAAACCCTAGATCAAAAACATGTATCTAAAACAATTAAAGATCTGATTTTTATTACGTTTTAGTAATCAATTACATGTTAAACATGGCTCGTGATGCCACTGTTAGAGTTTGACAATCAAATAACACATTATGCGGAAGCTAGGATCAAGTATAACAAGTATAAAGATTAATTAAAACATAAATAGTAACATACCCGATGCACTTCAATAAACCTTGAATCTTGTGTATAATAGATCAATGATAAACCTCTTACCGTTTTTTTTATCGATCTCTTGATAATTACTATAGTGAGTAATTACCTCGTTCTTGTACACACAAACTACCAACGAATAAAAGGTTATGCAAGTAACAAACACTTGTTTTTGTATAATACAAAAATCGACCCAAATCCCTTATGGGAGTTTAGTGCCGATCGGCTAGGAAGAAAACAAGGGAAAGAAAAGCTTTAGGGTTTTGTGTGTGTGCACAAAAGATGAGAAAGCTTTACCTTAGGCTTTGTATATATACTAGAGATATCTTGGAGGACAAGTTTGAGTGGGTTTGGGTCTCCCCTCCCCTTTGTCGACCGGCCTAGGAGTCCAAGAGGGATTCTAGATCCTTCTTGACTCTTAGTTACACTCTAGTCCTTTTCCTTTCGTTACTAATGATAGTTAGTACTTACAGTTAATATCTAACGATCATTAAGTCCCTTAAGTGTTTATTTAAATATATATTCGATACATATAACATATATATTTAATTTACTTTTATTCTTGTTAGTAATGTGTGCAATCCCGAGGTCTCGGGTTCGATACTAGTTATTTACATATTAATATTTATACGTAACTTTTAACACTTTTATCATTGTATTAAAGTTAAGAAAATTGTGTTTTGCCTCGACAGGAAAATGGAAGAAATTGTTAGGCGTAAGATTTGTATATCATTTCAGTATATGTAATCCATTGCATGTGTATAAGATGGAGGCGGCCTTAAAATTTATTGACCTGTGCAATAGGCGACAGAACCAGGGTGGGTCTCTGGGTGTCCCTGGACACTCACGGATTTTTGTAGCGTGATGTTAATTTAGTGTAAAAAATCTCGATTTTTTTTAATGCCCCCGGTCCTTAAAAATAGTGTTTGGGGTATTGTTTAGTTTATTTTAAGTAAACCTGGTCAATTAATTATGTCCGGTTCCGTCTCTATTAAGCCCCATCCCCGTTTGCAATCTGTGTCTTTGTATTTGAAAGTGTTTGATTCAAGTTGCCATATTCAAGAATGTAAGCCATTTATTCATGGGTTAGCCAATTAATGCCCTCCAGACGCTAAGTTTACCATGATAAGGTTTTTTTCTGCCATAGAGTATATTATTATTTTTTTTGTTGAATGGTGGATTAAGAGACTTAGCAAGGAGCTAGGAGCAAGAAAAGAGGAAAAGAGTTACGTACAGATGAGGAAAAATACTTAATGTCATTTAAAATAAGGGTGTTTAGCTAGGAGTAAAAATATCGTATAATTTCTAAAACGTCATAGAACTCATATAGTAGTTTGGACTAGACCACTGCGTCGAAGAAGGGACAAAAATATCGTTCTGCCAAGAAAATAACCTAATTTGAGTTGGCAGGTTAACTCGGTCCGCCAAGAAAATTACCTAATTTCATTTCACACGTACCCTAACAGAAAGTTTCTTAATGTCATGTCAACTTTTCAATCTCTTTAGAGAAGCAAGTAAGAGCATCTCAAACGCTGTGACGTGGCATCCTTCAAAAGAAAATAGGTAGCCCACCTGGCAACAGTTCAACCCATTGTGGGAAGTCCAACTCACCATTCGTTTAAATTGCGTATGTTTCTGAACGATTTGTATGTTTCTGAACGATTGGTATTTAAACGGTACGGCTGTCCCCACAACTTGTATTTTACATATAAATGAAATTCGGGTGTATTAAATAATGTTTTAATACACCCGAATTTCATTTATATGTGGGGGTTTTGAGATAGTGGAGCAAACCATCAGCACTGTTATGCTCTACTTTTTCTATTTAAATGGGGGTTTTGATAAATCATGCTACCTCCGTCTCATAATAATTGTCTACTTTGACTTTTTTGAGTTTTTTTCATTCAACTTTGACTATAAATATTTTTAATTATGTAATATAATACTTGATGAAATATATATGAATAGATTGGGTTTTAAATATATTTTCATTGGTATAATTTTCATCAAGTATTATATAACACAAATAAAAATATAAATGGTCAAAGTTGAACAAGAAAGACTAAAAAAAGTCAAACTGGACAATTATTGTGGGACGGAGTATATACTATGAACTATCTTAAATACTACGTACTTACTTATCTGTACAAATACACATTTTGTATGTGCAACTTGTTCAAGTATCCGCATATATTAATATACTAGACGATTACCCTCGCATAACGCTGACAATGTATAATAACGTCAATTTGTATGTGCAACTTGTTTTTAAGTTGTAATTAAGTATTTAACTATTTAATACTTGAATGTTTTTTTATAAGTAAAAGTATTTTAGTTTAACAACATTACTTATTTTTTAAATTTTTTTAGTTTCATGAAATGAGTCTTCTCTTTATATATGTAGCATAGATATTTATGGAAAAAAGACAATCAAATAAACCAAAAAAAAAAAGTTTTATTACACATTATAATACATACAATATTACATTTCAAATAGAAGTATAGAACCAAGTACTTAACAAGAATTGTACCATCACACACATACACAATCCATCTTTCAGACATTATTACCTAGTATAGCCTAGGAAATAATAATCAATTACTCAATCATTTTTCCTCTATTTTTGAATGCACACCGAAATACTGTACTTGTATAAACACAACAATTACCCATTGTATTTCTGTATGTAGAACAAATTAACTACCATATAGAGCACTGATCCCTCGAATGTCATCTGAATTTAAACCTTTTGTTACTCCTGAGCTAAGCCCTGAAAACATTATTGAATTTTGGACACTGCTATGATTAAGCCCAAGAAGGTGTCCTATTTCGTGTAACGCAACAGACTCAATATCAAAAGCATTTGGTACTGCTCCAACAGCCCATGTTTTCTCTGCATTAAAATGGAGTCTTCCGTCTGTAGGTGGAAAAGCATGTCCCAACTCTACACTGGTAAATGGCGTCCCATCTCCATGGTCTCGACTTTGAAAACTAATCTTTAGGTCAGCACGTGCGTAAGTTGTAGCTCTTGAAAATGAAAAATAACCAGAAGCATTGGTCCATTTTCTAAAAGCGCTCTCTACCGGAGGCATGGCGTGGGCATTGAAACCTGGTCCAAAACCATAGGTTAGACGCCTTTTTTCCCTGGGCCATTTTGGTCTACCTCGAAAAAATGAATAATGAGAGACTATATGCAACGGGCCATTGCTATGGTGGTGGCCTTCCTTATCAGGAAACCCACAACGAGTCATGAGCATCATGGACAATGCTGGCGCATCCAGCGTCCCAGTGGCATTGAGTTGGTAAAAGACTTGGTACGACTTGAGGGCTACCTCAAGGTCCTTATCAAATTGATCTTTCTTAGGGTCGTTGATATTAGGGTTAGTTTGGTAATTTAAGTATCCATAATGACTGAGATAGAGTTTAAGGTTATGAATGCCTTCTACTTCCTCGCCCTTTCGACACCCTTGCAGGTCTTTTAGGAACCCATAAGGCGACGAATATGTGCTATTAACTAACCCGTTTGGGTTAATTAAGTGAGGGTGTGGTAAATGTGAAAAGGCAGGCAGAACTAAGAAAACAAGAAAGAAAATTAAAGATAAAGCCAAAGAGAGTTTAAATGCCATTTGAAAGATTTTGTTAAAATCTTGAAGTACATTTACATGCTTGCTAAGCTGTATTTATACTGAAATTATAGAACATTTTTATTCATTTATTGTAATTAAATCCTTGTAAAAGGGAATTGAAATTTCTTGTATAGTGACAAGGCCGGTTTTCTTTTCCTTTTTTTAAAACGGAGTATAACTAATCAAACAATTGAGGTGAAGTCAATTAGTTGAATTCCATAACCCAAAATAGTCAACTTACATGTCTGCATCAATAGAAAGTGTCATTGAAAAGTTGTTTAAACCTAGATAATTCTATTGTTACTTGAGACAAACAAGTTTATCTATTTAAGCTCCAACACAAGTTAGAACGTGTAGGAGAACGCTGGTGTGAGGTAACTCAATATCTTCGAGATCTAGCGTTTTCTGCATAAATTTGAACTTTTTATAATTATGCCATGGTAATCGATGGCATCCTAGATTACAAAACATTAAAATGTTGATCGTGAAAATGTTGCAGAAAGTAAGAAATTCTAATGGACGGGGTGACGAGAACACTACAACAAATTAAAAATGGCTTTTTCGGACCACTTTTGGGCGCGTTTTAGTGGTGTCCTAAAAAATAGCCTTTTCATGACGAGTTAACTCTTATTATACTGGAACATATAGATAGCTTAATGTGAATGCCCTATTAAGTTTGTTTTACTACGTATAAGACACTTGTTAATTGTTAATTGTAGTTTAATTATGATGAATCCATTAGGACTTGATCATAGATGGGTCTTAGAGCACAAGGTGCAGACGAATTTTGCTACCTCGCCGTCCGATGTGGCATGGACAACGGCGAGCCGTTGCTCGCCGCCACACCGGAACACCCTTGCCGTTGCTCGCCGTTGGCCAACTCCCCGTGGCCACGGCGAAGCAATTTTCTGACAATGTGGCAGTCGGCTTTTATGTAATAAGAATTAGTATTAACACAAAAAAGATGAAAAAACAATAAAAGAAAAAGGTGGTGTTGGGTTATGGTTTTGTGACGAGGGTTTAAGAAAAGGTGACGAGGGTGGTGATGGAGGTGTGTGGGTGGTAGCTTATGGTTTTGTGGTGATGGTCGTTACACAGTAGCACGAGACAAGGAAGAAGAAGAAAAGAAGAAAAAACTAGTGTTGGGTTGTTTTTGGGTTTGGGTCGACACACAGAAAACAGAAAACAAGAGAAAGAAAGAAAAATGGTCTTGCTTGGTTTTGGTTTTAAAAAGTCAAGGTTGGTTTGTTTTGGGTCGATTCACAGAAAAAAGAAAGCAACCAAAAATGGTGTTTTGGGTTGCTTTGTTTGTTCGAACAAGAAGAAAGAAAGAAAAAGAAATATGGTTTTGGTTTGTTGTTTAATTTATTTGTGAAATAATTTAATTTATTTAAAGAAATAAATAAAAAATTAAGTGTGTAAGAGGTGGGGCTCGAATGGGGAAGTTGAGGTTTGTTGTTTGGTGAAGGGGGTTTGTTGTTGTTAGTTGAAGTTGAGATGTTTTGGTGATGTGGCATGGTGGGGCACGAATGGGGAGGCAATGTCTTGCCTTTGCACCTTGTGCTCTTATATAGTATTTAACTTTTATTTTAGTCGACAAATTAGCATGTACGCTAATAGGACAATGAATATGTGATCCATAGTACGTTCGGATCTAAAACAAGAATGACATCATCAGTTTGAATAGGAAAAACCAATGATGGGAGGATATTGACTAAACTTGAATGGCTCACCCTATTTATTTTTATTTATTTACTAGTTCTCTACCCGACCGATGGCCGCTTTTCTCAATAGCTAATTAAATGGTAAGACTAAAGATTTAATATGCAATAATTAAACCAAATATGCAATAATTAAAACATAATGCACATACTTTGCAATGGATAATATTAAATAAGTCCTAAAATAATAACGTGATGTTTTAGTTACGTGTTTAAGCATATCTTTATTGAGCTCAATCCAATTTATTGCTTAAAATGCATAGCAAACATCCACAAAGTACTCAAAACAAATGAACCTCAAAACTTGTGTGCCTTCATGGTATACACCGACAACTAAACGCCAATAAACAAAAAGTAAAGTAAAATAACAGAATTATTGCACATTAATAGGAACAACAATCAAAAAACATGTTGCGTATGTGGCTCAGTTATGATGAAACGCAGTTAAATTTTTTCTGTAAGTAATAAGATATGATTATGTTTCGACTACGTGTTTAGTTAACTTTTATGTCAGAAAATCAATTAGAAAGCCCGTAAGCATAATAAAATTAGAGAATAATATAACATTATTTCATAATAATAAGTTTGAATTTCAAGAAAGAAAGATTGATATCACAACATGATGAAATTTTGGATCATAGAGATTTAAGTCAATCATGAAATATCTATATGAAACATATGTAAAAAGCGGCATCTAGGTTTGAGTCTAACAGCACAATGATAACCGTGTATAATATGTAATATCACGTAATCATGTTCAAAACATGCATCCAAGCGTTTGTGGCATAGTTCCCTTAATAAACATGCATTAGAACTCCTTCTACAACGTTTACATGACTTCAACTAATAACATTGATCTTACAAAGGAGAAACCCTAGTGATTGTGCTAAGGGCCACCATTAATTTACAATTGGAATTTGATTAATAGACCTAATACATAGGCCTAATCATGGACCTAATGCTTAAAATACTTGTACAGTGCACTGTACAAGTATTTTAAGCATTAGGTCCATGATTAGGCCCATGTATTAGGTCCCCTATCAAAGTTCCAATTGTTAGGTCCAATTGTATCAGTTGCGATCCCCTAAAAAGGGAATCAAAATTAAAAAGTCTAAAAAGGTTTCTAACCACTAAGCTAGTGCCATGTGTCCCCCACCTACTCCCTCCCTTTTTTCTTTAATATTTTCGGTTAGAATGCATTTTGGTCATTTGACTCATTTTTTTAATTCCACCTTAAATTTCAAATGCAAATAACTTTCAAACGACAATTTTTTAGAAAAAACCGATTTCACCATAATTTTTAAAATTTAATCCTTTTTAATTTGGTATAATTTTTTTTTAATTTTTTCGAAATTTTTTTTTTGACATATTCATTGGTCATGATTTTCTTAAAAATTTTAGCATTTTCGGCTCTAATTTTGTCTAGTTTAAAGGCCGAATTTTGCAAAACTTAAAACACGAAAGTTGTAGCTTCTTGGCCATTCTTTACCCAGAAATTTGAATCACTCAAATCCAATATGATATGAGTGAAATATCATATGTTAAAGATGACGTTTTACTCATATTTGTTGCACACAACATGTTTGATGAAATGTTTAGCTTAGATTTTTAGTCTTAAAATCGAGTTAAATGCACTAATTTTTGTACAACAATGCACCTTTAGTTATTTTATTAATGTAAGATTCAAAAAGTATTGTTTTTTCTTGTTTTTTGTTGTTTTTTTTAACTGATGAACCTTATTAACTGATTTTTAAAAAAGATATTTTGTTCATCAGTTACTTTGGTTGAACTATATTAACTGATGAATCTTATTAACTGATTTTTAAAAAAGACATATCGCGCGTTAAAGAGCCTTATTAACTGATGAACTTATTAAATCAGTTAATAAGGTTCATCAGCCTTTTTAACTGGTTGAACTATATTAACTGATGAACTTATTAAATCAGTTAATAAGGTTCATCAGTTGAAGAGCTTTATTAACTGATGAACTTATTAAATCAGATAATAAGGTTCATCAGCCTTATTAACTGGTTGAACTATATTAACTGATGAACTTATTAACTGATGAACCTTATTAACTGATGAACTTATTAAATCAGTTAATAAGGTTCATCAGTTAAAAAAAAAAAAAAAAAAAAAAAAAAAAACTTTTTGAATCTTACATTGATAAAATGACTAAAGGTGCATTGTTGTACAAAAATTAATGAATTTAACTCGATTTTAAGACTAAAAATCTAAGCTAAATATTTCATCAAACATGTTGTGTGCAACAAATATGAGTAAAACGTCATCTTTAACATACGATATCTCACTCATATCATATTAGATTTGAGTGATTCAAATTTCTGGGGAAAGAATGGCCAAGAAGCTACGACTTTCATGTTTTAAATTTTTCACGATTCGGCATTTATGATGGTACAAAATAAGGTCAAAAATGCCCAAAAAATCAAGAAAATTAACACCCATTTCGTATGTAAAAAAAAAAAATTCAAAATTTTACAAAATTTATACCAAATTAAAGAGGATTAAATTTTAAAAATTATGGTGAAATCAGTTTTTTCTAAAAGTTTATCGTTTAAGAGATATGTGCATTTGAAATTTGAGGTGGAAAAAGAAAAAATAAGTAATTTTACTATTTTGCCCCTATCCAGATTTTTTAAATAAAATAAAGATGAGACACGTGGCAGCACCAAATTTCTTTTTAGGCTTTGCAATATTTGGGTACTTTGCAAAGGATCCGGCATCCCAATTGTATTAGGTCCCCCTTTACAATTAGTAATTTTATGGTCAAGTTAGTACAAAATTCAAATGTTATAACTCCCTTTTTTGAATCAACTCATCCACTTGGCTCCATTTTCACACCATGTTCAAATGTTATAACCCTCTTTTTGAGATATAAAATTGTCACTAAATAAAAACAAAAAAAGATTGACAATGTGAAGACACGATAATTGAGGAAGTGAGTAACGAACTTGTTTACAATAACCATAGCATTGGATAAAACATTCCCTAAAACCCAACATAACCCATTTTGAAGTGTTTTACTCAACGTTTTGAAAACCGAGTTCGAAATCTACCCGGTCGAGTCATCGGGTCAACCGGTTATCTGGTTTTCAATTTATCAATTTTTTCGTCCGGGTCAACCCGGGTTTTTATTAAAAAAAATTGAAAAAACAAAACCCGGCCGGATTTCGAGAACCGGGTTGACCCGGGTCACTCAAAACCCGACGGGTCTAAACGGTTAACCCGGTTTTAGAAACCCGGAACCAGTCGACCCGGGTTTTATTTATGAAAAAAAAAAAAACTTACATTTTATTGCTTCACATTTTAATTTTTTTATTTTTTTACTTTCTTGAATTGTGACGCTAAATTAAACGTACGTTAGGGCCATTTACCTTGCACATTCTCTACCATCATTATTTATTACGTTTTTCACGATAATGAAAAAACCATGAGAATTGTAGTTTTCATTTTTGAGATACCAATGTGACTACAAGAGGAAATAAGTGAAATATAATGGGATTGCTAAAACGGCGTTATGTTTTTTACTATTCATTAGGAAAACTTCTTTGCTAATTGATGATAAGGAAGATAACATAGAAAGAAGATCATAAAACAAAGGAACACTTGATAAATAAAAGCATTACAATTATCCTTTTTCATATTCATATAACGAATCTATATAAACATCCTTATACATAATGTTATCACATCTACACGTACTCCTCTTATGTACAAACTTGAATTCTCAAGCCTTACATTCCAATAGCCACACAATTTACAAATACTTGCATCAGATATTTTGTTGGACCTGCAACTACACGCTTACTTAGTGTTGGTCAAAATGATAATTCCAATTTCCAAAGTAATATAAGGTGATTTAGTTTCAAAATATACCAATTATTTTGTACCTTGAAAAAGAATGAAGCGGTGTTCACTGAAATTTACAATCAGTTTCACAGTCAGGTGGTTGCTATCGAATTTGGGACATGATCTCAACCCAAATGTGAATTGTGTTTAGCATATAATACATGGTCACTGAAAATTCGTTTCAAGTGAATCGAAGTACTTTTTCGTGCTCCTTTTCTCCAAATGAGAATGCTGAAAATTTGAGATTGTTACTGTAGTTGATAATGTCTCATGTGTTTTCCTGAAAACTAAGATTGATATTTTAATTAAATTTATATTTTATTCTAAAGAAATAATAGTCTAGAGTCGTAAACATTCAACATTTGTTAGCTAATATACTAAACATGATAATCTAAATATGGTAAAAAGTTGTATTATTTAATTTATACTTACTGTGCATATATAATAAATCTAGACTCTTAATAACAACAAAAGGAAACAGTAAAAAACTAAGCATTTTGAACAGAAGTGATATTGGGTCAACGCGATCTTTTTCGACCCATACACATTCATCCAATCTGACCATTGACCCAACCCGCCTGTTCCAACTCTCGGGGAGATGGATGATGAAAATGCAACCCATCCTGACCCGTACAAAAAGATACATGTCTTGATCCAAACCCAATCTGCCCATTTATGCCACATAAAAAAAGATGGCCATGTGTTCTGTGTTTTCATTTTACATATGAGGTGGATTTGATAGGGTAAATTTTTTTAATACAAGGTATGAAGAAAGAAGAACAAACAAATTTCATAAAAGAAAGACATACTCGAGAGTCAAGAGCAGCCCGACTTGGAACACATTTTTACCAGTTAAGCCACCAGCCAGTAACATCTATTCAAATCAATTACACTTGCCACACTCAAGAGCACATGTTAGCCCAATCTGGAAACATGTACTCATTTAGCATAGAACTTCAGCTATAAATGACATAAAGATGGAAAAAGATTACTTGTTGATGATAGTAGTTAAAATCTAGATATGCTACATTAACAAAAACATTAAAATGATACCCTGAAATTAAACAATTCCCACCCGTGCGGATCATCTTCTATGGTAAAGTTACGTAAGTATCCATAAAACTGGTTTGGATATGCAAAAATAGACTTTGAAATATTCTTTTACCCATTTTAGCCAAGCATTTTGACTTGGGAGAAACCAAATAGAGCATTAAGTAAATGGGTTGGAACTGCAACTTCAATTTGTAGCCAAGATTTACTCAATAAAGAATCGGAGGTGGCAAACTGAAATGTACCAACTCCAAAGCAGCAGCCAACAAAGAAGCAAGTTACCTTAAATCCAATACCGATCAGCTTTTCAACATGATCAATTTGTTGCACCATTCACAAAGACTCAAGATACCACGCCACCCCGATCAAAAACCCTGTATTGTAGTAAAATAAAGAAGCAATACATCAATCTTGTGTACGATTAGCAAACATGTCATCATTGGTTAATCGCACTATTATCTCCTTGGACTCATGATCTTGCAATTCTTTCTACTCAATTAGTTTTTTAAGTTGATATGTTAAATAGGAAATCCATACCTCAAACATTCAACTCATAATCAGTATCATCATAAAGTTAACTTAATATATATATTTTTTAGTATATACCACATTGATCAAGAAGATACTTTTTAGCCTTCTAATTAGCCAAAAACGCTTGTCAGCAGAAAGAAAGCATCTCGTATTTGCAGCACATGAAAATGTCTACATAGTAAGTGTTGACCTTTATGCAAAACATCTGTTTATGATGTTTCTATACTACCGCTTAAGTGTGAGCATATAAGAAGTTTTATCCAAACACTCAAAACTAAGCAGATAAGTTAGATAAGCAATCTTAAACACACCTTTAGCTCATAACAAACAATCAGTATCATATTCTATCATTTGATTCACCCAAAACCTTTATTAACAGAAAGAAATGATGTCATACTTTCAAATCATGAAAATGTGTACATAATAAGCACTTACATTTTAAGCAAGTGACACTTCATAATTTCTGGATGAACCGGCTTATCTCCTTATTTTAGAGTCAATAAGCACCGGATGCTTGAATTGCTTTATGTTAACTACTTGCCTGCTTAAAAAAAATAGCAGGTAGCAACCTTTATATTTTTAAGTGCTTGTTTACACTAATATAATCAGTTTTTAGCCAACCACTATAAACTGATCACTTTCGCTAAAACTAAGAAGATAAGTTAATTAAGGTGTATGAGACCATCTAACTCATTATTATCAATTAGTATCATCATCGAATTACTTACAACTATATTTAATAAAGTTCTAACCACATTTATCAAACGATACATTCTATATTTTGATTTTCCCAAAACCTTTATTAGCAAAATGAAATCAAGTCGGAGTCTCAACTCCTGAAAATTAATACATAGCAGGTGATCTTTTTTAATACAAATTAGCATATTATAGTGTTTGGAAATTGAAAAAAAAAAATGCTTATCATAGAACAATACTCTTTAAGCAATACTACCATAACCTAAATCAACCAATCTATATGCAAATGTGTAAAGATACCCACCTCTCTGAACATTCAAAGATGGTAAAAACCACAATCATTTGTGTGTTTATGTCAATACCATCTAAGTTGAGATTTCTTTCAAAGAAAATCGCAACTTACTCATTCTATTATTCCCATTTGTCGGTCCTTCAACATTTTTTCTGAAAGCAGCCATCTTTCACTGCACATAATTTAATAGAAATTACTACATGAGAAAAGTTTCTGAAAATGCTAATCTTCACTGATGTTAATAGTCATGAGTCATGACAACTTACTTGTTTAGCAAAATGACCAAAGAAAGTTCACCAACACATATGTAATTCTTTTGGACTTGAAAAAAGCAACAATTCAGTATGTCATAATAAAAGGGTATATGTTAACCTCAGATTGATAAGCTAATAAGCCCAAAAAATTGAGGTTATTAATTTTTCAAAAGTTCAATAAGCCGTGAGATGAAAAATAAGCTTAAACAAACAACACTAAATTGATTGTTTTTACGGTTCCTACTAACTCATATGGAACTCATCATTGAGAATCCAATTTCTAAAGGTTTGCTGCTACATGTAATACAATTTGGTCTCATGACTATCATTATATCAGACCACCCGCAATCCCAGTAGCCTGACATTTTTCACCAATCCTCTGATTGCTTTATTTAAAAATTGATGCCAATGATAAACACGCTGACCTAATTCCGCCAAACCAAACATTTAAATATCAAAAATATATCCAGTTTGTACATTGATTTATATCTAATGTCATCAAACTTAGATGAACAATTGATAACTTTAAAAATTCGCTATATACCCAATTGTATTATATGTGTCAAGCCACAAAATCTCCGTCTAGCCAAACACTTAAAACTGCTCATTTGCTTCTAAATTATGCTGAGATGTTAAGTTAGCAATCCCAAACACCCTCCAACTCGTAACCAACAATTTGTCATCAAAGATTTAACTGCAAATAAAATTAATACTTACTTATGACATTGATAAGCTCTTTAAAGGGTGGCCTGTCTATTATTGTCACACGTATTCAGTTATTATATTGATTTAGTGAGAAACTAAACCCTTGCTTTCTTAGCTCCCACCCCAACTATCCCATGTCAAACTCCACTTTGTTTAGTAAATATGATCAATGTCACGCACAAGAGGGTCACCATACAGGTATGGGTCTATTCGCCTAACTTAAAATCAGTAAAAAAAAAAAAAAGAAAAGAAAAAAAGAAAAAAAAAAATACTCATTGCTGATAAAAAGCTCATGTTAACATACTTTTAACAAAGGAAACTCAGAAACTAAATCAATAAATTCATACAAATTAAAACTTTTTATATCAGTAAGACATATTATCAAACACTTGATATATGTATTTTACAAAAAAAATTGCAGAAATAGAAGTATTCTATTTGTTTTAATAGTTTGATTTCTTTTCAACAAACACTTGGTGGGCAAGATCATTAGAAAATAGAATACATACATTATAACAATTAATAGAACAAAACTGAGAAACTTAAAACTTACCCAATCAAATCTTTAGTCGCTTTCTGAAAATCAATTAGGGTTGATTCTTCATAAGAAGTCGTTCGTTTGGGTACCTTTGATGGTTAATTTTAGCATTAGGAGATATTAGAGATTGATTATAAGCAGTTAAGCAGTTTCTAAGTGACGAGACTTTTGGAAGGAAGCGAAATGTAGGTTTTTTGAGACGGGGGGGAGGGAAGTGAGAAATTTACGGAGAATACGGCACCTCAACAGTTGCGTATGTGTTCTGTCTATTATTGTGACACGTATTTAGTTATTATCTTGATTTAGTGAGATTACTAGGTCTCAACCCGTCCGATGAATGATTTTCTTAATTGATTAAAATCGAAAAATTGTGTTTAAGATTCAATATACACTCATTGTAGCAAAATGCACATACTTTACAACATGTAATAGCTAATTAAAATCGTAAAACTGTGTTTAAGATTCAACCAGTAAATTATCATTAAGAAAACATTAAAGTACCTCAAAGGAAAAGCACCAAACATCCCATTTGATTTACATTAAAAAAACATTAAATGGTTCATTTATTCTAGAGAAAAAGAAAGACCGATAAAAAAACATAAATGCATAAAAGAACAATGTTGGAACGATATATTTCGTTATCCTTGAGTGTCCTTCTAATGGTTATTTGACTTCAAGTTGTGTGTCCTTCTAAGAGTGTTGATATGCACACCACACTTTTTGATTCTTTTACCACTAAATTACACCAGTGATTCACACAATACAATATCGCTATGCATGATTGGTGGTATGCACATCACTTTTAGTGATGTGTATATCACTCCCTTTTTCCTAAACATATTAATATTGTGTTCTCGAGTGCGATTTTGGAGAAATAATGAAGAAAATAAAAAGAAACTTGAATAAAGTTTTTTTTTTTTTTTTTCTTTTTCTTTTCTTTTTTTTAAGGAAATATATAAAAGAATGATAGGGAAATTGGAAAGGAAATATAGCCTAAAACTTCATTCCCAAAAGTGAAAGGAAATAAAAGTAAAATAAAGTTCAATATGTGATTGTCCTTAGTTTTTAAGCTTTAAACCTTTCAATATGGGTATAATTGTAAATGAGGCTATTTTTTCATTCCTCGGGAACTCAAGAATACAAAAGTTTTTTAAGTTTCCTTTGTTTACTTCCAACTCAAAAATACGCTTTTTTTTTTTTTTTTTTTTTTTTTTTTCTAATTTGTCACTCTTTTCTTTACTTTACTTTTTTTTCTAGCCATTTTTTTCTTCCATAAACCGATCCAAACAACTTAAATCGGACCATATTAATGCACTACAAAAAAATATATATGTGGGCATCAAGAATAAAAACCGAATATCATTAAAATACATCAATCTATGCACATGGAAATCTAATGCGATAAATCATTATGATTTCAAAAATATGAAATCCAACAAAATCCGTAATCAGCATAAAGTGCTCTTACACATTCGAATATCATATATCCCAAAGAGGCTATCCACCTGATCACTGGTCAATACGTCGAGTGAGCGAATTTGGATTATAATCTCTCTATCTGCCTCTTACAAGTATATTTGTGTTAGAACTCCTCCTACAATGTTTACATGACTTCAACTAATAACATTGATCTTATAAAGGAGAAACCTTAATGATTGTGTAATTTTATCCCGTTATGAGATACCGAAATTTGTTTTGTATTAAATCAGGTTAAAAGACATTTTGAATTAGTTTAATATAAAAACCAACATATAACTTGATTTGATAATAATTGCCTTTGATCAAATCAAGTTATATAGCATAACATCACGCCAAATATTTGTTACACATGAGATAGCCAACTATATTACAACCAAGTAATAAGACACTTTGAATCAACTCATCCACTTGCCTCCTTTTCACCCCATTTTCAAATATTATAGCCCCCATTTTGATATATAAAAACTGTATCTAAATAAAACTAATAAAGATTAACAATGCCAAAACACTACGCCAATTAAAATAGTAGTTATACTAAATCATTGACTTAACTATTTAAAAACTAAATTTCCTAGTGTATATATAGTTGCTAATAATCTTTTTGTATGTACTAAAATTCGATTAATGGATTTTATTAAATACTAATTATTGGTTAATTGGCTTATAGTACATACAGTAGGACAATTAGCGAGTTAGTTACATACAGTAGGACAATTAGCGAGTTAGATACATTTTCAAATAATTATGTCTGTATTTACTACGGCCTCTATTTACTACAACCTCTCAAATAAAAAAGTACTAAGTTGAAAAAGCCAATATATTTGGACACCACTAAAAAATTACACTAATTGACCACCCGTTGTTACCTAACTTGATCAACATACTATGTGACTCCATCTACTGTCAATAACATATTAACATGTTTGAATAGTAAGGAAGGTACTGTAGCTTGATATCAAGTTCTTTAAAGATAGATGGCCAATACATGATAAAAGAATTACACTCATATGCCATGAAACTTGAAATCGATGAGTTCACCTCCAAGGTATCACTTAGAAATAGATCGAGGCATTTGTATGTTACATGGTGTATGCCAAATTTTGTGATAAACAAAATTGTTACGACTTACGATGGCAATACCATCATTAAAAGGAATCACTTCCCATTCCATATATGTTGAATTATTTTGCTATATGGTTAATCCAAAGCGAAACACAGTAAGTTATAGGATTTCAAGGGGTTCAGCTACCATTATAATCAAGCCTCGCTATCTAATTACAGTAACATATTTACATCTCATAAAATCGAAAATCACAAACGAAAAATAAATCACAGGTATACTCTAAATTGGTTTATGTACAAAAATTTATAGTGAAAGGCATGAAACTGGACTGGTTATGGGGCATACTTTACAAACTCCATCAGGATATCAATATAACGGGTCAAACTTGCTTATAGTCAAAACGGGTCAGGCACGGTGGGTTGACCCACTAATTGAAGTTTGTCCCTTATTTTTAACTTGGTACATAATTGATGATTAACGATTGGATAATACCCCTCAGCCTTCCGATTATATGTACATCCCGTTGATTGTGTTGTGATCCAATGAGCTGCTCCTTTCCAAAGGTTACAAAGAGCAGTAACAAAGTCGGTCCCTTGGTCACGGCGACAATCGAGAGGGTCCGATGTACTATGGTCAGTTTGATAACCAAACACTATCCTCGAGCAATGCCAGCATAATTTTTAAAACTACTGATTGTGTCAAGAGAACACTGTCATTAATTCATTCAATTAAGAGCCTGTTCTTCCAATGTGATCCTGATCTTTGAAGCATGTTAAGATGATTTGAATGATTAGTAAACAACGTATACTAATTTTGAACATACAATTGTACATTATGCGATTTACCCGTTCAACCCATTTAAGATAAAATCATAACCGGAATCTACTCACTTATGCAAAATGGGTTGATATTGCCACTTCTAGTATTAATTATAGAAGGTTATAATTGTAATCACCACATATTCACATATGGCTATAATTTTAAGCACACAAGCTCGTAGTGGAGTGACTGGAGTCCATAGAAGTTAATACAACAACATTACCTGCATAAGCAGCCTCCTTTTTCCAGAACTTCATATTATTATTTCCTTAGACCCAAGAACGATGGCAAATTGACCTATAAAGCCAAAAAAAATAAAATAAAAAAATAAAAAAAAAATAATAAAAAAATAATAGATGACAAAAGTAATAAATAAAATATTAGATAAACATCTTCAAACAATACGGCTTGGTTCTAATTATACAGCACCATAGGGGAGAAGTAAAGAACACTTTCATTGTGGTCGATCTATATTAACATGCATATAGTCTGGATACAGTGGTATTTCTAGTGTCTCTGTTCGTCTATATGACTTATATTCGGTATTGTGAGATAAGGATGATTTTGATTGATTGAAACAATGATACAATGTACAAATATATAATCAAATGAGGAAGGATCTAGATGCGGGCTTGAAACCGTTACAATACAAATACACAACAATAAGGGCTAACAGATATGGAGGCACTCCAACTTGAGGACGTTTAGCAATACATACTAATTAGCTATAGCTATACCGCTATATATTTACAAAACATCAGTTGTGCTTTATGTATATACATGTGTAAACTGTGTAGATACTACATGTTTTTCTATTTCTCTTCAAGTTCATTTCGATATATTACATTTTGGTCTCGGTGTACAATATTGGTGTTGGGTTGTTAATGGGATAGGCGTTTATATTTAAACTCAACCAGAATGCAGCTCATAAATTTCATCAATTGAGTACTCACATATCAAAACTGATGAGGTACCCCAAACCAAATAATATACCATTAAATTTCAGCAATTCCAATATGGAAACCCCTTGCAAAGCAAAAGAATAGTGTATATAGTGCGTAAAACAATGAGCAATAATATTGTTCAAGAACGAAAAATAGAAACTAACCTGATTTGATTTCAGTTTCTCTCCATCCCTTCTGCTACAAAGGAATCCCAAACCTCCACTTCTGGTTATCATGTGACCAAATTTAAATCACATAAAAAAAGAATACCAACAGCATCTTCTACATTCAAAAAAGAATCACATTACAGATTAATACATGTTGAAAGATTAAAGATACAAAATCAAGATAATTATTAAGACGGGATGGATTTATACACATTCAACCAATAAACATATATCAAGTGAGACAATCAGTGAGTATTCAATATATGTAAGTATCTCTAGTGTGATTTACATTGGGCTATTAAGATAATATATAACTACATGTAAGATTGATAGTGTAAAATTAAGAAATCTTATTATAAAATAACTTGCAAAATGAACAAAAAAAAGTGAAGCGTCATTGAATTAGTAGTTTATTTCTTCACATCCTTATTCCATTTAAAATCTTGAACACCCTTTTGTTTATCATAGGCAATACAAAAATGTTTTGGTATTATGGCTAGCTATTATACGCCCTACCTCAATCCTTGGCCAGCTTATTATTTAATTTTTTCACAAAATATAAAAAATTATAAACATATATGGTGTAGTTTAACTTACTGGTTAAGCCTCGCCCTTCCTTAAGACTTTTTCAGAATGTGAGGCTAATATCTTAAGCCTAGCCCTTCCTTAGACTTTTTCAGAATGTAGTGTAGTTTAACTTATTGGTTAAGCCTAGTCTCATTAGATTATAATGAATGAATTCGAGTAAAAACTATGCCATGATGAATAGGAGTGCATACCAAATCTTCATGTTCAGTACCATATATCTAGACATGAGTCTAAAAACAACAACAGTTCACATCACTTTAAACACTCATAAAAATCTATGGGATGTTCAGTAAATAACACTCACAAACACCTAGCAATCTGTAAATTCCACGTCATATACAATAACTAACCTTCTCCAATAACTAACCTTAATATAGAAACACATATGAAATTAAGGAGAAAAACTAATATACTTAATAAGTACAACTTGTCATGTCTTCTTTGAAAATTGGCACCCCTACGGTTGAACAAAAGAGCAACGTAATCCATGCCAATAGTACCAAGATCTGACCTAGGAAATAAGTACTTAGTGCAAGTTCGAACTCAACTAACTAAAATACATTAGTAATTTAGTGGGCTACCTAATATCTCAGTATCCTATCCTCTTTTGATGCTTTTATCTCAGTTTTGGTGGTCTCCAAGGCATCAATTCATATCTATGACAGAATTTTGTACTAAATCATCTTTGGGTCGAAGTTAACTCAAACAATAGAGTAATTTGGAGAAATGTTACCTTTGGTTCACCAAAGACTTTCTCCATCGCACAATGAGCAACAATTTATGACTGCTGCATTGAGAAAAACAATTAGTACGCAACTTTCATGATCATGTTGTTAAAATCATATGCGTGTGTAACAAACAACCACAAAGGGCAGTATAAAACTTACATGAAAGTTACCAAGATACTTTTTTTATAACTACAAATCGTCATGCTTGTACAAACACAACCATTTATTCTTTGTTCGCGGAATTAATTTCAGATATAATTACTTAGCATCAAGAATAATCGAATTGAACTAAAAAAGGTCTTGAATAATCACATACTTGACAGTTGACCCAAACCAAAAACCAATTGGCATCTACAGTTTCTAATTTTGATTCCCATCATACATTAGTTTGAATTCAATTAAACAAACTCTTAACACAGATCAATTGTATATTCAATTTTGTAAAAAGGCCTTTATAGAATTTCAACATACCTGAAACAACCTCGAGAGGCTTCCTGGGCACAGGCACTCTTAATGATTCGGTATAACTTATGTGAAAAGAATACATTAAACGCAACCACTTTATCTCCTTGAATTGAACACCTTTATTTAATCGATTTCATGGTGAAGGAAAGATGATAGAAGGTGGCAGGGCGTAGTTGAGGCAGTTTTGAGAGGAGACAGTTTTCAAAAGCATTTGTTTATGAGGTTCAGTTACTTTTTGAAACAAAATTACCACGTCCATACATAGCTACACTGCTTCTTGAAAATCACTCCCAATTTGACACCTCACATAGTGCTGACGTGTTTAGTTTAAAATTATGCCACGTATTGCTTTAGTATCCTGATTTAGTGAAATTATAGATAGATTTATTTTTAAGTGTCAATTTTAACCCTATGTACAAATTTATCTCACACATATGCTAAGAAGTACTTGAAACCACAACCATTTAATTAAAAAAAATGTAAATTTTAAAATACATCTATGTGGTTTATCCAATTTCGCACCATACATCCCTCTCGAAAAAGTTGCAACAAATACATCCATCTATTAGTAAAAATGAACCAATATACATCCCTCGGTTAAAATAAGGACTAACGGTGCAAAAAATTTTCTCCGTTATCTCCTAACGAGATAGAACACATTTGCACCATTAGTCCTCTGGGTTAACGGTATTTGCATCATTAGTCCTTTTTTACGTTTTCTTCCTTTTTTTATGTTTACGCCCGTTTTTTTACGTTTTCATTCGTTTTTTACATTTTCTTCCGTTTTTTTACGTTTTCACCTATTTTTACGTTTTCGTCCGTTTTTTTACATTTTCGCCTGTTTTTTACGTTATCATATATTTTTTTTACGTTTTCGCCCGTTTTTTTACATTTTCGTCTGTTGTTTTACGTTTTCGTCCATTTTTTTATATTTACACCTGTTTTTTTTACGTTTTCACCCGGTTTCTTTACATTTATTCCATTTTTCGTTTTCTCCCATTTTTTACGTTTTCGTCCATTTTTTTACGCTTTCGCATTTTTTTACGTTTTCGTCCATTTATTTATGTTTACGCCCGTTTTTTATGTTTTCGTCCATTTTTTTTATGTCTACGTCTGTTTTTTTAGGTTTTCACCCGGTTTTTTAGGTTTCTTCCATTTTTTTTACGTTTTCGCCTATTTTTTTACGTTTTTGTCCGTTTTTTTTTTTTTACGTTTTCGTCTGTTTTTTTAACGTTTTCGTCCATTTTTTTTTTACGTTTTTGTCAATTTTTTTATGTTTACGCCTGTTTTTTTTACATTTTTGTCTGTTTTTTTAACGTTTTTGCATAGTTTTTTTTTACGTTTTCGTCCGTTTTTTTACATTTTCATCCATTTTTTTTCGTTTTCTCTTTCTTTTTCATTTTTATCCGTAAACTTTAAAATTTAAAGTAAGGAATAAAAAACGGACGAAAACGTAAAAAAATAGACTAAAACGTAAAAAAAAAAAAACTAGGCGAAAACATAAAAAAACGAACAAAAACGTAAAAATAGGACAAAAACGTAAAAAAAAAAACAAGCATAAATGTAAAAAAAATGGACGAAAACGTAAAAAAAGGACGAAAACGTAAAAAGAACTTGCAAAAACGTAAAAAAAAGGGATAAAAACGTTAAAAAAAATAAGAAAAAATGTAAAAAAAAATGGAAGAAAAGGTAAAAAAACCGTGTGAAAATGTAAAAAACGGGCGTAAACATAAAAAACGGACGAAAAAGTAAAAAAATAGGGGAAAACATAAATAAATAAATAAATAAAAAAGACGAAAAAATAAAAAAAAAATGGCTAAAACGTAAAAAACGGAAGAAAACGTAAAAAAAACAAAGGGTGAACCTGTAAAAAAAAGGTGTAAACGTAAAAAAACAGACAAAAATATTAAAAAAAAAATAGACGAAAACGTAAAAAAAACAGGCAAAACGTAAAAAAACAGACGAAGACGTAATTGGGTAAACCACAAGGATGTATATTGGTTCACTTTTACTAACGGGGGGCTGTATTTGTTGCAACTTTTTCGAGAGGGATGTATGGTGCGTAATTGGGTAAACCACAAGGATGTATTTTGGAGTTTACTCTTAAAAAAATTTCATACAAATGAGGTACCATTGAACACAAGCTTTTTGATAATTGGCTTACTTAGTTACTTTAATAAAGAAACTCGTTTTTATAGTAAACTTTTCTTTACCTTTCCATTACAGAGAAAAGTTCATTTAGGGACTAGTTTTTTTGTACATACCAACGGACAAATCCTCACCATCCATTTAGTTTGATCTAATGGTGGGGATTAACCTAAGATTAAACATGGAAACCTAAGTCCATGTCTTTTTCTTTCCTTTTTTTTGTCTTTTTTATTATTCACTTTCTTTCTTTATTTCTTTCTTTTTTTTTCTTTTTTTTTTGGCTCTTTTTTCCAATTAACGTTACACTTTTTTTTTTCCAATTCACGTTTTTTTTTTCTTTTTTTTTAAAATAAGTCAAGCTTTTCTTTTTTAAATAAATTCACGATTTTTTCTCATTTTATTACGTTTTCGTCCGTTTTTGTCTGTTTTCACATAATTATATACGTTTTCAGACGTTTTTGTCCGTTTTCAGACTTTTTTTACCGTTTATATACGTTTTCGTCTGTTTTTTTTACGTTTTCGTCTGTTTCAGAAGTTTTTGTTCGTTATTATACGTTTTCGTCCATTTTTTTACGTTTTCGTCTGTTTTCAGACGTTTTTATCCGTTTTCGTCAGTTTTTATATGTTTGCAGACATTTTTGTCCATTTTCATACGTTTTCATCCGTTTTTATACGTTTTTGTCCGTTTTCAGACGTTTTCGTCTGTTTTTATACGTTTTTGTCCGTTTTCATACGTTTATATACGTTTTCGTCCGTTTTCATATGTTTTCATCCGTTTTTACACGATTTCATCCGTTTTTATACGTTTTCGTCCGGTTTCATATGTTTACATATGTTTCCGTCTGATTTCATACGTTTTCCTCCATTATTTTATGTTTTCGTCCATTTTTAGACGTTTTCGTCCTTTTTCCTACATATTCGTCTGTTTTCTTACATTTTCGTTCATGTTCATAGGTTTTCGTCCGTTTTTCAATTTTTTTGGCCAATTTTAGACGTTTTCATACGTTTCTGAATATCACAAGTGATATTTGGTGATACTCATACGTTTTTGTCTGTTTTCATCCATTTTTGTACATTTTTGCCTGTTTTCAAACGTTTTCGTCTATTTTCATACGTTTCGGCAGTATTTATACGTTTTCAGACATTTTTATCTGCTTTCAAACGTTTTCATCAATTTTTTACATTATCGTCTGTTTTCAGACGTTTTCGTCAGTTTTTATATGCTTTCATCCATTTTTATCTGTTTTCATACATTTATAAACATTTTCGTCCGTTTTTATGTATTTTTGTCTGTTTTCAGACGCTTTCGTCTGTTTTCATACTTTTCAGCAGTTTTTATACGTTTTCATCAATTTTTCATACGTTTTTGTCCCTTTCCAGGCGTGTTTTTATGCTTTCATACGTATTCGTTCGTTTTCATATGTTTTCGTCCGTTTTCATACGTTTCTGAATATCACAATTGATATTCTTAATATCACAAGTGATTTTCTTTGATATTCAAAATATCACTTGTGATATTAATAATATCAATTGTGATATTCAGAAACGTATGAAAACGAAAGAAAACGTATGAAAATGAACAAAAACAGAAGAAAACGTAAGAAAGTGAAAAAAAACGTGAATTAAAAAAATGTGAAAATCACTTATAATATTCTGAATAACAATTGTAATTATCTGAATATCACTTTTGATATTCAGAATATCACTTGTGATTTTCATGTTACAAAACATTAGTTGAACATCATTTGTGATATTCGGAATATCACTTGTGATTTTCTGAATATCACTTGTGATTTTCAGAATATCACTTGTGATTTTCTGAATATCACAAGTGATTTTCAACTAATGTTTTGTAACATAAAAATCACAAGTGATAATCTGAATATCACAAGTGATATTCAGAAAATTACAAGTGATATTCATGTTACAAAACGTTAGTTGAAAATCACGTGTGATATTTAGAATATCACTTGTGATTTTCATGTTACAAAATATTAGTTGAAAATCACTTGTGATATTCGGAATATCACTTGTAATATTTAGAATATTACTTGTGATTTTCTGAATATCACTTGTGAATTTCATGTTACAGAACAATTGTTGAAAATCACTTGTGATATTCAGAATATCACTTGTGATATTCAGAGTGATATTCAAAATATCACTTTTGAAAAAACGTGAATTAAAAAAAGCGTGAAATCACTTGTAATATTCTGAATATCACTTGTGATTTATATTCAGAATCTCACTTTTGATATTCAGAATATCACTTTTGATATTCAGAATATCACTTGCGATATTCTGAATATCACTTGCGATTTTCATGTCACAGAACATTTGTTGAAAATCACTTGTGATATTCAGAATATCACTTGCGATATTCAGACATCACTTGCAATATTTTGAATATCACTTGCGATATTCTGAATATCACTTGTGATTTTCATGTTACAAAATTTTAAAAATCACTTGTGATATTCAGAATATCGCGAGTGATATTCAATATCACTCACGATATTCTGAATATCACAAGTGATATTCTGATAATCACAGTATATCACTTGTGATATTCAGAAAGGTATGAAAACGTTTGAAAACATTTAAAAACGAACTAAAATGAATGAAAACAGACGAAAACGTATAAAAACGGACGAAAATGAATGAAAACAGATTGAAACCATATGAAAACGTATAAAAATGGACGAAAACGTATAAAAATTGACGAAAACGTATGAAAACGGACGAAAACATATGAAAACGGACGAAAACGTATGAAAATAGACAAAAACGTAAGAAAACGGACAAATATATATGAAAACGGATGAAAACGTATGAAAACGGGCGAAAACGTATGAAAAAAATTCAAAAACAGATGAAAATGGACGAATATATATATGAAAACGGACGAAAACGTATGAAAACGGGCGAAAACGTAAGAAAACAGACGAAAACGTATGAAAAAAATTCGAAAATAGATGAAAACGTAAGAAAACGGAGGAAAACGTATAAAAACGGACGAAAACATATTAAAATGGACGAAACGGGTGAAAACGTTAGAAAATAGACGAAAACGTATGAAAACGAGCGAAAATGTAAGAAAACAGACGAAAACGTATGAAAACGGACGAAAATGTATGAAAACGAACGAAAACTGACGAAAACGTAAAAAACCGACGAATATGTATGAAAAACGAAAAAAAACGTAAAAAAACGCAAAAAAAAAAAAAAAAAAAAAAAAAAAAAAAAAATGAATTATAGAAAAAACGTGAAGTTAGAAAAAAAAAAAAAAAAAAAAAGAAAAGAAAAGAAAAAAAAGAATAAAAAAAGAAAGAAAAAAAAAAGAATAAACAAGATAGACAAAAAGGACAAGAAAAAAAACATGGACTTAGGTTGTCTTATTAAATCTTAGGTTAATCCCCACCATTAGATCAAACTAGATGGATAGTGTGGATTTGTCCCTTAGTTTGTAACAAAAACTTAGTATGTAAAATAACTTACTTCTTCCATTACATAGTATTTGATTTAGTTAAACCATTCAACACTGGTCGCATATCCTATAATAACAACATAATCTGCCCTAGTTTCTTTTTAGAGATCCCCTCAATGTCGGTGAGTGGAATCTCCAACAAAATCACATGTCGACCGATTCGACCAAAGTTGTTGTTGCGTTTCTACTGCTGGTCTCCCTCTCCTCTTATAGATGTTAACACATTCACGATTATTGTGTTTTTGACCTATTATTTTGCTAATTTTTATGTTTTGTGCAATACAAGCAGCCCACCCACCAACTGTTGTGATTTTTTTTTCTTTTGGTTTTTTTTTGAAGTTAACCGTTATACCACAACATATTGTTATCGTTGCTTGTAACTCCCGACCGAAGCACAACTAGGCATTTCTTTTTGTGACCTACTCAATAATGTTACTACCTTTGTTTGGGGTTATGTCCCACATTATCAAACTTGACCATGTCTTGGCCACACGTCTCATTGTACGTTTGTGACCCTCCTTTCATATTCCTGATAATATACACATTTCAGTCTTGTTATGGGATAACTTACACATTTAGTTATTAGTCTCATTATGTGACAATTTACACATTTTAGTTGATCTACATACATGTTTTACTAATCAATTGTCAACTAAAGATACGATTAAAAAAGAAGAATTTGATGAAAGGTGTTCCACTAAGCACACTCTTTTAGTTAGTTTTCAACTTTTCATGCTTTAAAATCAAAAATGCCAAGACTACCTCTACTCTCTCCTATTGCTTACCTTTTTTACATTAAAAGTTACAACTCCAAAGTAACGATAGAAATCGATACAATCAGTTCAAACAATTTAGCAAACGATGCCATATGATGCATGCGAACATTTACAGATTCGAGTGTCTATTGATGTGACACTTTGTGTCAAGGTAAGAAAAACATCCATGATACTTTGTGTGATATACGGCGATACAAATATGTTAGATACTTTATTTTCCCAATGAATATTTTCTGAATTCTTTTCACTTATATATATATATATATATATATATATATATATATATATATATATATATATATATATATATATATATATATGTTAAAGTCATGTTGATTTCAAGATGGGCTATAATGTGTAATTACTCCAATATTTCGTTCCCCTCAAAGTATTTCTTATTCTTTCCAATCCAAAGTGCACTAAAAAAATCCTTGATCACCTAAGCTGTTAACCTAGTGTCTCACTGCTCCTTCCAACTCCTATATTGATGGGTTTCTACTTCACTTTTTTTTGTGTCTTCTTTCCATGTCTAGGAGTCCTAGAGGATTGATGTCTATAGACCTTGAAAGGGATTGTCATCAAGCATAGTCTCTCTTTGCATCCGTTTTGCAAAGTTAGTTATTGAGAGGTGGATGATGATATATACATGCAAATGGAGTTCTGGAAAAATGAGTTGTAAGATATCACATATGACACTAGTAGAATCCAACGGGGAGAAAATCAATCCCCTTGTGCCCATGGAGGTTCACCTATGCTGACTTCGGGCTATCCAAAAAGGGTAATCGTCGTGGGATTAGTCGGCTCGCAATGTCGAGTCAGAAACCCATGTTTACCACACAAAAAAAAAATCGAAATCTATTACAAAGTATGGTTAATAAACATCGTAAATTAGTCAAGAGCTATTAATAAAATGACAGTCGTTTATTATAGATATCCTATATGTAGTCAATAAGAGAGAAAGAATTGAAGGGAACGAAGACATTTCCATGACAATCATAAGTTCTTTCCTCATATCTCGTCGATGCAATTTCATGGCAGGGGTTCTTGTACCAAATTATATATCTCAGGGAGGAGCATCGGAACAATGTTGGCTCCAGCAAAGAGAGTCCCTTTTATAACTCAAAAAAACTATAAAGAAAACTAGAGTCGGGAAAAGTTGATGGCAAAAGGCATTGTCTTTGACATGTAAAGAAACTAAGCGTCAACAAGGTGTCAATGGTGCTTTTTGATTAGTCATTAGAGAGAGTTCCAAAAACCAAGGTTACCAGGGCTACGCCTCTCTCTCTCTAAACAAACCCAAATGTTGTTTTACCAAGAAATGACGACTCCAACGCCAATGACGTGGAGTGATCAAGACTTTTTGAGTAACAAGATGAAGTTTGCAATGTTTGGCGTTAAGCGATGAAGACTTTTGTTTTTAATCGGTTCGATAGTCTGGCCTTGTAACCCAGATGTTTATTACATGCAGACATCATATTAGTAACATTTGAGATGTGACGTGTACATTGGATACATTGAATTTGGTAAGGGAAAAGGTTTACAATGCCAAGACATTGAAACAGTTAGTAATGAGAAGGGATGTATGAGGATAACAGTAAACCACACAATTTATAGCGAAAGAGAATCTGAGATCACGTGATAAAAATGTATTAATTCAATACTGCAGGTACTCGTTTTATATCGATGTCTGACTTTCAAATATAAAAGAACGAGACAAAACTCAATCACCGGGGTTGCATATAAGGATGATCCTACCATCTTTGCATGGGAGCTAATCAATGAACCACGTTGCGAGTCTGATCTATCAGGAAAGACACTTGAGGTTCTCCCTTTTCTCTATATATGCACTCATGACACAAATATGCATATGATCATCATATGAAACATTAAAACTTGATCTGCCTCCCTGATATAACAATTAGCATGTTTTATTCATGCAGGAATGGATAATAGAAATGGCAGCTGAAATCAAATCCATTGACAAGAATCATCTTGTTGAATGTGGACTTGAAGGATTTTATGGTGAGTCGATGCCTGATAAGAAACAAAACAATCCTGGCTTTGAAGTCGGGACTGACTTCATTTCAAACAACCGCATCAACGATATAGATTTTGCTACAATCCATATCTATCCGGATCAATGGTATGCAACGCCTCAAATTTTTGCAACTCGCACTTGCCAACTCCAATATTCCATAGTGGGGTTTAAGTCATTAAATAACTATGTACTTTTCTCAATGTACCAATATGATACATGTACTAAAAAAAACTACCCATATGATACGTGAATTTTCAAATTTGTGCTAGTATTGCCGTCTTTTTACCGGCTACTACCTCTTGGTAACTTGCAAAAAACTAGTACATTTTCATGTTTTGTGGTCTCATATCATTTAAAACTCAAATCCAAACACCCCACCACCCCACAAACAACCTCTACACCCCCCAACACCACCCATCACCCGCCACCACCACCACCGCCCACCACCCGCTACCACCCATCACCACCATCACCCGCCACCACCTACCTCCACCACTCCACAAACAACCCTACACACCCAAACATCACCCACTACCGCCACCACCACCACCAACATCACCCACCACCACTAGCCGCAACCACCCACCGCTCACAACCCGCCACCACCACCACCCGCCACCACTGCCACTCGCCACCACCCGCCACCAGCATCACCCACCACCACCCATCACCCACCCCCACCACCTCATAAACACCCTCTACACACCACAACACCAACCACAACCCGCCACCACCACCATCACCCACCTCCACCCACCACCCATAACCCGCCACGACCACCGCCTCTGCCGCCACCCACCACCCGTCAAACCACCACCGCCACCCACTGGTGGTGGTGTGTGGGTGGCGATGGTGGTTGGTGGTGGTGGTGGGTGGTGATTAGTAGGTAAAAATTGGGTATTTGGTGGTTGTCACATATTAGCAGGTAAAACAAGTTTTCATGTACCATATTAGCAGGTTTATGAAAGTTCATGTACCATATGGGTAGTTTTTTTTACTACACGTATCATATTGATATATTTGAAAAAGTAAGTAGCTATTTAATAGCTTAAACACATAATTTTCTAGTAATACTTCTTATTCTACGTTGACCCATATTTTTTTTTAAATCAATTTAACAAATAAATATTGTAACTTGTGACTAGGGTTTCTGGAGACAAAGTAGCTCAAGCTAAATTCGCTAAGAAATGGATACAATCCCATATTGAAGATTGCAATTCAGTCATTAGAAAACATTTACTAATTACAGAATTTGGAAAGTCCTCGCGGTCTAAAGGCTACACCGTCAAACAAAGGGACGAATACTTTAGAAACATATTTAACACAACTTATCAAAGTGCAAAAATTGGCGGGTCGTGTTCAGGTACGATGTTTTGGCAAGTCCTTGCAAAAGGAATGGAGAACTGGGGTGACAGCTACCAAGTTGTCTTAGAGAATAACCCATCTACTAATGCTGTAATTTCCCAGCAGTCACAAAAGATTTCTTCAATCGACTCACTGATGAAGACGCAACTCTTTGTTAACCGTAAAAAAATGATAATCGACTTCAAGAAGATAATTATCTTGGGGGTGATATCACTTGTTATCATCCTTCAAGGTATAAATGAAACTGGTAATAATATTAAAAAACTAAAGATGAAAATAATTACTACGAGGCATGAAGAACCCGTGCTACGCACAGGCTTCGAATCTAATTGTTAATCGCGTATTCTTTCTATGTATTGTCGAGTGTATGCTTAATTATTGTTTAGTATGTTGTATGAAATGTTTTGACTTTCTTGTATAAAAATTTAAAAATGTTTGATGTTGTTTTGGTTTTGTTGTGTTGTATTCTATAAATGGGCTTTTGGTTATTAAGTTGTGATGGCTTTGTTTCTCTTGGCCTATTACTTATTTCCATGATAAAAAAAATGGCTTTGTTTCTTTTGGTCTATTACTTAGCCCTACAATATTTGTCCATTAGATGGTTTTTTTGCATGGTAATATGAAGCACACGAGGTCTATCTAATTGGTTATATTTTAATGTGTGTTATATATTTTCTTTATTAAGTTTGTAAGTTAAAGTTTGTGTAATAATGTATATATAATAATGCCACATAAACTGAATTAAAATCGTTACAAACCTTTTTATCTTCATTTCATTTTATTGTAAAACCAATTTCATTGAAAATTAACATTGAAGTCTAACTAATATTAATAAATTTTATCAATAAACTCAATTCTAAATAGTTAACCAAATGAATATTAATTAACACACTATTAATAATTCCTAAAACTTTTGGACTCCACTATTATGTCTTAAACTTAATTTTTTTAATTTACAAATGGGTTTGAGCAAAAATTATGTACTTTTTCTTTTATATTCATTATTCAAGTTACATGCTTACATAAACTAATCACGCTAAAAAGTATCATTTAACCATTTAAATGTTGCTTTACATACATGCTCGTGCACATTTTCTTAAATCAATTCGCACATGTGAGCTATATCAATAGAAAACACACATAAATTACTTGTATATGAAAATGCATTAACATAATATATATATCTATATATATTGCATTAGGTTAAATCATCAATTATTCTTGCAACCTTTTTCAACTTCATCTCAATCCATAACCGACTTTTAATTCTATATTAATTACTAAATATCGTGTGATAAATTCCGGCAAGCCTTGCACTTCCATCTCGATGTTGTATATACTTTACATTAGATGCATCGGTTTTGTTTTTCGATAAAAGTTCAAACTTTGCTTATATTTAAAACTCAACTTTTTTATTTGATACTATAATTTACAAACGACTTTAAGTCAAAATTATATATTTTTTTCCTTTCTATTCATTAGTCAATTTGATATTTTTAATATGTCGTATTTTGTTATTATGGCAAACTCATTTAATGGGCGTAAACATTGGTTTCTCACTAATGATTCTACATATAGAAAAAGAAAATACTTTGCGATGCGCGGACCTTTTTCATTTCAATAATAATTCAATTGCACATGATAAATTCATTCTAATATTTCTCAAAGAGCATTCGAAAGCAACTACTTACATAAACAATCACGCTAAAAAGTATCATTTAACCATTTAAATGTTGCTTTACATACATGCTCGTGTACATTTTCTTGAATCAATTCGCACATGTGAGCAACATCAATAGAAAACGCATATAAATTACTTGTATATGAAAATGCATTAACGTAATACATACATATATATATATATATATATATATATATATATATATATATATATATATATATATATATATATATATATATATATATATATATATATAATAACACTAATAAAATAAATGAAAATTAATTTATTAAATTTTGATTGGTCAAGGATGGTACTGTAAAGTACTGTATATAAGAATGGTACTGTATAGAATACAACACTATATATATATATATATATATATATATATATATATATATATATATATATATATATATATATATATATATATATATATATATATGTTTTTTTTATAACAATCATCTAAATATGTAAGAAAAAAATAAAATAGTTGGTATCCCAATCTTTGGTTCTATTTATCTGAGCATGCATGATCTTGTGTGATTTTCATAGTACCTGCGTATGATAACTAAATTAAGAAAAAAAGAATACCAGCTTAATTACAAAGATCTAAAAGATGTGTGAATCATCTCCAAAATGTTGCAAAAGAGAATTTACATACCGCTACCAACAATCGAAGATCTATAAGATGTGTGAATCATCTTCAAATGTACATATTAAATGTGATTTTGACCGATTTATATAGGCAAGAATTAGGTTAAATCATTATTTTTTTTTCTTGCAACCTTTCGCAACTCTTGCACTTCATCTAACCGATTTTTAATTCTATACTAAATGCCTTGTGATCAATTCGGGCAACCCTTGCACTTCATCTCCTTTAATGATTTTATAGTTATTATGAGGCTGAATTAAATTCCGAGCATTAGATCTCTTGTACTCTATACAATCTTGAAGTCTACACAATAAATTGGAGAGCCTAATCTTATAGTATTATAGATTAAATAAACCGTAAATAATTGAAATATTTGGTGATTGAACTACTCGCAACTTACCACGAGTATATCATGGATATCGATTTATATTGCATGATTTTTAGACAAATTTTATTTGCCTATGCTTTTAACAAAAATCATGTCGAAATCAATCTCAAATTATAAAGTAAGGTATTTTTGATTGAACAGTATGATTTTTATAACGTAAAAACTTAATAGAAATTAGAGATGCCGAGGTTTTAATTGGTTATGACAATGTGAAAGTAAGAAAAAGAGTAAAAAGATGTACATTAAGAAGGTTT
The DNA here is from genome assembly GCA_030686995.1 of Artemisia argyi. NCBI lineage: Eukaryota > Viridiplantae > Streptophyta > Magnoliopsida > Asterales > Asteraceae > Artemisia > Artemisia argyi. Next base: position 139,156,094 of record CM060686.1, read on the forward strand.
TTTTTGAAAATTTTTGTTAAAAGGATGAAACTCAAAGAGTGCACTTTTAAAAGTTAAAAATATATGCTATATAGTGGAAACCATCCTTTGTCTACTTGAATACTTTGAATGTGTTAGCATGATGAACTCAATTACTCATTAAACTAGCTTGTCAACTAAAGACCGAATCACTTGACTATTATAATACCAACAAACGATGTACGTAATATATATTCCTAGGACGACTTTCAACAAACGATGTGTACGTACTATATACTCCTAGGACGACTTTGTGATAAGGACATACGGATTACGGAGTAATTCATATTACTATATTTGATTCTTGTCTTTTCAATGATATTAAATTAAACTATAATAACGAAGTTAGAACTCATGAGAAAATATAAAGGTTTATCATTTTACTTTAACCTGGATCTGTCTTCGAACTACTTTAGAAGTAAACTAGGTTTTATATAATCTGAAACACAATTTTATCTTTTTGTCAGCCAGAGTGATTATGATTCACAAGGCATTATGACTCTAATTTTATAATTGGATAATATAATTAACGGACAAAATGTTTTAGTATCCTTCTGAAGGACGATTGGGGCGATGCATATTGTTCACTAGTTTACTCTCATATGCACTGTGCTTGCACATGAGGGGATTTGTTAAATTAAATTGTTCAAACTTTTTTTTTATATAAATTGTTTAACAATTTCATTTGTTACTTTGGGTATATCTTATAAAAGTATGGTGAAACCATATTTTACTAGCTAATCCCGAGAACTGTATTTGAACAATGAGCGCCCAGTCTGATAAGATGTTGAACTCAGAAGTGGATAGATCTTATAATGTCCTATACATACATGATCATAGCCCATTTTGCTTCTCTATTTTGGATCTACTTGAAAGACATAATAAAAGAATCTACCATCACTGAATTGTAGTGATGACTTCAGCAAATGGAAAATGTAAGTAAAACTGCAAACCAAACAAATTGTTACACTACCGTTAAAACTAGAAAACATAATTCAACAACAAATCTGCAGTTATGTCAAGGTTTCTGAATTGATTGAGTGACTAAAGACCAAACACATGAAGCCTAAACAGAACTGTACAGACTTTATACTTTCTTCATTTTGTCAATCCAATCTGCGGTTCTCCTTACACATACAGCTAGACCCACAATTACTGTCTCTGCATCCCTTATAGACGGCTATCTATACAGCAAAACAAGAATCATTACCTGGTTTCTTTGTCACAAGCTTACCCACCAACTCAAGCAAAGTGCTGTCTAATGTTTCGGCTGCGATTTTATTCTGTAACAGAGATAACGTTGTGGCCTTAAGTAAGTAGCCTCTTTCTTCCATTTCTAGTAAAATCATCTCTATATCATCATATTGTTGGTTCTTTAAATATCCAATGAGAAGAACATTGTAAGTAGCTTCATCTGGTGAGCAGCCACTCTCTTTCAGTTTCAGAAACAACTGCTTTGCATCCCTAGGTAGACCTTCCTCGCAAAAAACCTAAGCATCACAGTGTATGTATGAACATCAGGTTGTAAACCTTTCAAATTCAGATCATCAAAGAGATTCTTTGCAATGTGATGTTTCCCACATTTGCGTGCACCATCGATGAGGATGTTATACACAATATGTAAATTAGATGTCTTGTTTTTACTCATCCAAAGGAACAAAGAGAGTGCCTCTTCCAGTTGATTGTTATCGCAAAGACCCTCGAGCATTATTGCATAAGTTCGTTCATTTGGAACATGGCCCAGTGCTTGCATATCAGCAAAGAATTTGTGTGCGTCTTCACAACGTTTAACCCGAAACAATCCTTGTAACATTGTGTTGTAAGTGACGACGTTTGGCTCCAGACCTTGTTTAGTTATTTCTTGAAACATATGCATTGCCTCGTCGATCTTCAATTCCTTGCAATACCCTTTTAATAGAGTGTTATAAGTAATAACATTAGGTATGACGCCGCCTCTAGACACCATTAAATCGAAAAGCGCCCTTGCTTTGCTCATTTTACCTTGTGAAGAATAACCATTTATAAGTGAACTGTATGTCACTGTGTTAGGAACAATACCTCTTTCGAGCATTATGTTGATAGCATTTTCAGCTTCTTCTATCTTACCATCTTTGCAAAATGCATCAACTAATATATTAAAGGTTTGCACATTAAGAGATATCTTTTCATCCTCCTAACATTTCTTTTAGCAACTTAGAAGCTTCCTCCCAACGACCTACATTACAAAGGCCCGAAATCAAAGAGGTGTAGGTGACGACATTTGGTGTAATGCCTTTCTGAAAAAACCATGTGTTTTAAGAGCTTGAATGCGTCATCAATCATTTTATGCTTGCACATGCTATCAATGACAATGGTATATGCAACAACATCAGGTTTACAACCACTTTCATACATTAAATTAAGCAAATCACTGGCAGCAACGTAATCATGAGTCTTGCAATGCCCTTTAATCATTGTGGAGTACATGAATACATCAGGTTCACAAAGTTTGTTTTTGATCACTTTTGCAAACAATCTTTCTGCCTCACGAATCCTACCTTCTAGGACAAGCCCATTTAAGAGTATATTAAAAATGGCAGTATCGGGTACAATATCTCGCTTGAAGCAAGAGCCTAAGACAGCAAAAGCGTCAGTGGAGCGATACAAGTGACGAGCAGCAGTTGATAACAATACTCATAGTATACACATTAACAGGAACACCAAGGGCACACATTTGATTAAAAAGACGTATTGAAGAAGAAAAATGTTTCATTTTAGTAATGTCATTTAACAACTGAGTAAACTCAACAACAGAAGGTAGAGGTCGTGTCTGTGACATTTCATCGAACAGCTTCAAGGCATCATCTAAATTGGTAATTTTTGGGCGACCATAATTTGAGTGAAATGAAGCTGAAAAAGAAGAGATTCGTATACCCAATTGAAGGCTGATGAAGGAATTAGCAGCAGAATTCGAGGCGCAACACCATTGTCGCCATTTTACACACAGATATGTTAAGAGTTCAAAAGAGGAGTGTTAGGTAGGGTCGGGATTACTTCGGTTCTAAATCGGTTTTGATCAATTTTCAAAAGAAGATTTTTAAAAAAGTGACAAAAATATAAAAGAAACAGTAAACTGCAAAAAATGTCCTTTAATTTTACCAAAAATGCAAATAATGTCCTCGAAAATAAAATCTGTAAATATTGTCCCTAAACTTTCAATTTTCTGTAAAAAAATGTCCTTGCCGCGTTACTGTTCATGCAAAAACGTTTTCGAGGCTAACGCTCGTTAAAAATCCCATTAGTTACTCCTCAGGTGCGTTGCACGTGAGGGTATTTTCGTCAATCCACTTTTCCCGTCATTAAATCCACCTAACGGTCCTACTAGCTCACCTACCTTTGTTGAGGACATTTTTTGCAACAAAGTTTTACTTATTTCATTCTTAACCACTTAACACACTTACACACCTATAACATCAAACCTTTGCTTCCAACTTGTATATTGTCGAAATCACATAAATTAACAGTAGATCCATCATGGGTAGGGGTGTTAGTAGGGTACGGTTGACCCGACCCAAACCCGATAAGGTTTTCGGGTCGGGTCTAATCGGGTCAAAAATCTAATCGGGTTGTTTTGACCCGAACCCGATAACCCGATAATGTTATCGGATCGGGGTTAGGGTTTAAAAAAATTGTTATCGGTTTATCGGGTCAACCCGATAAGACCCGAAAATCACTTTTCTCTTTTTTATTAAATACCTTTTAGAAGCCCAATGTCTGTAACTATCAATTTTCTATGCATGTAAAACGTTTGGTTACCCGAGACATATTACAGAACCTCTAGTAAAAGAAACCTTTCCCTCCTGACAAATCCATTCTTCTCCTAATCCTTCAAAAATCAATCGAACCATTATCCTCTCTTACTTGTCCATATTTTTTCCCTCATAAGATCATCAACATTCAAAGAAAAGGTAAGTGTTCAGGGTTTATTGTTTATTTTTAATTGAAATTTTGACATTTTTTTAACTTGTTAATTTTCTTATTAGTTGTTGTCTTGTTGATGTTTCTTTTATTTTATTGTTGTCAGATGACTTCTAATTCTGTTAATCAACAAACACCTGTTGAGGTTGAGACCAGTGAGACGGAGGAGGAGGTAGAACAACCAAAGGGGCGCAAAGTTGTTGCGGCGTTTCTACTAGTAGTCTCCCTCTCCTCTTCTAGATGTTAACACATTCATGATTATTGTGTTTCTCGCCTATTGTTTTGCTAATTTTTATGTTTTGTGCGATACAAACAGCCCACCGACTGTTGTGCTTTTTTTTCTTTCAATTTTTTTGAAGTTAACCGTTATACCACAACATATCGTTGTCGTTGCCTGTAACTCCCTACCAAAGCACAACTAGGCATTTCTTTTTGTGACCTGCTCAATAATGTTACTACCTTTGTTTGGGGTTATGTCCCACATTATCAAACCTGGCCATGTCTAGGCAACATGCCTCATTGCACGTCTGCAACCCACATTACATATTCCTGATAATATACACATATTAATCTTGTTACGAGATAACAAACACATCTTACTATCTTAGTTATTAGTCCCATTATGGGGCAATGTACACATTTTAGTTTATCTACATACATGTTTTACTAATCAATTGTCAACTAAAGATACAATAAAACGATTAAAAAAGAAGAATTTGACTAAAGGTGTTTCACTATGCACACTTTTTTAGGTTTCATGCTTTAGAATCAAAAATGTCAAGACTATCTTTTCTTCTCTCCTACTGCTTACCTTTTTTACATTAAAAATTACAACTCCAAAGTAATTATAGAAATCGATACAATCAATCCAAACAATTTAGCAAACGATGTCATACGATGCATGCGAAAGTTTACAGATTCCAGTGACTGATTGATGTGACATTTTGTGTCAAGGTAAAAAAACATCGATATATAATACTTTGTGTGATATACGGCGATACAAATATGTTAGATACTTTACTTTCTCGATGAATATTTTTTGATTTCTTTTCACTTATATATGTTAAAGTGACGTTGATCTCATGATGCGCTATAATGTCTAATTACTCCAATTTTTCATTCCCCTCAAAGCATTTCTTACTCTCCAATCCAAAGTGCAAATAAAAAAAAAGCCTTGGATCACCTCAAGTTGTTAACCTATTGTCTCACTGCTCCATCCAACTCCTAAATTGATGGGTTTTTCCTTTTTATTATTATTATTTTTTTATTATTATTATTTTTTTTTTTGCGCCTTCTTTGCATATCCAGGAGTCCTAGAGGATTTATGTCAATATACCTTGAGAGGGGTTGTCGTCAAGTATAGTCTCTCTTTGCATCCGTTTTGTGAAGTTAGTTGTTGAGAGGTGGATGATGATGTATACATGCAAATGGAGTTCGGAGAAAACGAGCTATAGGATATCACAGATGACACTCATAAAAATTCGAAAATCTATTACAAAGTATGCTTAATAAACATCAAAAATTAATCAAGTCCTATAACAAAGATGACAGTCGTTTGTTATAGATATCCAATGTGTCATAAAGAGAGAAAGTATTAAAGGGAACGATGACATTTGCATGACAATCATAAGTTCTTTCCGCACATCTCGTCATTGCAATTTCATGACAAGGATTCTTGTACCAAATTATATATCTAAGGGAGGAGCATAGGAACAATGTCGGCTCCGGCAAAGAGAGTCCCTTTTACAACTCAAAAACGATGCCATTGCATAGAGACTCTAAAGAAAACGAGAGTCCAAAAAAGTTGATGGCAAAAGTGTTAATGATATGAATTGGTAAATACTGAATGAATGATTTGATTGATTCACAATACACAATTACATCGTACATAAATATACATAGACAGAATCTTCTAGACTCGGGCTTGGGCCCTTTGACTAATACGGGCTAACACTCCCCCGCAGTCCGAACGGCGAAATCGCAAAAGCTCAGACTAGAGATTAAAAGCTAATAAACAATAAAGTAAGACTAATAAATAATTGTTGAAGAAGACATTCAACAGTAAGCGGAAGCACATCTTCAAGCATCAGCAATATAAACACGCAACACGCAACAAACCGGATAAACCAAAGTATCCGAACTAAACAGGATAAACCAAAGTATCCCTTACCAAACAGGATAAACCAAAGTATCCTGAGCAAACGGGATAACCCAAAGTATCCCCTACAACTAAAACAAACGGGATAACCCAAAGTATCCCCTACAACTAAAACAAAAGAAATTACCTAAGACTCATTATCAAAAGAAAAAAAAAATGAGGAAAACGAAAGTTGGTTCTAAAACTTCAACCCCAAAGAACCTTCCGAACAAACGGGGCATGTTTTTCTCTAGAAAAACATAAAGATCCATCTTTCTTTTTTTCTTTTTTTTTAATTTATTATTATTATTATTTTTATAACTAAGAAAATTTAATTTATTCCATACCAATATTCTGATGACATATATGGACCGTTCACAAACCCCAAGCGCTAAGGGCCCGTTTGTTTTGTGGGGTTGGGTGTAGGATTTGTGTTTGATGGTAAAAATTAGTTGTTTGGCTTTAATGAGTGGGTCCCACAATTAGGATTGAATGCTTAATATTTGGGCATGTTAAATCCCCACCTAGTAGGGTAGGTTTTCAATTTTTATTTCTTACATTTTTGTCCTTATTTGAAAAAATATGACTCCACTTACATATCCACCACTCATTAATTGTTATTTATTTTTTTTAAATATATATATTTTAATTTAAATCTTATTATTAATTAAAAAAAATAAATATTTTTAATTAATATTTTTTCTCTCTCCTAACCCAAATCCAAATCCTAATAGTAATCCTAATCCAAATAATAATTCTAATCCTAAACCCATATACAAACCAAACGGGCCCTAAATATATTAATGACACCACCGTAAATTAATTCCACCATAACTTTTCTTGCGTCCATAGTATCTTCCCAACTAAGAATTAAATTCATCATTTGCTCTTGAGTCATTAGAGGAGTGGTAGAGGAACTAGTACGAGTATTACTAGTCAACCACAAAAAACTATTACCAGTCAGGATGAACAGTAGGTTTAGTAAGATTAACGTGAATAGTAGTGCTTTGTAGGGCTATGGTTTAGGTAATAGTATGGAGCACAGCAACTGGAAAACTCACCAAACAAGGAAGCAACTTAAATCCAATGATTGATTTTTTAACCAATGATCAACCAACTAAAAACAACCATTGGGTACAAATAGGAGAATGGCACGAATCAAACACCTTTCGGGGTATTATTCAACAAGATCTATAAGAAAATAAAATAGGAGAAAGTGTATAACGAAGATGATGATGGGAGGAAGCCCCTCCGGACCGCCAGCCAAAGCCGACGGCCGGAGAAGGAGAGGTTTAGGTGAAGAAGCGGCTGTGTTTTAGGGTGTAGTTTAGGAAAGGATCGTGGTTTAATGGTCTGATACCATGTTAAGAATATGATTGAAGATAATTGATTTTGATAGATTCATTCAATGATAATGAGATACAATATATATGATTACAAAGATCATTCTAGAAACGGGCTTGAGCCCAAAGATTAATACGGGCTAACACTCCCCCGCAGTCCGAGCTGCGAAATCGCGAAAGCTCGAACTGGAGTAGTAAACTAGAAGGAAAAAAAAAAACATAATAAAAAACATACTTGAGCGAAATTCTTCAAACATCAGCAGCACAACCGGAAAAGAGAAATAACAGGCTTGTGACCTAAAGCACAAACAGCATTATAGTAATGTGTGGATTTGTGACCTTAGCACAAATCACCAACACACAGTCTCGTGACCTAAAGCACGAACAACACAATAATAATGTGTGGATTTGTGACCTTAGCAGAAATCACCAACATAGCAGAAATATAAGAAAACGAAAGTTGGTTCTAAAACTTCAACCCCCAAAGAACCTTCCTAACAAACGGGGCGTGTTTTTCCCTAGAAAAACATAAAGATTCACCCCACAAATAAACATCAAAACATGGGTGGGCCCAGTATTAATCTTTATATATATATATATATATATATATATATATATATATATATATATATATATATATATATATATATATATATATATATATATATATATAGGGTAAAGATCAAATAAAAAGACAAATTTCCGTAAAAAGAATAAAAAGAAAATTTTTTTTAAAAAAGTTCTCGAAAAATTCCAAAAAAATTCCACAAGATCGGGTATATTGGTGCATGAAAAAGTTGTAAAGGAAGTTTATCTAAAAGTGGATACTTTATCCGAAAAAAAATTATAAAAAAATACGTTTGTGCATTAAATCGGCTTTTT